>CM065923.1:41064246-41664246 GCA_033439105.1 Magallana nippona | reverse complement strand
CTTTTTCTTGATATAATACGAAAAGTCTCAAGAACACTAACAATTGTTGTTCTTACACCTAACTAAAACTGTTGCTCATTTTTGGAATATTTGATTGAATATTTATTGGGTCAGCTCTGAAGATCATTAATATGGACATACATCGATGTTTTGCTTTGGGAAATCGATTATAATTATCAATAAAAACATTTTTATCTGCTACAATGCTTAACAAAATATGTCTCCTTCTCTAAATATATTGCGCCCAAAATTGAGGATTTTGGCCCCTAAAAAATCCCAAATTACAATATAAAAGGGTGTGGATATAGTTTTTCCAGATAGTATTTGTTACATGTCAATTTACTTCATTTGCAAAACTATTTTGTTAAAATCCATTCGGAGTCACACAAATAGTCTAAATTGGATATCAAAAGATGCTTGGGTTTCTGATAGACAACATCTATGCAGTTTTTGGAAATCAGGTCTTCCAACAATCCGTTGGAATTCCCATGGGTACCAATTGCGCCCCATTACTAGCAGACATATTTTTGCACTAGTATGAAGCAGAATCGATTCAAAACCTTGTACGTGAAAAAATAAATCACTCGTCGTGGCCTTCAACTTAACATTCAGGTATATCGACGACGTTTTATCAATTAACTATTGCTACTTCCATACTTACGTCGATTCGATATTTCCAAGTGAACTTGAAATAAGAGATACCATAGAGTCTGCGTCATCTCTTTCGTATTTGGATATTTTACTGGAAATGGACATTGATGGTAACCTAACAACAAAACTTTATGATAAACGTGATGACTTTATTTTTTTTATAGTCAACTTTACTTACTCACGTAGCGATATATCTTCATCACTTGTATGTTGAGTTTTTGTCTTTTCGATAAGGGCATGCTTTACGTATGAACAGTTTCTAAGGCGAAGCTAGCTATTGACAAACAAGTTGATAAAACATGACTTTCAACAGTCTCGATTAAAGTAATCTTTTCATAAGTTCACGACTTGTCAGCAAATTCAATCTTCCACTGGATCGCATGCTGACTGACGTTTTTTAAATACTTGTTGTTAGACCATAATTAATCGCCTAATTGTGTACGGAGTTTTCCGTTTTTCCTTATTATGACAAAGAGCACACTGCGGGTGTGTGCGGTGAGCAGAGGATGCTTACTCCTCCATGGCACCTGATAATATCTCTAATTATTTTAGAGGTCTGTGTTTGCTCCGCTCCTGTTTTATATCTTTCCTTTGAAGTTTTGATTTTGAACACTAATCGTTATAACCAAATGTCATTACAATCAACAACTTTGCTTCTATAATGCATTAAATATTTTGATCGGTTAGGTTATACGTAAAAGACTTTCCAAGTCACTTGACCCCTTCTTAAAGGGACCAGTCCCTTTTTCTTGATTTCTTAGGAAAGAACTTATATTTTTACACCATTTTTGTCATATGGAATGTGGAAATAACGAACAGTGTTTAAAAATTCAAACGGCCATAGTAAAATTACAAAACAGGAGCAGAGCAAACACGGAGCTCTAAACATTAGAGGTAGGATCAGGTGCCATTGAGGAGTGAGCATCCTCTGCTGACCGGTCACGCCCGCCGTGTGCTCTTTGTTGTAATCGGGAACGGTGATTAATAGTGGCCTTTCAGTAAGTATGAAAAACGTCAGTAATCATTCGACCTAGCGGAAGATTGTATTTGCTGATAAGGTCGTTGTATCGACCATAGAACTTATGTATCTTAACAAAATATCAACTGATAAAAAGATACAGATCAATATGTATGGACAATTTGATTAACAATTCGTACCCAATGTTTGTGCCATAGCAAGCTCTAATAAATGGTGCCAATGGCGTAAAAACTACATACGGCACAAACTATGGTCTACTTACTCTTAAAATTTCATATTCATATCTCTGATATTTTCGAGATCAACTGCGCATAAAACGGGTCGTAAAGTTGAGAAAATCAGCGACTAATAAGTACCGGAAGTGACGACATCAGAATTTTAAAAATTAAAATAAATTCATATCACATCCAACCATCTGTGAAAAAAAATGGTCGATATTATTTTTTAGGAAATCGATTGCCCAAAATTTGTGGAAAACAAAATAATAATAACTAGATACGGTCTCGTTACGAGTAACGAGTAGGTATTCCGTCTGAGCTTTTTAAAAGATACGATTCTAAATATCGATCAAAATTCAGACCCCCCCCCCCACTTTCAGTTATGTATAGAATCACTAATATCTTTAGCAATGATCAACAAAGTGCTTTTCATTTTTAACAAACGGCACATTAAATATTAAACAGTTTAGTCCCCTAAATAGTTCCTGTTACGTAATAAATGGGCATCAAAGGTCATGGGTTTTCCAGATAGTGTTTGTTACAATCAACAATTTTGCTTCTATAATGCATTATAACAATTGATCGTTTTAAAGTTATTTATTATAGAAGTAATGTGTCTCTTGGTACCTAAACAAATGGGCCAGCCCCTTATTCATTATATTTTACGGAAGGTCTCAAGAATTCTGACATTTTTTGTTCTTACACCTTTCTAAAATTGTTTTTTTTTTTTTTTTAGATACGAGAGATTGAATATTTTAGGGGACAGTCCTGTAGATCCTTAATGGCGATCGAAATAAGTATTTCTATTGGTTGAATCTATTATTATTATCATTTACGGATTTATGTCATTTATGGATGTGGCAATCATTTTCCAAACAGATATTGTTACGAACACCAATTTTACTTCTCTAATGCATTACAAAATATTGATCCTTTCAAAGTTATTTGTTATAGAAGTAACGAATATCTTGGCCCCTAATTAAAGGGGCTAACCCATTATCATCATCAATACAGACATTTTCTCTTCTACAATGTTTACATGTAACAAAATATGTCACATTCTCTAGATATATTATTAAAGACTGAGGATTTTGGCCCCCCTCCAAATCCCTAATTACGTAAGAAAGGGGTGTTGCAGTACGTTTTTAAAAAAATATTGTAACGATCAACATCTTTGCTTTTTAGCTGCAGGTCTGTAGCTCCCTGTCTGTAAAAATTCGGATTGACGACCTGGGAACCACAGATATCGTCACTTTACTTGCCTTTGATATTCTTTAAAACACCATCATCAGTCCCGTAAAGTGAAGTGGTGTAGTTTGTTTACATGTAAAAATAACGACTCTCGATCTCGACGTGAATTTAACATACTTCATTTTCCGATGTCGGTTAGCGTGGTTTTGAGAAAAGCTGTGGCAAAAAATACGAAAGACCAGAAGGCTCATTCGAGATTCGAGATTCAAAATTCGAGATTCTAAATACGAGATTCAAGATTCGAAATTTGAGATTCAATATCTAAACTAACTAATCAAATCATGGATCTGAAACCTGTATCCTAGCGACATCAAACAGTTTTAAATAAATATCATCTGCACATGCTCTTATAAAGTAAAACACGGTTATAGCGAACATGCTTATGATGAATTGACGCTTACAGCGAAGTGATTTTCATTCCCCATGACTTTATTTCATGTTGTAAACTTGACGGATGAAACGAATTAAGCTTATAACGAAGCAAAATAGTCTGTCCCTGGCACTTCGTTATAAGCTTGTTTTACTGTAAACAAATAAATGATGATATCCCTAACTAGTAAATAATTATTTGTATTTTTTTTTACCCAGAATATATAACTGGACTAGTAATAACTGCTTTTCAAAATATTTCTCCTTTTTGATATATAAGTATTCAAAATTTTTTTACTTTTATGCTCCTTAAACCCTTAAGCGTTTTTCTAACTCAGTTTTCGGGGCAAGGCAAGCTTCGGCGCCTTTTAAGCCAGACAGGAATGAAAACCCAGTGACACATCTATAATCTTTCATCTAAATTCACTGAAACTTTGAACTCAATATCTTAAATCATAAAGGAAGAGATCACAAGAAAAGCCGACCCTCGGAAAATCGCTAAAATGGCACTATCTCTTAAAGGAAAATGACGTCATCAAAGTAAAAAAAAATTATATATAAAGTACAAATCATTATTTATTATGTCTGAAAGTTTGATGAAAATCAAGTGGGTCGTTTTTGAGAAATTGTGTGCACAAAATTTGTTGGAAACAAAATAAAATAATGAAGAAAAAGAACCAGAACGAAAACAAAAAAGGTCTTCCGTTGGAAACGGAAGACCTTAATAATAAGAAACAATACGAAAACAATAAGGTATTTGAAACGGAAGACCGTAATGATAATAAGAAGAAGAAACAGTACGAAAATTATAAGGACGTCAGTTGGAAGCGGAATACCTTAGTTATAAAGCTTATTAGACGTTGATTCTTTACTCCGAAACCAGGCGTTGTTATTCTATTTTACATATCATAACACCTTTTACATCGTTAAATGATAAAATTCAGGAATTTAAAAGAACTAGACAATGCCCTTTATCGCTCATTTAATTAAGATGGTCAAGATAATGTAAGAATTTCCACAGCACAACCTGCGTGTTGATTATGATCGACTACAACCCTTCCGTGTGATGATATGTTGGCTTGTAAAATATACTCCATTAAATTTTGATAACCAAAGATCTAAATTATCGCAACAGTTTTAAAATCATACGTAGCAAATGTATCCCCGAGAACCCCATCTTCGCTAGCCAAGGGTCTACGATCCATTCTGTAGAGGAGCAGAGTGGATCGTAAACCCTTGACTAGCGAAGATGCGAGAACCCAAGCTCCGACACCATAAGCAGAAAACACCCTGCGTTTCTCTGTAAATTATTTTTGTGGTTTTTGTCATTTGCAATCACTCAATATAACCTGAAACATTATGATTTATAAAATCATTAACAAATATATTTTATTACAATTCAAATAAGCCAACTGAATACGACGTTTATCACACGTACTTACAGTTTAAATGGTATTTTAATTATGTCGAAATGAAATGATCGCCAGATTAAAAATGGGTCCTTGTAACAACAATCACAATGACCTTTTCACAATGTATGGACGCCGTTTGATGTCTGTCCTTATATATTTCAAATATTTTATATCATTTATGAATAAATCAATAATTATATTATTTATTCATTACATTTTCTATAAATGTAGTATATTCTAAATAGCGATATATCATATGTCAATATACCCCGTATACGGCAAAAATTACGGCATGAGCGATTTGACGTCATCATCAAATGTAGTGCATAAAAAGTAATGCAGACTGAAAAAAATGTATTATTCAACTAAATCAAAAATGAAGTTCATGTGAATTGTTTCACCTTGACCTCTCTAAAAATGATTGACCACTGTTAATGATCGAAGGGCCAACGATATCGATACTTTAGTGCACCTGTGAATAAGTGCTAGCTGATTTCATGCAATTAATGTTGTATAAAATCATGAAGGTGTAATTTAGTTATTTTTTTTACATTGTAACACATTCTTGAATTTAACTGTTGTAATTTGTTGATAGTTGATTGAAGATTTTTGACATGCAAAAAATTACAAAAAATTGCAAAAAAATCGCACTTGATTTCTAACAGCGAGGAGTTTCCCGAAAGTGATGGAGTTAGGGTAGTGACGGAGTTAGGGGGCTATAACCAACTTTAAAACACCGATGTGGAGTCATACCTTTGTTCTTGTGGTTTCACATTACGTTGGCTGTCTGGTATTGGTCACAAAATGAAGCTCAGAGATTCAATCTACTTAAAAGTAATTGAAACGTCCGGAAAAATTACTAAATACCAGAGGTTCAACTTTAAATAAATTCTACACTGTATTGATGTTAAGTAAACGTGGAGATTAGTATACGCATGCATCGTTCATTATCATTTAAAATCCACCAAATGTAATCAGAATTTAAGAAGAAGCCATGGCGAAATTATAGAAAATCATAATAGTACACTAAATGTCTTAGTTTCTTGATATTCTAATATAATTTGAAACCATCACAACCATGAACAATAAACAAAATTAATCGCATGGAAAGTGTAAACGTACTTTTAAGAAAAATTCTACTTTTTTATTAATCAAAGTATAACATTTATTGATTTTTTCTTTCACCTACAGACAAGATATACAGAATAATAAAATTGATATAAAATGCAATCTGTCATCGATATACGGCTAGAAAGGAACCTTGACTTTTTCATAGCAAGGCCTTTTTCTTTGAAATGCAATCAAACTAACACTTATTATTTTAGAGTAATTGTAATTTTTCCACATATATAGAATGACAAGTTTATAACAATAATCATATGGACCACATCACTGACACGCCGTAGCCCAAATCAGATACATAGAATACAATCAAATGATACAGCAAAATGTACACATTATTTTGATGTTATCATTTACATTTTTTAATCTAAAAAAATACACCGGTTATTTTCTATCAGTTTTCTCTATATGCCCTTGCTCCTTATCATAAGATAAAATAAATGTTCCTTGTGGTATATACTTAATGCACTTTTTAGAAACATCTTTACCCTTGTGTCTTCTGCTTATACCATGGTGGATTATGTTTGACAAAACTTAAACAATCTTTTGTTAGAGTGTATTTTGCCTTAATGTCAAGTTTACACCTGATATTAATCACACTTCTTTAGTATTATTTAGCTATAAAAGCATTCTTGTGCCACATCCATATTTTTCAAGCGATTTCTCGATACATCTTTTTAACACCATTTTAGACTTTTTCTGAATCAATTGGTCAATTTCAAGGAAATTTCCATGTAGAAATCATATATTATACATACGATTTCTTTTATATGAATAATCAATTTACTGGTGTTGGTCACCAAAAGATGTTTACTATCTTATATATTATTAAATAAGATTGTCTCACCTTTGTTTCGCCTTTCTGACACTTGTTTTAAAAACCCAAATTTTTATACAAAATGCAATACGCAAATCATAGATTCAAAACTCAGAGAAGTTGTTCAATGGCATATGTGTGAATGAATTCAAATGTCTTTCAAACAACATGATGAAAAGGTTAAGATAATTCAAGAGAAGAAAGATATATAATTTAAAAGCACAATCATTGCTTTTATTATATTTCATCTTTGAATAGCTGAACTAAGACGAATTCCTGATCTGTTATTTTCATAGACACACATATTGGACTGTAACCTTATCATATCGGAATACTATATATGTATTCCACTTAGATATCAAAATTCTTTATATTCCGTTACGATATCGAAATTCGAATTTAATGCACTTCGAATCATAAGTGATTCGTACATTTGGGGAAAAAAAAATTAAAAATAATTTTCAACCTGAAACTATCATACCCCGAGTCGGAAAGAAAACAAGAACGAAAACGTACCTTTTTGCAAGATTCTGTTCCGATCTGTTCAGCTATAGAAATCATTATGCGTCAGAAAAATCTTAGAACGAGATCGATTTTATCCAATGCAAATTCATCTCTCTTATGATAATATATGCGGCATGGTCCAAAACAATGCTCATTAAGCTTTGCATTAAATAAAGGAAGGGTACATATAATACCATAATATACTATTATCATATTCTCGGTTGCAGACCGGGATGTCATACTGTAGTAGCTCGTGAGAATGAGAATGTGAATGTCTTCTTGAGAATGTCTACCACGTTGCAATTAAACTTATGTAACTAAAAACAACCCATTAGAGCTGGTAAGTTTTAAAACAAAAGCATTTATTGTAGACCTGAAGTATGCTAACAGTCAACATGGTCAGAACTCACAAAATCAATCCATATTTTCCAACATGTCGTATCGTATTCTGAATTAAAAATAAAACACCAAATTAAATTCACAACTGATTTATTCAATTTACATGTTTTGTAATCCCCCCCCCCCCCCCTCCATTGGCATTGTTTGGTCTTGGCTTCAAGACAATGTGTAAAATTCGTGTAAATTAACTATTTGTAAATCACATCATAACTTTACAATGGAAATGCCATTAGTGCATTGACACTAAATGAGTATGGTCAAAAACACATCGTCTAAAATATTTAATAATTTTCAAATTAACAACAAATTGGGAAAATTTATTCTTTCCGGTTAACGGCCAAAAATATTTGCAACATAAAAATGAGCAAATGGCTAAAAAAACAAATATTACAGCTTCAACAATTGCAATCAATATCAATGAAAATCAACAACTTGGTCAAATCAGATTCCGATAAACGGCAATCCGAGATAAATATTGTTCAACTTCTAATTATCATTATTAAATAATTTCAACTGCACATCAATTGTGCACAAGTAGATCAAGAAGAATACGCGCATTCATCCACATGACGGAAGTGAACGCATGCAGTGCATGTATTCAGTGAAGCCACCGCCACCACATGGGGGAAGCGGGTAGTGCCTTAAGCCTATACCTTACCACATCCCCACATGAACAATAAACTTTGTACAAAACAAGTAGAGTTTGGAATAAACAAGCTGAATTGTTCAATAGCTGCACAGGTTCTAGTTAAAAATATTTCAGTTCCTTTTTCAGACAAATGAACACCATCCCTGCCAAACAACGTCATTGGGTTTAATTTCGGGGAACTTAATGTAGCCACCTCCATTTCAACAAGCTCAGCTCCAATGGATCTGTTTAACCTTTTCAAAGATTTGTACATGGCATTGGCATCTTCAGAGTATCTCCATTTCCTTCTATGTAACAATTGTGACCATATAATTTTTGTATTAAGCAAAAGTAGCTTAATTTTCCCTAAAGTGGTTTTGACATACTCAATTAACTCTTTCAACTTTGTTTTGCCAATGTCATTAAGCAGCACAATGTAGTATCAAATACTGGGGTTTGTCATTAACTTTCAGCAAAATCAATTTTTTATACATGTCTGTCCAGATCATACCCCCTTTTCTTAGCCACCACATGTTTATCCCTACCCTCTGAAGACCCACGTACACTCCACTGGCCTATCTCTGGCTGCAACAAATGCTCTTTTCACTAGAGAAGAACCAACAAACCAAGCTTCAATTTCTCAACAAAAATATATTTTGTAAAATGTAACTGTGATTAAGACTACTACATTGTTAAAATCTGGTATATGATTTGTAGAAATTAGATTTCCATCTTCCAGCTTTACAGATGTCATCATCTGACAAGCCTTTGGCTGCATTGGTAACCGCACCTATTCGAAAAGAATGTGACTTGTACTTAGTGCTATCAATGCAAATTGTTTTCAATACTTTGCGCAACACTGATGTAAGCTGAAAACGAGTAAGCGGCTGACACCCAAATTGGCAAAATAAGTTTCCTAGTCTAATGGGTCTGACTTTCAAAAATTCTGCCATGATATCAACTGGCTTTATGCTAGTTGATGATTGAACATTCTGAATAATAACCATTTCCCCCATTTCCCCTTTGATCAGCTTTAGAGTGTTCCAGATATACTTTCATTAAAGATTTATCTAATGACAACTCCGGGTTTTTAAACTGGACTGCATGACTTACTGCTTGTTTCTTCCCCTCACTTATCCCACCTACCCTAAAATATCCAGAAAAGGCTAAACTATAAGCAGCTGCAAAGGTTTTGCTTCATAAATATTACTGTCAGTAGTATAGGGACTAATTCCAGAAATGACATTTCCTTGGAGATTGAGTTTTCCCAACCAAGGGACCTTGACCAGTAAGACCAATGACCCTGACAGTAAGAACCGCACCCTGCTTTTAGATCTGGATTTCCCCTGCTGTCGGTGTACAACTCGATATTGTCACTGTTTAACAACTCACTTTCATGGATCAATCTTACCCCATTAAAGATTTGCAAAAATTTCATCTACATCAGTATATCTTCCTTGATACCACTACTTAATTTTATATGATAGTGAGGTTTGGTTATTCCACAGGTTGCATCATAAAAACGCCTATTAAAAGCCATTGCATTTCGGACACCTTTCCAGAAAAAAATTTAAACTACCTACAATACTCTGAATTTCTTGAAGTTTGAGATATTTTTTAATCAAACATGTTAAAAGTACAGTTAATTGCTGGATTTTTTTTGGTGGAATTCTTAAAGCCATGTCTGAGGTTTCTATTTCTAAACCTAGAAAAAGTTATGTTTGTACAAGGACCCATTGCCTTTTCTTATGCTAAGGGAACACTATTAATTTCACACAAGTCATTGAACCCCCGCATCAGCTTAACACACTCATCTGAACCAGAGGCGCCCAAAAATAGAAAAATCATCTAAATAATGAAAAATTTCAACCGTTTTAATTTGTTTAATAAATTCCCATTGCAAAAATGTTAGAATTATTCGAATAAGTTACAAGAAATTGCCCAGCCCATTGGCAGACACTTATCGATGTAATGATTTCCTTCAAACTTGAAACCTTGGAGGTAAAAATCTCCTGGGTCTATCACATTAGTCTAAATGCAGATTTTATATCCATTTTTGCCAAAACGGTGCCTTTACCTAGCAGTGCAAATTCCTGTAATACCTGATCTAGAGATGTGTATGCAACTGAGCAGTCCTTCGGGTCTATGAAATGATTAAAACTATTCATTTTTGGATAAGAAAGATGTGTTATTAACCTCCAGCTACCTCCAGACTTGGGAACTATACCTATCGGCGAAACTCTTAAGTTGGATATTGGTTTGCTTGAAAAGGGGCCTGCAATTCTGCCTAATGAAAACTTTCCCTTGCCGCTTCTGGAAATTGCAAAACAGATTTTAAATTTTTTGATTCACTCCTTAGCCTTTGACCCTTATAGCCAATTCTAAGACCAAACTGAAAACCTTGTAATAATTCAGTTCCTAACACCTTATTTCAATAATTTTCTAGTAGTGGTTTTACATTTTAAATTTTGATTGGAGTATATCCTAACTTCAAAACATTGAGCCTAGTAGTGGTTGTTCCTGCCCCATAGAATGGAATGCTCCTCTACTCCCTGTATTTTGATACTGTCCTATTTCCTCTATTGGAGCTCTGACTACGAAATTGCAAATTTACCACAATTCCGGGTCACCTGTCCCCCATGCTCCCGATGGATTTATTGCAAGCTTTAATAAAAATTGTTGGACATACTCTTTAAATCCTTAACCGGATGACCTAGCCGCCGCCAACCTGACGTCATTCATGTATTTTTTCCGTAACTTGAAGCTCAATATCCACGATGACAAGTAATTGTTTTTGAGACTCATTGGAATTCAAAAACATTTTTGCCAAGTCTACGTACTAGCAGTTAATTAATTTGTTCTTCAACTCTTGAGAAACATTTAAACCTAAAACGTTGTTATACCGAAAAATTATTTGAGGAATATCATTGTGTTCAGTAAAATTTTGAACTGTACCTGATTCTGGGCAAGAGGGTCAACCTCCGGGGATTTCTCCACTGTCACCGACGTGTCCCTGTTTACAGAATGCCTCCACTTTGCTTTTAACTAGTGCTGATTTTTTGGTGGACCTTCTCTCTGCTTTGCAATCCGTTTGCTCGACTTTACTTTCGGCATGATGTGTGCACTTTATACGTCAGACCAACAGAAATCCACCAACATCGACTTAATCATTCAACTTCTGACAACTATCGACGTAATATTGTCACTTTAATTGTTACTCGAAACAGTTTCATTGATCTCGCACGATATTATGTAAAAAGGATTCACTTATTTGAAAATATTTTCCTCACAACTTTTTCGTGTGGTCCCGGTTGATGCCTTTTCCAAAAAGGAAGTTTGTTAAACGTGAACCAAACCTGTTCAAATTTCCGGAGTAAAAATTCCGTAACAAGTTAAAAACTTGGCTTCACTCTAAAATAAATGGATTTATTTTTTAATTGATGAATCTAATTCTTATTGAAATAATGTTGTGATGCCATTCCTTTGTACTCTTAGTCTAACAATTTCCTTTTGGAGTCTACTTTTAGTCACTAGAAAAAGCTCCATTCAGTCTAGCTTCTGGCAATTTATATCAAAAAGGTCCGGAATGATGACTTAATGGCAAAGCTCTACCTTTAACTTAGTTATCTCAATGGCAGAGCTTCATCTTGTGAGTGATGTAAGCAACAGTGTTTTTTTTTCAAAATTTCACTGAACTGAACTGAACTGAACTGAACTCTATTTATTTTACAACGATTGATAAACAAGTTCTACAACTGATATTAGTATCTCTCGTTGGCACGGATGTTAGCGCGAGGGGGTCATTAATGTGGGAAGAAGACGGAGTACCCGGAGAGAACCCACGTGTCCAAGCGGGCGACCGCCATACCCTATCACATACAACCACTGTCGATCACGGGGATCGAGTGAATTGTCCACTGTGCTACTTGAACACCTGTCACTGTCTCGGGTAAATCAACATCGATATTTAAGATAATAAAATTTAAACTTTTTAAGTAAGCAATAAGCTTTGTACTATTCTGTATGAAAAATTGTCAATCAGTTTTCGGTCCAAACATGTCTGAAACTACCTTATATTTTTCATACAAAATTGTATTCAGCATACTTTCTTTACACATTCTTTGGTATTTTACAGTTGCAAAAAGTATGGTTTATGAATTGACATTTGATACCTTCAGTGGTTATAACTCTACTTGAATCTAATAAAACCAAAATAATTTTTATTAATTTTCCTTTACAGTGAATTTATGTAAAAAAAAAAAACAAACAAAAAAACGGGGTTTTAGTATAAACGTGCGTCGTCCTTTATTATTTTAAATGCAACAATTGCAATCTGGAATTATAAAACAAGCAATGATAAAATTAAAAAAGTCATTATAGTACATGAAATGGCTCTGTACTTGTGTACTAGATATGATTTGAAACTATCGCAACAATGAACAATGCATTATATTACATGTAATCCTATTGATTATTGATAGAAACTTTTAAAAATCCAACTTCACTTAGTTTTTATTACATTGTATCAAAACTGTTCACCTAATAGAATGAAGAAAATACGATTATATGTTTATCTTTCTGTGTATATTTTCAAGCTCTGTTTTGACAGAGCAAAGTAAGAGTTTATAACAGCTTTACCCACTAATATTCATTAAATACATCACGATGATATAGCTAAATGTATACATTTATTCCATGTTATCATTTCCGTTTTCTTAATCTCATTTAAACAATATTTATAATGCTTTTTCTCTATACACGCTTACGCTTTCTTCCTTATCATTTTTACAATAGATTAAAAAATTATTCTCTAGGATAATATAGTTCATGCATTTCTAGAAACATGTTCACCCTTTGTGCTTTTTAATAGCCATGTGGATTATGTTTTTTGGATTATGTCAAACATTTTATGTTACAGTATAATTTGCCTTAATGCCAATTTTGCACGTGATAGTAATCACACGTAATAAGTAATAGTTTTTTAAAGAAATGTGTATAAATATTGTCATTTATTTTTGACAATAAAGAAAAACAGACCAAAGGTATATGAGTTCAATGAAATTTTAAAAAAAAAAGCTAAATCTTTCAAAATTAAACAGCATTCAAGCCCCCAAAAAATTATTAAAAAATATTATATAGAGCGTAATATATTCTTCATGTCGTAAGTTTAAATACGAATAACGATAATAAATATGTTCATTCAATATTGTTTACTGACTAAGAACCTTGGTTTTGTTTTGTCGTTGAATATAACGATTAATTGATGTATTAAAAGATGTAGATACATTATTTCAAGAGTTAAGCAAGACAAGGTCTTTTTAAAGGACCGTTTTAGTGGACCGCCAGTTTCACATCATACTCCGGGGGTCCTAAAACATGGACATGGACGATGTAAGTGAAATGTTATACAAATACAAAATATTCAAACTGTCTCAGATTCATTTCATAAAGGGATAAACGCAAACTGGTTATTTTTCAATCAAATATAACATCTACACTAAGTTTTATTCAGAAATTCATTTGCAAATGTGTAGTATCTTATTTTCCTTTAGGGCTCTATTTCATAATCTAAGTGTATTAATAACAATATTCATATTTTGAAAAAGCAATCTGGAGATTGTTTTCGTGTTGACCTGATTTAAACATCAATTTATCATGTATTACTGTTTCTATACACGGCAAGATACTTGTTTTCATAACAGTGAATTTTGACCTATGTATCTCGCTGAGAACTCAAATATTTCGGTTGATATTTAGAAATAAATTAATTAAGCATTGTAAACATTTAAGAATCAAATGCTTTCTTTGGTGATTCATACAAAACATGAAGGTAGCAACATTGCAGAACAAGAGGCCAATAGGCCTTAACTATCACCTGAGATCCATAACCCATCAACAAACATTGTAATGACGACCACCTTCCTGCCTGAAATCTTTCAAAAAAGACTATGAAACCTATAATTTTAGCGAAAAACTTATAAAGATCATAATAGAGTGCATGACCTGATATTGAAAAGGTACAAGAAAATAGTCGAAAATAATTTTCCCATATTTGTTAACTTTCAAGATAGGTTTTATTTGTATATGTTTTCATAGATAAACTTAAACAAGGTGGCTAGTAGACATGTTTTATTAAAACAACCTCCCATCCCCATCCCCAGGGGCAGACAGAAACTCTCCCTTTGGGCATTTAAACAAAAAACATGACAGTTAACAGCTTATTAATATTAGGGTTTAAATATGCTTTTCACTTCTGTTCCAACTTCTGAATTTTGAATTTTTGTCCTATATACATTGTACAACACCATCTGGTGTTTATATCAAAATCATTTTACATGTACTGTTTATCAGTGATTTTGGTTAGCCAATTAATACTTTACTATATCATGAGTCTATTTATTTAAAGACTTCAAAAACTGTTTTTGTTTCAATAAATAAAATATTTGCATGTTCTTTTTATCATACACCTTCTTAATTACATTATATTTAATGATTGATAACTCCATTATGAAGAAGCAATGGAGGATAACTCCATTATGAAGAAGCAAGGGAAGACAACTCAATTAACTTTCACAATATCCTAACTTTGATACACAGCTTCATTCTTCCTCTTTTCTAAATACACATGTATGTGAATTATCTCATTTTTTTCATTGAAATTCCTGAGCAGAATAAAATAACAAGAGAAATGCCCCCCCCCCCTTCCCTCTTTCCCAGCCATAACACTTGCCTTACATGTAGGTGGCATGAAATATTATGAAGATAACAACTTAATGGGTTTTTTTTCTAAATATGAAGTCAGTTTTTATTTTGTGTCAGTAGACCTTTTTAAACATTCTCTATACATTAACACTAAATGATCATGCTTTTGGCCACGCCCTGCATTAAGAATCCCAAACTTATCCACTATATGAGTGTTTTGCCCCCCCCCCCCCCTCCTAGAATCAGAACCCCTACCTCGGGGGACATGAAATTTAAAAAAAATTGGTAGAGGACTTCCTGGTCTACAAAATTATGAATTCAGTTTCCCCTACAGGTGTGTAGGAGTAGAGATGATAATTTTTAAACATTATGCATTAACACTATACATCCATTTTGGCCCCGCCCTAGAGTCAACACCCGTTTTCTAGGGGACATAAAATTTATAATTTTAAAAGAGGACTTCCTGGTTAACATAATTATGAAGTCAGTCTTTCTTACAGATGTGCGAGAGTGGAGAAGAAGAATTTTAAACATGATATGCATTAACACTATATGGCCATATTGCCCCCCCCCCCCCCCTCTAAAGCCTGAACCCCTGATCCAGGGGCCATGATTTTCACAATTTAGGTAGAGGATTTCGTGGACATCATAACCATGCATTCAGTTTTTTCCTCACATTGGGAGTAGAGAAGAAGAGTTTTGAAAATTATGCTTTTTTGCATATTTGGCCCCGCCTATGGAGCCCTGGGGGTGGTAGAACCATGAATTTCACAACTAAGATTTTTCTTACCATAGAGATGCTTCACACCAAAAATGGTAACAATTGGCTTTGTACTTTTCAAGATGAAGTTAAAAATGTAAAATTGTTAACGCACGACGACGGACGAAGACCAATTGCATTAGGTCAATTGAGTGACTCAGGTGACCTCAAAATGCATATTAACTCGCGTTAGCAGGTAATGTTAATTTAAGTCTAACATCATTATTTCGTGCAGTCCGTGATTTTTCGTAGATTGCTGAAGGTTTCGACCGATTGTTTTGACCGATTGACCGTGTTAGAACTGGATTGTGTATATTTCAGTCCTGTCAATTTCTATACACTGTGAATTACATGTACAAACAATTTTCGTAAGAAATAGAGGGATTCACACTTAGTGGATTTAAATATTATGATTGAAAAACTCTAAGCTCCAGGTGTGATCATGTCCCATTTAGACATTATGCTGTTGTTGTTGGACTAGACATTGATTGAATTTTTGTTTCTCACAGTGAAACGTTAAATCCTTAATTAGGTACCCATATTCACTAAAGCAATTCAATTTTCATTGAAAATTATTGGTTTTTAAAGCCTATAGCCAGGAAATTCAACATTCACTGCATAAATCCTGAACATTTTTGGAATCAGTTACTGGAACTCATTGGTACAGAGGAAGATGTGCAAATTAGAAGAGATGCCAACGATATTTACATATACGCTTTATGCGACAATAAAAAAAAACCACGAGATTACTTGTCTGCTAGTAAAGGTGAAGGATTTTTGTTTCCATGGAATGACATTGACATCAGCATGATAAATCATACATATTTTTTATTATTATTCCTAGTCTATTACGATTTGTATGAAAGATCAGAGAGCATTACATTGTTTTTGGAATTGCTGGAATCTTACAGAGAATTGTCTTTACATTCAATATCGTACACAATAATTAAAAAATAATTGAAATTGCGAAGAAAAATCTGAACTGAAAATACACATGATTGTACATCAACCAACAATTGAATGTTTATTAATTTTGTGTGATTTCTCTACATTTTCACTGTTGTTGTTTAAACTGCAGACAAAAAAAATCACATACAAGTACATGCAAAATTTCTTTCCTTATCCTTTTATAGTCTAAGAACGTTCGCTAGAGTTTTAATACGGCCACTCAAAATTTAAAAATGCTAAATCAAGTTATGATATATATTTTTATACCCCACGATAAACCATAAAGCAAAACACATTCTTTTCTGATGAATGATTTCTTACTGGTACTAAGAATATACAATATTAGGTGTTTTTAAACACAAAGGAGATTCCATGAGGATTGGACTTGGCAGCTAAGTTTAGAGTGACCTTAGCTGATGTTCGCCATCCGTTGTAAAAAAGATTAAGAAAGAAAGAAAGAAAGAAAGCGTGTAGCGTGATATCGAGTTACCACGCTTTCATGCAATCCGAAATCAGATGTGCTAATTTTGCATTTTTCTGTTTTTGTCTATAAATCTGGAACTAACAAAACTGGAAACATAAAAAGACTGATAAACGTTATTATGTTTTCGTAAAAGTATCCATTTCTCTCTATTTACCCACTTGGGTACTCTAAAATGTAAAATGTAGCTATGTAGAATACATCCTTACTTTAAAATCAACCAATGTGGCACGGCCCAAATGACTGCTCTATTAGTTTTGCATTAAAGGTAGGGTACATATAAAATCGATCGTTCTTACTGTAGTACCTTGTGAAAATAAGACTTTTATACCATGTTGCAATTGAAATTACAGAATTGAAAGAAAACATTAAAGAATGAGCATTTCAAGAACGTTTTTTAACAAGACACAAACCAACAGAAAAAAAAACAAAAATAAAGAACAATTGAATAAAGGAACAAAAGAAATAACTGAATTAATGAAAACAAACAATTATTTCTAAACATAATTATGTACATAGTCAGTCCACTGTATTTCTATAGGAATCAACACTGAAACTAGTTAAACCTAATGATAACTAACGCTTGTGTAAAGACTTCAAATTAACATACAATTTGTTATCATTCCGTGTTTTGCACTTGTGGAAATATCTTTGAAATTCGGTTAGTTAATGGCTTTATTTTAATGGATAGGTAGTTATAAAACCTTTGAAAGTTGTGTGCTAATTTGATTTTCTGACAGATGTATGCACATCCTCTTTTTAACTTATCTAATACGGGAGTTAGTCTTAACAAACTGTTTTTCCATCGCCGCTTTATGGTATCAACAAATTTGGAAATTGAAAATTTCTGCGGCGGTAGATTTTGAAATGCTGGTTTACTTGGTCCAAGCGTTGCATCTCTGAATGGAAAGATTTCAAAGGAATCGCGGTTTTCTTCATCTCTATAAATTAATAAGAACAATATGTTTAAAACGTGGATGCTAGAAAAAACAACAAACATAGAAGTATAATAAAATGTTAGCAATCGTAATGTTTGAATGAATGTTTTAATATAGGAGGCTAAACAAACCTTCTGTATTTCCTCCATAACAATACGATCAAAACTGCAAGAGGCAATAACGATAATCCCACAAACAACGGCGCTAAATATGATACTTCAACTGAAAGTATGATTGAACATAACTATAGTCAAAATAAATATTTATGAACTTTTAATAATTATAAAATTGAATTGAATTCTTAACTACATGTACATTATGATTAATTTTTATAATGATATTTTTCGTGCATGCTTGGTTTGTTTTTAATAAAAATAAAATGCAAACTGAAATCATTATGGAATGTTGATATTTTGATTATTTTGTTTTCATAATTAACTTGATAATTTGGTCTTTCACTTTATTATTTATTACTGAAAATTGAACAACTGGGGACAATGAAAAGAAATTAATATTATTGAAGATGTATTGAAACTCGAACGAAATAAAAATCATGTTCTGTTAACGTTATTGAATGAAGAATGCTTTGCATGTGTTTTGTCATTCAAAGTTTTCAATTGGCTCAATGACGATTTAAAAAAAACTAAATTGTAAAATAACGATCTCAAAATACAGTTTGGTAACAGAGAGGTTTAAAACAAAGTGTTGAGGATTAGGTAGTGTTTATTAGGAGACTTTATTGAAACTCACAGTGTGAACATTGCCTTCCATAGTATCCCGTATCACAAACACACTGGTAATTGTTGATCTGATTAACACATGAACCATGACTACACGGGGAACTCCCACATTCATCAATGTCTGAAAATAAAATGTATACATTGTATATATAAAATTTCATAAGTGCAATATCCTTTCAGATACTGCCGTCTGGGAAAGAAAGCTTCAGAACACAACAAATAAAACTCTTATACGCATATACCTGTGTCACAAATGAATCCAGTATATCCAGGTACACAGTTACAAACATATCTATTGACTTGGTCCGTACAGTTTCCGAATATGCATGGGGAACTAGAGCATTCATCAATATCTAGAACGAAACTGAGATGTGAAATATTTTTTTTAAAAGACGATTTATTTTTAGGACAATTTTTAGTATGAACACAAATGCTCTAACCAATCTGGCACTGGGTCCCTGTGTAGCCTGCGTAACAACGACAGGAGTAGGAATTTACATGGTCTGTGCAGTCTCCATGAAAACATGGCGAGCTTTGACATTCATCAATATCTGTCAAATGTAAAACATTAATGCCATTTCTTACATGTACAAAAATCTCATGATTTCACTTAATATAACCAAATCATGAAACGATGTTTCGATAGAATAATTTTACATTGGATGAAAACGCTTTATCTATACTAGTTCAATTACGTGTACCATGTTCACAGAGTGTCCCAGTATATCCTGGCATACAGTTGCAAACGTAACCATTGACGAGATCTGAACAAGTACCATGGATGCAAGGCGAACTGGCACATTCGTCAATATCTTAAGTAGAAATGATACTGTCAATTTAAAAAAAAAATTTATAAAACAATCTTTTCTTTATTTGGGGTTATACAATGTAAATAGCACGAACCTGTTTGGCAGTTATTTGCTGTGTATCCTGCCTGACAGTGACAAATATATTGGTTGTGATGATCTGAGCAGTTGCCATGGATGCAAGGCGAACTTTGGCACTCATCAATATCTAAAGATGATATAAAAAGTTTCGATTTCCTTCATATTCAATCATTAAGCATTTAAAACTACTGAGAGAATAACAATTATATTCACTATTTATTCAAAACTCACAACTAAAGATATCTTTATGTAAGACAGTAGAGTCTTAAAACTGAATTATTTTCCCCTCTTAATTTTTCTGAGAATATTTAAAAACAAAGCATTCCGTTTAACTCAATTCTCAACTTACATGTATATACCAAGATTAGATTACGGATCCCCTTACCTGATTCACAATTGACTCCTGTGTAGCCTGCTTCACAAGTACATTCATAATAAAGGTATTCATTAGAACAGTTACCGTGTATACATGGAGAGCTTGCACATTCGTCGACAGTATCTGTAGAAATAGTACCCGGTATTCTTACAAATTATAACTTAATACATTCACATGAACGGTGTGTAATAAATTAACGATTAACATATTTGAAATATACATGTATAAATATATCTTTTTAAAAGATTCGGTATTAAAATGTTTAACGCCTGATTGCTATTTTGTTTCAAGCATAATGATTTTCTTTAGGATATTAAAAACAATCTTTAAAATGACTAACTTTCATTAACATTTATTCTTTAGGGTTTTTGCATTTGGATTTTTTTTTTGGCGATTGTATACTGCAATAAAGTTAATGTTTTATAATTACCAGCATTTGAAATTTTATTTTGGTCCACTCTGAACACAAATTGTCCGGGAAGACCTATATTAGACATCTGTGGAAGATTCAGGACAGAGTTTGTCATGGACCCCGGGACGGAAAAATAGTGGTCTCCGTCACCAGCATTAAACCCGACCTAACATAGAAGATGCATGTTCTTCATGTTCAACATTTCAAGCGTAAAAATATAATGTTCCTAGTACATATAGCTGTATTTCAAATCAAAGGCATATATTTGATAAAAATATAATTTTGTAAGAAATCAATCCCAATTTCTAAGTTACGAATGTTAATCTAATATTTCAAAAAAATTCATTCCCGAGTCTTGAAATCTTAAGAAAAGTTTATGTATCAAAACCACACTTGTGCAAGATAGTAGTATTTCATGTTTGGGACTTAGCAAATAGATAAATGCTTAATATCCATTTTTAGTTAGTTCAACATTTGCAAATACCTCGAGAACATGTCATAATATGAAAAATATACATACATGTATAAACTTAGTTGAAGATATTCTATATAGAAGTTCTACAGAAAGTTATACTTCTGACTCAAAACATGATTGATAAAAGAATAGAACTCCATGGTTATGACATAAAGGTTGAGATATCAAAACATCCAAACTACATAATATTTAAAGCTAATATAACCTAAATCAAGAATTCAACAAACCAACGTGTTTATCTACGTGTATATTACGAGTTGCCTTGACTAAAATACATGAAATTTACAAGAAAGATGAAAATCTTTGATCTTTAGAACATCTTTCCTTTTTGACTAGACGAAATGACGTGTCAATGAAGACAATTTGGAACGGTTTCTCCCTGTTTCGCTCGTATATTTTTAAATTTAACATAGTAACATGAAATACTACATATGTACTGCGACAAGTGTAAGTGATAAGCACTGTCACTATATTTATGAGTACTTTTTAAGATACGCTAGAATTGGATGAGATGGTAAAACTTTACAAAATTGATAGGAAAGAATGACGAAGTTTTTTTTTAATATAAGTGTTCCCTTATATCTACGTGCCCACAAATCACAGTTTGCATACAGTGTACACAACAGTAAATAACATTTTAGCAGGATTTGTGTTTAATATTTATATCAATGAAAAATGACTTTTTTCACCAGTAATCTTGGTTTTGGGGTAGTTTAAATGTTCGTAAATATTTTTTTGGCACTGTTGGTAAATATGATATGAATAGTCTTACCTGTGATGCTTTCGTCCAAGTAATTTTGTTGTAGTTATAAAGAGCAAATGAATGTGTACCATCCGTGATCAAAACAAGCTGAAATGTATTCCTCTGTAAAGATATATTAAAAATACAATTCTAACATTGATTCAAATCTCTAGAGGAGATAACAATACAATCATACATTTACCTGTGAACAAGTTATACTATCACTTGGTTCACAACCAAAAGCAGCAACATTTTCCCAGGTGACAACCATCATCCAGGAGGCAACAAAATTGAGAATGTTTGGAAAAAGAGAACGGATTTTACTCGTTCCTTGCTGTAACGTTGAGCTCTGTATAGTTGTGCGATACCACAGCTGCCCACCCTTTCTAGTATCAATGTCGGTCCAAAACGGGGCAATAATCTTATGGGAGCCATTTATAGGAAAGGGTTGCGATGTATACTCAGTTAGTGGGGTTTCGAATGTCACATCGCCGTTGTTGTTCACCTTTGAAAAAAAAACGACCATTTTATTGCATTTGTGTAAATATCGTATCGTATCAGTTTGTCCAGGAATAAATTATTGTAATCATTTTGAATTTTGTTTTAAAAATTTCTTTCTTACACAATAGGAGTGCACTTGAAATTTACAGCTAGGGAAACAATTGTATTGTAATACCTATGAAAAATCAGGTGATTCGATATAATCAACAACACTGAAATACGTCAATATTCATACATAAACTAATCGATAGGTAAATTAATATTGATATAGAAAATTAGAGGAGGTATGTAACATTTTTCTTAATTTGAAATATTTCTTATATTGAAGACAGAACATATGATATGTACATTGTAAAAATATAATTATATGTCATTCATCATTTACGTAAATATTCTAGAATACTTACAAAAATCAAATTGTACGACGAGCCAAAGAAAGGAAAGTTTACTGATACTGGTATACTTGAGGTTGAACCATCATCATTGGCACTTAAACTACTATCAGCTGCTGCAGAACCAAAGGGGTAAAACTGACTAAGTGGAAAACACAATATTAATTTTTGATTATACAGAATCAAAATTATAGCAATCTGTTGGCTAAACATTTCGGCTGATAGTTGTGAAACTTTTCTTGAAAAGTTGCTTATATATAGATGAACTATCTGATAATAGAAGAAACTCTAGACAGAGGGCCAATGATATCAAAGTACATATACCTAAAATTCGCAAAGACAATCTTGCTCGTTCTTTGTAAAACTGTTTGGTGTACATGCTAAATGAGAAATCTATCTTTAACAAGATTTAAATGTACCAAACCCCATGAAAAAAAATCGGTAAAACATGATACCAAATAACAATATAGATTGGACATGTAAATTTAGGTAACAACTGTGATTTGTAATCAGGCATATATCTGACAGAATGTTTCATTAGATTCCAATACTGTTGTTACATGTATCATTTGCGTGAATGTACTTGAAAGACTTTTGCACAAAGGGTTCCTCGAAATCTGCATTTAATTTTTCTAGTTAACATAAACATGTACAGAAATCCATGAAGACTTCATTGACTGTAGGTGATTTGGAACATTCATTAAGTCTAAAATGCGATATTTGCAAATGTCTTTGCCTTAATGATTTGATTCTTTCCGACAGTAAAGAGTGATTCTTACCATTTAATTTGATTCTTGTCTTTTTGATAAACATTTTTAAACTGCAGTAACCCTCGTTGATATGTGTATCTAGAGTGTCATTAGGATACCCAGGACATTATCAAAGATCAAAGGAATTCTGTGCAGGTATGAAGTTAGTATATGTGCATTCTAAGTGGATTTCGTAAGTAATTGTAGAGAACTAAAAAAAATAATTGACTTACAAATACTTAATTATTTCTTATCAATACATGTATATCTTTGAAAAAAGACACTCTTGATGTTTATCTTAATGTGGGTTTTTTTCTTAGCTTATTTGTTGAAAAACATAATTGACAGAATTGTTTCTAACCTAGCTAAAGATAATTTCATGAGGTGTTCAAATCATTTTATTTCTCTTTAAATATTTAGAGTAGGTAGAACGAATTTTAAGAAAAGCTTTCTTGTATACTCAAATCATGAACTACTTTGCCAAAGATTTTAGAAACTGGCAAAAAAGTAATTTTTAACAGACATGATTTCGTTTGGTAATTTTCCGATGCAAACAATTCTTCATATGAGATTTTTTTTTCCTGCTGATTAATTATACGTACTTTCTGGAGCCGTTTTTTTTTTTTCTTTTATTTTCATTGAATTGTGATAATCTTCTCATCCTTTTTTAAAGATATGATAAGAAATAGACTTGTTTGTATAATTGCATACTAATATGTCTAGAAAGTATACATGCATATATGCAGAATGCATTTTTTAGTAAGCCTAGAAGTCAATTGCTTAAGTTTATTGAATAAACCACTTCAGGCCACCTTAATTTATGTTTTCTTACAATCGATGTCTACTTTGTTAAATCTTTTCGAAATTAATTTTTTAAACTTTTGCTGTAGATATTTTGGAGAGTATGTCGAGTTTTGACATGGATTTTAAGTGGAAGATTAAATAAAACTAGGAACGTATATCTTTGTTGAAAATGAATTGAATTGAGAGCTTTCATCGGCTCTTTAAAATCAAAGACACTTCCTTATACGATGTTAAGCACTATTAATCAAGATATTCAAACGGACACGAATTATGTGGACAACGTTGACGAGATTTAGTTTTTATCAATTATCGAAGAAGTGTTCTATATATTATATTGAATTGCAAACTGCACAAAAGCACGAACTTCCTCCTTTAATAAACAACCTATAAATACTTTGTAATTTATAGCATAATGTTTTCAAAAATGAATTTCGTGGAGGTCTTTTGGGGTATATGGTTGTTTTTGTTTTTTTTTGTTTTTGTTTCGGTTTTTTTGTTGGTTTTTTTGCATTGAACAAAGTTAATTTTTGGATATGAATTCAGTTAGTGTTATTTAAGTTTCTATGTCGTTCATTTTCTTATGAAGTTAACTCATTTCAAATTAATGGACAATCTTAAGCGCTTGTTTTGCATGTTTTTTAATTAATCTTAGAAGTTTGATTATGTATTTAGACGTTGTTATTAGTTAGTAAAACTTTTGTTCATTGATGACATAATATTTATTGATATTTTTGAACACATTAGCTCCAAAGAGTACACAAATATCATTTGCGACTTAAATGGATGTGTTGAATTCTTAAATCACTAAAGGAATCCCATCATCACACCGAGCGAGTACGACGCTACATGCAATGTTAGATTTCATAATTTTTAACCCAGGCCTTGTAACCCACGAAACATCGTTCTCTGTCTTAAGACAATTTGTAGGAGATTTTACTAGTTTCTTTGATATTTGAATAAAGATAAATCCTCCTACATGCATATACATATTACTTCTAAAATAGTAATGCATCCCTGGGATTTAACAATTCTAACTTGTTTTCGAAATATTTGAATTCAAATATAAACATAGTTAAATTTCTTTTAATGTTATCAAAATAAAGGATCCTAATATAGTGTACAAATTATCATCCCGCAAAGTGAATTTTTTTTTAAATGCTCAGATTAGGGATACATATATAAAATGCAAATACCAACTGCAATCTTGAATAATTTTAAGATTGGTTTAGGTATATAATACCCTGATCAAAAGTATCAATTGGGGTTTTTTTTGCGGAGGGGGGGGGGTTAAAAATTAAAATCATGCTCCAAATATCGATTTTTTAAAAGTACAAACCCGATAAGAAAAACGAGTCGTTTAATTTTTGCTAATCTTGAATCAAAACTCAAATTTGATCTTTACATGTAGTTGCTCATTATACACATCAAGATTCAAATTTGATTCCCCAAACTATCCATGACTAAAAATAAATCTGAAAAACCAAGTTAGGAAAGAATGACCGGCGGCAAGACAGAGGTTAAGACACTAATTAATTAAACATTTATCTACAGTATGTACTGTTTTGAGATTTGCTATAATGGTACATGCATTTCTTTTTGATGGTTCCTATTGAAATCTTCTTCTAGCATATATTTGAGCGCGTTCTCAATATCCTTTCCCATGAATGTAAATTGTACAGTGTAGATTCCTTATTTTTAACAATTTACTAGGTGTTTTTTTTTCTTGATAATGTGTTTTTGTTTTCTTAATTGAAAGAATGATTATTAGATTATAATTCTTCAAACTCTGAATGCTCAGGATTTGAGTACCATGAAAATAATTTGAAATTTGGTTTATTAATGAGAACTTGAGACACTCTATCAGTATTTTATTGGTATATCACTTTTTCGTAGCTTTCGAGATTGGAATTAATGAGAAAAATTACTATTGATGTGGCTAACTGATAATGTGTTGAGTCTTTTGTATTATTTAGAGTTATCTCTCTTCCTGACTTGAAAATTTTACTGTATTATTAGCTGCTGTAAACTACTGCTACTTACCGCTATTGCTTGTTTGTTCAGTAAAATGTTAAATACGTGATTGAAATCACGTTTTTAAGGAAGGAGTCTTTTCTGGTTTTCGACTTGTCAAAAGTAAATTTGATTAATTGTTCATTAAATCAAAATGAAAGGAAATTAAAATATCATATTTTTCTATCTTTTTTACTATTATACAACCTGGCATAGAAATAGTAATCAAAGTTTAGAATCTAACAAGGACTATATTTTTGGTGGAACATTGGCGTAGAAAAATATCACATGTTTTTGCAATTCAGAATTGCTGTAGATTCATAAGTTTATTTAGCATTTTTAAAACAATAACATCAATGATGGATTTTTTCAACTAATTTGAACTAATAATAAGATACTGGGATTTAGAATATGTTTTTAAAACATGATTTGCCTATCAAATTACATTTTTATAAGCTTTTTAAAGTGCTCGTTCTATAAATAGATTTGTGTGAAAAAATCACTAAAATCGGATTTTCTCTCTTATTTTTCTGTCAATTAATATCTTTATGTAAAGTCTTCAAAATATGTAAAAATCAGAAATATTTTTTATTGGAAGCAATATTTATTTCAACTTAAAAGTATAAGCTGATAGGCATTCTGATATTCTATCATTTCATTGAAGAATACAAACTTCACATTTAAACAGATGTCTACAAAACTGCAGATAACTACATTTATTTTTATCATCCTTTAAGTTGAGAAAAAGAAGGTAGTGACCTTGACCTCACCTTCATGCAAAAACAAGGAGGTCAAATTTGATTAAACTGATACAATCATTCGGTTATATGATCTGTTTGACTGTGTTAAAAATTCATGAATTTCTTGATATAAGAAGGGTGTCTAACAACGAGAGACTCCTTCCTTAATAGAGATAAGCATAATGATGTAGTAAAGAGCCGGTGTGAATATTGAAGAAAGAAGCACAAATTAACACGGATAAGAAGATAATCAATCAACACAAAATTAAGCCATATAAAATAAAAAAAAAAGAATCAAAGGGATATATGATCAGCAATGTATTATGACATGGAAACAATACAGTGGCTTACATGTGGAGATGAACAGAAAAATAAAGAAGTAAGTAGAATACCAATAAAAGCAGTAAACGTAGACTTCCGGCGGTAATTCCCTTCCATATCGAGTATGTTTCCTAGTCATTAAAATTGATATCTGACAAAAGGTTTTAAATTATATTTCGAACAAACAATGCATAATTTTAAAACAAAAAGTCATCCCATATAAGAACGAAATTTAAAATCAATGTAATGACATATGAGAGAAAAGGGTACGAAATAATTTTTATGAACCATGTTGCTGAATGCTGCATCCCAATCTGATCAAGATTACATTGTGGATGTTAGATCCCCTCGCTTACTCGCTACACATCTATTTTGCGAGTAAGCGAGCGAATCCGATTTACCAGTATCTAATTTTAAGAGGGCCAATGGTCGTTGCGATTTCATTCTACATTGATCTCCTATAGAAGATAAGCTCCATATCAAAATACATGAAAAGGAAATACCCAAATTTTAATTAAAAGTAAAATACGTTGATTTTTTCTTAAGCATATAATTGTTTATAACTAAACAAATGAGATCTTAAAATTGTTTGAAGATCTGATGGTAAATTTGTTGTCCATCTAGCCTTCTTAATTATACTCATTTGGCTTTTGCATACTTGAAATATCCTTAACATACATATCAAAAACTAAAAACAATTCGTTTGTTTCATCAATTTATTGATTTAAACCTGGAAAATGTGAACAACCTAAGGCTATTACATATAATTAGTGGCAATGAAATATTTTCCCCTCAAATCCGTATTCCACAGTACAATAAAAAATCTTCTTTTTAGGATCTCAAACATCTTGTCAAGTGAAATAGCTATCAACATTTATACTGTAAAATATACATACTTATAAAATTTACCAGCGACTCAGCTACCTTCTGGCTAGTATTAAATTTGTCATTTGTAGGAGAGTACTAGTATAATTCATGCAAAATATATGTACATGTACAATAGCAAATTATTGATGCACTAAGAAAGGCTATGCCACATAATATATCCAGTTGTATATGTATAACTTTATCGTTCTTTCTACAATTACTGAACGTAAAAACTGAATTTAAAAAGCACTATGATACTGTATATTTACCCTATATGCTTTTAATCATTTACATAATATATCAAAAGTAATCAAAATGCAGATATATATTATATCTGTTATATTTATGTATTATTATTTGTATATATGTTTTAGCAATTTAAACCCTTCATAATTCATAATCTCTTCGCAACTGTCTCATAAAATTTTTCACAGAAAGCAATAGGACAAATGAGGGTGTATTCTGGATGTTTTGTGCATAGCTTTACGTGGAAGTGAGAAAAATGAGAAAATGGGAAAATACCACTTGGTGAGCATAATACACAAACGAAGTACATGTAATAATAATATATTAACTGATCATAATGAAATGTAATTTGGCATGTGAATCCAGCTGTGAATGATAATATGATAAATATGACATTATAAAATTCAAATATCATGAAATGATGACGAAAATTAAAAATTGTTGTAGAATGACATTTTGATTTTTATGACTTTGAGATAATGTATATCTATAGTATATGCATCTAGGCGTGAAAAAAAATTCTTTATATAAACTGAAAATGATTGCAAAAATGGTTCTGATACTGTCTATGCAGTTTTGACACATGAGGAAATTGTTGCATAATTGTCAGTATTTGGAATGTGGACATGTTAATCCATAGGTGACGTCACGAAGGAAAAGTATCGGCTCATCGTCGAGCAAACGCTTAACAACCGTGTGAAACATCAGTGATACCAAGGTAAACTGTTCGCAATTGGGCTAAAAAAGAATAAGAACCTTCTGTGAGTATAGCTTACTGATCAATGAAATCTTACTCAAATGCTTATCTTCGTTGAATATATTGATTTAATAATCTGTTTATTTACATATTTACATATAGTTTAGTTTCAAAAAAGAAAACGATTGGTAGTTTTAATGTCGGCTGAAACATACATGCATTCCATTTTGCAGACGGAGAAAACTCTCATTAAATATTCACGTTGGAAGTTTGGCAGCTGCGTAGTTGGCACAAGAATATATTGGCCTGGGTCTAGGAAGAAACGCCCAGAGGTTTCCCTGTATTCTGCGTAGGTCTCTTCGTTTTCAGGCATCAGTGGATCATTATTGTCGAAAAAACTCTTCCCAAGAGCCCCAGTAGGCTTTGTGTAAAGCTACGATACAAATAAGATAAACACAAGTTATGCAGTAATCCCAAAATAGATCATCCCGTATTGATGAGAGATGATTATTATCAATAAAGTATTCACCTGAAATATTTCAAATCCAATAGCAAAGAGACCAACGCCCTCTAACTTCTCGTGTCTTCGATACACTTGCAAAAGGGAAATTATAAGGGGAAGGCGACCATTAAATCGTCTCTGGACCACCACTGAAGTTACACAATTGTTTACTTAAACCCTGCATAAACTATAGTAAACATTTTACACTATCAATATATATATATATATATATATATATATATATATATATATATATGCTTTTTTAAAACGATCTAACATTTTACGTTTTAAAGAAATAGCTCTTACCATCTGTATGTAATGTAATGAGGTACTGTGGATTCTGGTAAAAGGATTCACATTCTAGCCATCCACCTGCATTTAAGCCCGTTTTCCATGATCCTTTAAAACTCATTTGATATTCTGTAATATCATCAAACAATATGTAAAATTCTTGGATTCAAATTTAAAGAAATTTACAGTTTTTTTTTTTTTGCAAAAGTTAACTGCATATTTTTTAAATCTTGGTTCATCTGATTTTAAAGGAAGAGCAACTAGATTAGATACCTGCTCTGTCGCTAATTCCATCGTGGTCGAAGTCTGGAGACAAGTTGCATACAATCATATTGCAATACTCTCGCCGGAAGTCATCATAGTTCATCCAGAACTCTCCATCATCTCGCGATAAAATTTCAAGTTGATCTTTGACGTCATTATTCACGTGATCCCATTCGTCACTCCTAAAATGTTGGAGATCAGATATTGTTGTTATTTGTTTATTGTTGGGGTTTTTTAAATGGTTTAATAAACCAGAATACGTTTTCTTACTTTTCTGATATGGAAGAGTATTATATCAATAGTGGTTTTATCAAGTATTATTTCTAAGAATTGACCGTTTTATCACAAACTGTCATCAAACTGAACATGTGGATAGTTGTAATAATAGCTGATGATTTTGATAAGTACAGACAGTGAGATGGAAAGAATTTCTATTGTTGATACAAGGTGGTATTGCACAACACAAACTTACCCATCGCACCACGCGCCGTTCCATTCGGTATCCCCCCAGGGGTTTCGTACGCGGATAAGCTTGGTTGTTCCGGATTTATACGGAATTTCCTCCACGGCAGTTATTACGTATGAGTGGTTAGATACCATTCCTCGCTTTTCTCTTTCATCTCTGTCCTCTTTATCCTAGGGACACAAGATAATATTTGTGAACTCACTGTCGAATATTTGAATTTCATTTTTTTTCGTATAATGTATAAAAATACGATGTATGTCTACGCAAATTCAGCTTTCTTTTTTTTTTTTACTGATTCCATAAAATAATTTATATACAAGGAACCAATTTTCCTGCATAGTGAATTTTAAATTAGTATCAACATTGAATCAATATCATAGAAGTCCTGAAAGCGAGGACGAATACATGTATTTGTAGGTGTATCCGCAATAAATATTAGTTCCAGACGAAATATAACGATTTCACTTTATGTCTATTTCGCAATTACTAATTATAAATGAAACAATTTTTGAAAATACATGTACTTCAGTTCAATTAGGAGAAAATGCATTATTTTTTTGGCAGCTTTACAAACACTTTGCATTAAGAGACTACACTCACCACACTCAAGCAACCGATGACGGCGCCACACTGGTAGGCCGCCCGAATGAGGTAGAATTCGTGTTCTTTCAGTTCAGCAGGGTTGTACCACTCGGCGAGGCCACCAGTCAGGTCTGTGAAGGCATCTGCCTCGAAGCCGTATTCGAGTGCCTCGTAGGATTTGTTTAGCCTGTAAAAGGATGCATATTCGATATCGTCTCACTAGTCCTTTATTACATGTAGAGATCAACTTTGGCTTAATCTTAGACATTATTAAATACTATCGAACTTTTGTGTATAACGATAATACACTTTGATTTTGCTTTTTATATGTACATATATGTAATTAGTGAATAGTATCATATTTTGACAAATTTTAAATATACTGTTTATCATAGGTATTTTGATTAAACAAACTCTATATCAAGTTTCTAGTTATATTGTATACATTTGTATGTGTACAATCATATCACGTGTTCAATGACATGCATATCAATGCAAAACGCTTTGGTTTCGATACCAATGAAATTCAGCAATTACTGTTAACTTACTTGGCATACGCTTTTTCCACTAGAGATACCCAGAATTCATCGGGATCGGACGAGTGAGCAAATAATATTTCATCATTTACAGTAGGAAGCAGATCATCGATGTAGACATCCACCCATTTCCCAAACTGCCAGAAGCGACAGTGGAATTTTCCGTCATAATAAGGCGTTCCGAATGTGTTGTCACTCGGTATTATCTGTTCAGATAATTAAAATGGTTAATGATGCATTTGAACTGATAGCTCTCCCTTCCTGGAAGATAAATTCTCAAAGGAATAATTTTCTTTTTCATAATATTTTTGATGCGTCATTATATTGTTTTCCTCACCATTCATTGGAGAATTTTTAACAGTATTTACTCCACATTATTGAGAAATAAAAAAAAATACAATTTTTAAGCAAAAAAAAAAAGGAAAAGGAAATCGACAAGAAACAGAATGTTTCTAAATACATGTATTATGCATATCATGATTAAAATTTCTTTTTAATTTAATACTGAATTTCAATATCCGTTATAGTGAGCAGCAAACATCTCTTAACTTTAACTAATAATGTTCATTTACTGCTCGCATGCAGACAATTTGTTTTCTTTCTTGAATTGCACTGCGCTCTCTTAATTAAGAACCGTCAATTAAATCGGCTTTCAGACTTGCAGTGATGCAAAGCAAACCATTATGCAAACAAGGCAAATATTTGTGTACTTTTTCTTTGGATCTTTAAACTAACATCGAATCGCATAGGACGATATTGGAAATGAGATCGAAACCTTGCTTCTGAATTGCGAAAGCGGATCGTTATCGTGCAATTTGTGGCGAATTTAGGGAGAATAGAATTACCAGCGAATTAGAGTAAAGCGGTAGAGATTTCATGATCAGTAAATATCAACGACAGTTAAGAGTGTTCGATCTGCCGTAATTTAAGTCTGCTTTTCTTCTATTTTTTTTCTATTGCTCTAGTTTATTGAAGGCTGTCCAAACAGTGCAGCGTAATTTGAATTTATTTTAGATTATTATATTCTGCCATTTTGTAGTGTCGAGTCAAATAATGGAAAATAAGTAGTTGAAATAAAATTGATAAGGTTCAGCTCAGCGTCACATATTCCTATAAGATTGTGATGAAAATTAAACTAGAAATATCCGGAACTAGTTGAACTGTTTTATCGATATATTCATAAAATGACTCAAATGTCCTTTAAACAAATTGATAAAATGTCATATTTTGTTTCATGACGCATATGACCTTCGTTGCCATATTTATTTTATTGCATGGGATTTCTAAATTGTAAAAATCATATTAGAATCATGTAGAATTTCAAGATTCATAAGGAGTGCCAATTACTAGTGAATTGCATTGTTTTAAGATTTTCATTACTCTATCAAACCACATCAATATATATGCGCGGATCTAAGTTTTTTCCCAAAAGAAAGGGGGTGTATTACCTAGAAGGCCCTTCACCCTCAAACACAGTCATAAAAAGTAAAAAAAAAAATTCTTCTGAAATATAAAAGTATAAATCCTTAAGGGGAGTCTTTCTTGTATAATAAATTAATAAATGCCAATTCCAAGGCAGAGAGGGAGCCCCCCTCCCTTCTCCTCTAGATCCGCGCATGATATTCATTTAATGAGATTCCGATATATCACACTTCTCACTTACCTTGCTAATAAGTTCTGGTTTCTCGGCAATGGCCGACAGGGTAGAGAGGAACCAGCAGTTGTTTAGTTCCCCTTGCTTCATATCATGTCGACTTGTGCCATCGGATATAAGGACCGGATTGGGTCGAATTTCCTACAACACAGAAAAGACAAAGTTAGGCTGGAAAATTCTTTACATTAATGATATTTAGGATTAATTCATTTTCGACTTTTATCAATATTTAAGCAACGGTGACTTTTTAAACAAATCTAAAATAATTGTGATAGCATTTCATTTTTAATTGTTTGATTTTCGTCAACATAAATGCATTTGTAATAGATCAGACACGCAAGTATGTTAAGTGTAAAGTTATCTGTCCATATTTCAAAACCGTAGTCTGGACATGTTTTATTGTTGGAAGGTAATAACAAAATTTCTCAGACACAAGTTCTGAAAACTGAATGCCGTTTTCCTTACGATCATTAACAACAAAAAGTGATGTTCAATATGAAATAGAAAAGTATCAAATGTTAGTGTACTGTATTTTACATGTATACATCACAGTTGTAAAACAGTATATCAAAACCTTATGAAATTATAGATGACTTTTGACACTTACTGATGGTCGTTTCCACACAACGTTTTTGGCGAGTTGTTTATTTTTAAAAATGGAAGAATCGTTCGCTGGAAATTCTGGATCAACGAACAGTTTTGTGGTCTCTCCTTTTGATTTTGCAGACCTTGATCTCTGGAAACAACATAAGACCTGGTTTAATACTACTAGAAACTGTTTTAAAAGCATTTTTACTGTTTCCTTCAAACACAATCCAAGAGAACAAAAATTAACCAAAATTTGTATGATTTCACTTTTGCATTGTATAAGAGCTAACGTAAGGATAATTATTTTCTAACATTTGAATACGGTATAAATTTCCTTTTTGTCTAAAAGTCTTTAACATCATATGTTCCGATAACATTTCTCTTCTTTTCAGGCATAAAGCAATGAAGCCATTTTTACCAATATTAAAATTTTTGCCTGAGTCGGTGTTTGGTTAGGGTTTTTTTTTATATTTGATATAAAAAAAACCTGTTTTTATTGCATACCATATGCAATAAATGTCATTTCCTTTGACAGTGTATAGTTCGTATAAGTGCGACTGATCAATCATACATCTACTATTTCAACCATACTCAAGTACATGGAATTACAACACTTAATATAAAACTATCATTGAGAGCATTCCATTCATATTCGAGAAAATGTTGACCAAATAAAACTGTAGTTAGGCTTGGGCTGTAACTCTATTGTTAGCGAAAAGTTCGTGGCTGCGGTGATGTGAATATTTCATGATTTCTTCTAATGACTATGATGAACATTTTTTATTCCCTAGAGTGATATTAACACGCACATTGGTGAAACCAAGCTGGATCCCAAAAAACGTGGAGGGAAGCAAGTTGATAAAAATGGCCAACCCAACTCTGGCTTATCATGAAATAATTATCAAAGTTCACGACACCATGTTTTATCGCCCTTTTGTACTCGATCAATAGAAGTGAATATTTGTTTTGTTTCGATAAGCGTTCAGTGCGAGTTCGTATTTGCAAAACGTTGTTAATTGATATATGTTGCATGAGCAAAATAGAAAGAAACGAATGGTTACATTAGGTAATTAAAATGTCTCCTGTTTTCAACTGTCAATAATATGAAACATGCATGAGTAATGTTACAAATGATTATTTCATATTGCGTGTTACATATTAATTGGGAATTAAAGTACGAATAATAAAAGGGTATGAGAAAGAAAACCGATAGCTAATTTGATTAGACTGCAAATCAAACGCACTAATTTGTTTTTCGCAACTATAACTTTGTCTACTTTGGATGATAAAAAATTACCCTGGTGAAATTTTATGGAAGAATATGAAAATGCATAAATAAATGAATGGAAAAGCAATGCGGAAACAAAAAATGTAATAAAGGGAAACAGAAAATAACCACAAAGATCTTCTTGCCGCCAACAATACGGTCGTCTGTAGAATATGGCTTTAGAAATCGTCAGGAAAAAAGCGCTCAGTTCTCTGAATTCTTGTTCTGGGACGCGGTTTTCTATTAAATCGCACTCTTAGTAGTTCTGTCGGGTGGAGATATCACTACAGGCCAACATGACCAGGTAAAATATCACGTGGGTGGTAAAATAGACATTTACGACATTTTAGACGCACTTTATCTTGTAACCATAGCTATGAATTGTGATTTTATCGATTTAATCATTAAAGCGCGCTATAATCACTAAAATTTGTATATAAATAGAAATCTAATAACAGTAATCAAAGCTTCATTTTCCACAAGAGAATTTTTTAATCATTTCTGATTATACTGAAATATTCGAAATTCTTGTATGGTGTCAAGGAACTTATCGATTTACATGTTGTAAGCCCTGCAAGATGATAAGAAGTTTCCAAACGAGATTCTTCTACCTGTTTTTAAACTCACAAAACAAATAATTCAAAAAACTCTCACACAAAATTTCTTTGATTTTTTTTTTTTCATAGAACGAATTCTATTAAAAGTATTTCCTATAAGGTATAGCATTGGGTATTGACATTCGTGTATTTTTAATTGCAATGAAGAGAAACTATTGATTCTTCTAAAGTGTGTTTAATTTCATTTTGGTTAACCTAGGAATTCATAACTGTACAGAACAATGCCAATTATTTTAAACTGAATTTTGTCTTGGTTTTCTTTATATCTCAAAATAGAAAGTTATAATTAAAAGTTCAGGTAGTGCTATGATATGAACAAATATAGACAAATACGAATAAATTAAGAACTACTTAGTTTGCTCTTTTTGTTCTACTTTTCTAAGATAAAGATCTATTTTCGGTGTTTTATTTGAACGAGCCATTTGCTTCATTTGCCCAATTTTAAAGTCAAATTTACATTTCACATTCCGTCCTGATTTAGCAGAAAATTCGCTTAAACGGTACATTATTTAGATATCTGAAAACTACAAGAATTGTTTTACAATACTACATGTATTTATAGTGCAATTTTAAATGCATATTTTCGTTTCATGTTTGAGTTCACGGAAAGTTACATTTATTAAAGCTCGGATGTACATGTAGGTTATTTGGCATCTTGTTTGAGTGTGTGCTTACCCTTTTTTGGTGTTTAGGAGGATTCTTTTTTCTTTTCTTTTTTTCTTTAATTTTTTTTTTTTTTGGAGGGGGGTGTACATTTAAATTTATTTAAAATTTCTTTGCATAGAACAGGTTAATTTGCATCAAAATCATTTTAAAAGTCAAAATAAAACAATTGACAATAAACAACAGAAGAATTTGTTCACCTTTTAAACGTGCCTAAACTCAAAGTAAAATCGGTGTGCTATCAATATGCAATGACGTCGTGCATAAATAATTGTGCTTGGTAAATAAATGCAAAGTAAAATATGAATACAGAGTACAGTTTGGCTGTATTAACAATGCAAGGGATCTCATATTTCAATATTTTTTTCAATAATAATATTCATTTATGAATTTCAAATTGATATTGACTACCATTTCAGAACCGCTGTTTTATCGAGGGAAATGTGAAGTATTAAATGGCATTAAAGTGGGAAAATTGATATTAATTTTTTTTCACACATATAGATGGCATCACGTTTTGTGTGTTTTTTTTGTGAACTGCGAGTGGAGTTGGAAGAACCCTCTATTAATTTACAGTTGAATTTATACCTGTGCAAACTACTTCTATATCATCATTTTGTTGAGTTTCATTGGTCGAGGGTTATTCGACAAATAATATATAAATCACTTCTTTGAATGATTAAACTACATAATCCAAGGTGATAGAACATAGAGACGTGCATCATTTCACAGCTCAGGGCACAGGGGCTCGTCACGAAATGTTTGTCTTCTTACTATCTATGTGACAACCCCTACACTGGTCACATTGCAAGAAGAAAAAAAGGTTTGTGACAAGCTCCTGTGACAATGTGATATATTCAAAACCAATAATTGACTCTGCTGAAGATAATGTCTGAGGAAATTTAAAAGTCTTATCCCGAAAAGCTGACTTCCATACTATATGTATATGTATATCATGTTTACTTGCAAGTTTAAAGTCTTAAATTTGGTATAAATCTCGTGATTTTCCTGAATTGAACCTTTCCCCTTCTCTATACATTTTCTGATTCATTGAATTTTCTTGTATATTGCTGCCATGATGCTTTGTGTCGTCATTATTCCTTGAAGTTTGATAACGGGCTCTATTTTAGGCGGGCTTTTAAAAGCATCGTGGTTTTTTCCATTGGGATTTGGAAATAAAAGGTATTTTGACATTTTATTTATCGATTGGCTTCAACTTGATAATTGAATTTTGAAATTATTTTTTTTATTTTTATATTTACATTTTAGAATGTCTTTGTCTGTGATAACACTACGAATCGATTTTGTAACGTATAGTCTAATACATTTCATCAATGACTATTTCGATAATTAATCGTACAATTGTTGAAAAATATATAAATATAAGTAATAAGGAAACATTCTTTGAATATTATGAGGTGATCAAATAAGGTCGGGCATGATCAAATATTAATACCAAAAAGTCCTTCGAACTTTATTGGACTTCATCATCCCCAATCGAATTTGATCACCTCATTAATAATACTCAAAGAATGATTCCTTATTCTTTAATTAGATATTAGATATTAGAGACCATATTTGACATTGTTATCTACAATGTCATTTACTCATAAAGGAAAAGAAGATTATGTCTATGGTACGATATTCATTGTCTGAATATGATAAAACTTGTATAGCTATCACTCGATTACTTAAAATCTATAAATTGCATATGTTTTAAGTCGAGTGGCCCCAGAAGGGATAATTTGGACGTTCTATCTTATAACTATATATATTGTCAAATTTATGAAAATAATGGTCAAAAGGACTCTCATCGATTGTCATCGACACCGATCTTCGTGAAATGCAGATAGAGGATATCTATATTGTGTGATTTTATATTTGCTTTATCCAACGAGTTGAAATTGTGTATATATTCGCGAAGCTTGCCGAGCGAATATAACCATTTCAACGAGTTGGATAAAGCAAATATAAAATCACACAATTATAGATGTTCTATTTATCTCATACAATTTGATTTATATCATAAAGCTTTTGAGACAGCCCCTAATATGACCCGAATTGATTTATTCAAAGATTAAACGATGATGCAACGTTGTGTTATGCGGTTATTGTGACCTTGCGCAATACAATTTAGTACGTCATTTCGGAGATAAATATAATTGTTTTAATGTAAAGTTCGCTGAAATAAACCTTGAAATAATTGTTTGTTTCTAAATGATTTTTCTTAGAGCTTAATCACTTAATTAAATGGAAATACTGATCAGAAGACTTGAATAATCAAGTTTGTTGACATACACAAAGTTGCGAATGCTCGTTAGTTTGAATTGACTCGAACGAGGAACAGTTGTTGATGTTTTATAATACATGAACACTAGCCTAATGATTCGAAGTTGAAAATATTATTGAATAAGGATGCTTACTGCTGGTGAAATAAAAGTCTTGGGAGACATTATTTCGGCAAGTTCTTGTATAGAAACTCAACCAAAGCGTTCTGTTTGCATTGCGTCGTCAGAATGAACTCCTTGATAGCTAACGTGATTTGCAGTTTTATAAACTTCACAGTTATGCGTTTCCCTTTATATTTGTAATTTAAATCTTCGACAAAATCCATTTTAAATCAATTTTTGGTAGTAGATATAGCTATATGGAAAATACTTGAAAGTCTTCGAAAAATAGGTCACTGAAGCGTTGAAGCGAGGGGCTATGTCAAAAATAGTTCGCACCGGAAGTATTTGATAAAGCATCACCCGTTTGATAAAGCAAAGGTTTATCACACGGGTAGTATACACCACACGTATGAGATAAATGACAATATATGACATTTTTTCTGTTAAAAGCAAAGAAACCTGTTTATATGCATTCAAACAACTGTAAACGAACCTGTCGTATTAACTCGATCTGCAAGCTGCTTTTCTGAATTACTATTCCCGTGCACATGCGCAAAACCACCTCAAATGTTATAATAGTTCATAAATATGCATAGGTAAATCGCCGTTACTCAATTTTACATTATGGCTAGTACCTTGTTAATATTTATAAAAATAATAAAAAATTTCTAGAAACCTCTTTTTCATACATCTAGTCATGCTGACAAAATTTGGGTCTAGTTTTCAACATCGCAAAATGCCGTTAAAAACGGCATATATACCTTTAAGTGAAACTGACAACTTTTCATTTCCTTACTCATAAGCTGGCTGTTAAAGTAGCAATTTACTCTGTAATATTATTTTAATAAAAAGGGAAATAAATTCGAGAACAAACATGGTCACAATACATAATGTAAAGAATCTCACCTAAAAAATAATACATTTGTTTGGGAGGGGTTATTTAACGATTGAAATTTGATTATGAGTTATAAAGTTCATTGATTAATTCTAACAAATCGAGTCCTGCTATAGCAAATGCATGCCTTTTGTCAATATTGTTGTCTTGCAACGTTCCTTGAATAGTCGTAAAACAGAGTTGCATAAATAACAGGTGTTTTTAAACTGATTAACATATTTTTCCAAAGATAATTTTCAGAGTACATGGTAGATTTTATGGATTTTTTATACTATTCTTGGAAAATTATTGATTTACGTTAATACGAAAATGGAAGATAATGGTTTATAGATGGAACAGGACCCTCTTTATATACCCCCTGCGTATGTTAATTTACAGTTTTTGTACATGAATATTTAAATACTATTCCGGGAGTAGATTATATGCCTTCATCATGCAAGTTAAATGAACAGTTTCAGTCTGAGGGTCTTTATGCAAGTTAGATTGCGTCATTCTCACTTGAACAAATACATCACAAATCAGTTTTAAATTATAAATTAACCTGAGACCCTTTTGGGGATTCCTGTGAAATGTTAAACACGTTACATACCGTAATCAATATTCTCGACCATTCATAGTGAAGAGGAAAGTTTCTTAAAAACGTGTTTGCATTTTATGATATGTAATTAGTTCTTCAAAAAATATATGTACTATTTCTTTCAACCGTAGCACGTGTATCTTGTATCCAAAACAAGTGCTAGCCCGTGAAAGCCACAGTCTTTCCACTTTCGGCAGTATACAGTGAACTACAAAGATATTTTATCATGCTACTTTTCATCTGAAGTAAATATCCGGGATCTTAATACAGCACATTAGAGCCTTTGTCTTGACTGTTATGTGAGGAAAGAAACATTCGATATGACTGTTTATAAACGTTTACATCTACGTATAATGTATAGGACTGACGTCCATCATGTAGGATGACTATTTAATGGATTCATGAAAATGCGTTAAATCGGAATAGATCGTGTATCACATCTTATTGGTAACTTTTTATGGAATACAAATTCAACTAAGAACGCGTTGATGTTTCGTATCGTATTGCTCAGATACTCGCCATACTGTACATGTGGAACTGTTTATATTCGTTGGGACTCAATTTTCGTGGATTTCGGGACTTTGGGGGTTCACTTAACCCACGAATTTCAATCCTCAACATAATGTAGAACTTATTCATTATTCCTTAAAGTATATGAACGAAACCACGAACCTGTAAAACATATATTTGCAATCCACGAAATTTTTCACCTACGAATTCAACTGATTTGACAGTACAGTCTGCATTGCAACAAAGTATATAAGTGAACAATTGGCATACTATCCTACAACAAACAAATAATTAAAATGATTCGTGATGTTATGAACTAATGCTACAATTACTTTGAATTAACTGCTTTTCAACTGTTGTAACTTTGTTTGTTTCACTCAAAGAATTTTATCTTAGGTAAGATGAAACCTTTTTTTCGTTCCGGACAATTAGTAAGTCAATATTCTTCATTAAACTTATATCAGTATCTCTTACTGACCAATATTATATTAATTTAGTCAACTTATGTTTATCAAGTTCATTTTTAATGGCATGGCATGTGAGCTGTAAAATCAACTAGCTCCAGAGAGAGAGAGACATTTGAAGAATATCCATTCAGCATAGAAATGAAAATTTTCATTGAAAAATCACTGTTTAATTAAGTATTTTCAAAGCATGTGTCAACATTCATTGATCAGTATGGTTTAGAAGTTACATCAAAATCCACAAATCACTAAAGAGATGACAATTTCTTCTTTTTTTGAAAAACATTTTAAATAATTATAAAAATGTGTTCGTTCTTGGGTTAGAGGTTACTTTATAATCCGCAAAACATGCCCCTGGGTACGTCACAATACACTGTATAATTATATGATATTACAATAACAATGGGTATATACTTGTACTTACACTGGATCCCCCGCCCTGTGTGGATTTAACGATGTTCACCCAGTTCCGGGGGGTGGTCTTCTCCCTGCATCTCATGGACCTCTGTCCAGACGAGGCCCTGGCCACTTGTTCGTTATTGTTTATGGTCTTCACAGGGACCAAGTCCTTACGGGTTTTACGAACTGGCAAAGACACCGAACATCCCATGGAGAAATTCTCAATTGCACGTGCCTTGATCTATATCTTCTTCACATTTCTAGTTGAACAAGGTGTCAAATCCTTAATAAACAATTTTTTTTGTCTTCAAAAATTGTCTACATCCTGCACAGTACGAGTATAGCTAACACTCCAAAAGCATCCAGTGAGAAGATGCTTCAATAAATAAAGGTAAAAGATTCCTTACTTTTTTTTCATTGTCGTCCTATGAATCTAATCGATAGAATTCATATCACGTTTTTCATAAATGATTCTGAGTCTTCTGGCGTTACACAGAGAATGTCATGAGCCTCCTGAAAAAGATCTAATAAGCTGTAAAGTCGCCGGTTTACACCACCTCCAGCGAAAAATTCAAAAACAATAGTTCGGTTTATCAACACCTTTGCTATTATATTCCGTGTAAAATCAATTCCAGCTGCCTCCCGAAATGGCGCGAACTTCCTAGGCACAAAAACTAAAACGCGGCGGCAGGCGACTTGTGATGGAATCGATACGGCTTTAATGCTTGGTGCTTTAATTGTTTGAAGATCGATGTGGCAAACAAAACCCAATTTTCGATAGACTTTTTTTTTCATTTAACTTGTAAATCCTTAATAGAATACCAAAGTGACGTCATTGAAACTTGCTGTTTTGATGAAATACGGGAACATTATGAAAGAATTCAATTAATAACGTGTTCCTTTTATTTTAACGGCAATTTGTTTTTAAAAGACAATATTGACGTGCCAAAAACATATTACCGTGCATTTCACGTGTCTAATTGATAATTATAAGAAGTGAAATTAATGCAAGTTGTATTTCCTGAAATTAAATAGCAATGTTACGTGACTGATGCAGTTTACATTGAATCAATTTAAATCGAATCAGAACGGATAAAAAACCCCAAACAATCAATTAATTGATATTATCATAAATTGGTCGAAAGAGTTGAGGAAGAATCTCGATATCTGTCATTCCTGTGTTAAGCGACATGTAGAGAGAAAATAGAATACGTCATAAGCCCTAACAACAATCGTAAATAAATAATGTATACAAGAGTGAACTTATCACATAATGGCAGGGGTGTAGAAGATGTTTTCTCATCCGACAGCAAAATGGAATACAGATGATTAATATTTGATGTGGACAGCATAAAACTTAGGTCAACGAACAAAGTAATCTAATCAATTTACCAATTTTGCTTTTTTCCCGCTTTGATTAGTTCTACCCACCCACCCTTATGTGTTATTTTCTTTATTTAAGTCTACTAGATCAAATTCATTAAAGACACTTTTAAATAACATCTGGTTTAGTTACCTTAACATTCTAATAACTTAAAATGTTTCTTATTTTTTTTTCTATACATGTTCATTTAGGATTCTGAATACTTCTACAGGGGAAAATTTATCTACTTTAACGTCATCGCTTTAATTTTAAGATGATGCCAGGTGTAATTTTTATTTAAACATCTTTAAGAAAACTATATTTTTATAGATATCGGTGGAAATATGCATTGTGTCTAAGACTAGAGGTTTGGTTTCTTTTGGCTGTTGACTTAGTCAAAGTGAAAGATCTAATTTCAATTTTAAAAGGATGATTTAGCGTTTGAATATCTACAATATATTGCATGACCTAATAGCTTTAGAAAAGACCTGATAGCTTTAGAAAATGATTTATCACAACGAAGAATTTTTAATTCATAATATTACATGTCATTTACGTTTTGAATATTTTTAAACCAAGCAGATTTTTAAAAAAATATCATATATTAATTTTCCGGTTAGACCTGGTGAAAAAATAGAGATATTAGATTTCACACCGGGGCATAGGAATTATTAATTTTGTCAAACATCAAACCAACAGACAAAGTCAAGGCCATCAATGAAAAAATTACGTGATAAATTTTGCAATTGGCCTCACGCAGGCAAAAACAACGTGAATTGTTAGTGAACATTATGTTACAGTAGTGTCCTTTCCGATATATTTTATTTTATCAAATAAAATATACAACATGACTTGTATATTTTATTTGATAAAATGAAATATATCGGAAAGGACGGTAGCTTCATCATGAGTAAGAAGAGAAACCCGGATTGTGAAAGTGCGGATATGTATATACTTGATAATTATGTGGGCAAAAAGATAAATTTAGCTGCAAAGAGGGCTTCAGGGAGCATTTGTAAAAATAATTAATTCGTATAATGCGTCTGCTGATATACAAATTGTTCAGGATGGTTTTCTCCAACTAGCTGGACTTAAAGGAAAAAACAACAAAGAGTCCATAATAACAGGAGTCAAAAGACAGTATTATTGGTAAAACTGTGAGATAATTATTGTAATAATAACTTTTAGAATATTAGCCGAATCGTAGTGGAAAATCGTTCCAAAAAATATCTTGGTACATGAATGCGGGAAAACAAGAGTTCATGAAATCCCATTTTGTGAGTTTTTTTTTTTCAATTTAAGAACCTATTCATATGATATTTTAAAAATACAATATCTGAAAGAAAAAGCAGAACACTTAACATTTTTATTTCCTCCTTTTTTAATTTTTGTTTTCATTTTTTCCTTTTTTTTATTAATATTACATTTTTTTTTTGGTTTTAATCAATAGGGAAAATGAGATAAAAAAAAAAAAAGAACAGCATTTTATTTATCAAATAATCACATACGCTGATTTTCGAACTTAGTAAACCCGGCTAGAGAACTCTCAGAAAATTACTAACTATCTACACCAAACATTACAATCGATGGCGAACTTCGTTGCAAATTAGAGAACATCAATATTTTTTTTTTTACCTTTTTCTAAAACAATAACACAAGCATTCATATGATAGCCATGGGGATCAAAATTGAAGTATTTTACCCAATTTATGCTTGACTGTTTTGTTGTGAAAATCATTTATTTAACAGTTGTTTACCATGGCTCAAAAGGATGTGATAAAGCTGCGAAACTAAAGCCGTTTCCCCCTTAAAATAACTCATTTTAATTATTCCATTCCATGTCAAGCAATGATGCATGAAGTGCATAGAGAAAATGAGCCTTCAGGGCTTTTGTATATAGATAAATAGAGAAGTATAAACAAAGCAAATATTTGATCGATTGATTGTGAGTATCTAGGTGTTAATTATCTGAAAGATTGTAGACGTTAGAGTTTTTTTTTTAATTAAAAGAATAATTTATCATTGATTAGTTAAATCATTTTCAATTTTAACGATTCCTGTGTTTTATGGAGTGATTGTGAAAAAACTCCAATTAAACAAACTGGTTCTTTTTTACAGACCCTGCTGGAACAAAGAACTCTGATTAATAATGATGTTATGTAATAAACAGAATAAGAACCGTGTCCATCTGTTTGTCTGTTTCTGTGTAGGATTCGTCGTTCTACTTTTTGTGATTAATGGTTGTAGAGAAAAAAAATCAATGAAATTTTTTTTTCTCAGTGTATTAGCTCGAATTTTCAGTTTTCTCAATAAAAAATAGCAGAGATCAATCGATTTCTGATATGGATGATGGCAGTGTGCTTTTATTAACTCATTTTAATTATAGATGTATATTGATTGTGTTATAAATTGATTAATTCTGGAATGTCCTATGAAAAATAAAAATCAGTTTTTCAAGTTTTTGAACAAGTGGTTAAATACTAGCTATATACATGAGGTATGCGTAATATTGTCGAAGAGCAAGATTATCAAATTAAATTCGCTCAATATTCCTGATTTGATTAGGGGAAGTGAAATCTGTCGATACTGAATGGATACATACTTTTCAGGATGAAGTATAATTGCATGCATGAGATGTAATTCCTATATATATAGTTATAAAATTGTACTTTGAATTAGGTTGAGATCAATCATGTTTAACGTCGAACTCCAGATACATAATTTTTTAAAATGAAATTAAACCTTTATTTTGCATATTAATATATAAGAGAGGTGGTTGAGATATAATTGAACTATGATTTGTAGATTAATTTCAACTTAATTATTGATAATATGTATTTTTGAACACCTTTATCAATAACAGCATCATACATAAAAAGTTTTTTTCTTATTTTATTTAAAAATTCTTTCGGTTTGAAGTTAATTACTACAAAAAGTAAAAAGTTCTTCAATTGGTTTGTTTTAATGGTTTGGATGAAAATCATCGCAGAAATATCACTTGAATATTGTTAGGTTGATAATACAATTTCATTATAAATAATCATGGAAAATGAAAATTGACCGACCTCTGATTTGTTTAGAAGGAAAAGTACACTTGATCATGACCGCTAAGACTCGCTTAAACTTCACATTAAAGTATTCTAGAGTTAATATGGAAATTTAGCTTTGTTCTTGAGCAGACAACCAAAAGATTTAATATTTTATTGATGCACATATCAAATTGAACATGCATTTGATTTATTTTGATTTTCATGGTACTTTTTCGAAAGTGTTGTTCTTTGAATGTTATTCCATTTTAGGAAGTCAATTTTATCTGTGATGTTACAAAACTTGTATGAATGATGACATACTCAACGCATATAGGCATGTAACGTCAAAACAAAAACACTTAACATAAAATTCGCAAAAGTAATTCATTAACAATTACAAATCAAATATCACTTGTTTTTGAACAATATTGATTCTGATGTGTTTTTTCTATGTCAAATATTTTTTCCAAAAGAATAAGGAAAAAACTAACATATTTTGCGTACATTCAAAATATATCAATACTTATTGAAAACGGGTTATAAGCTATGAAACAGTCCGAAAACACACTTTTGCCTTCAGTACACACTGGATTTTGCTGACTCGCTGTATCAGTCTCAAACACTTTTAATTTCTCTTGACAATACCTGATGGTGTGACCTGCACTCCCAATCAAAATCCAATACTATATCTATCCTTGGTGGTGTTTCCCTCAAGAGACAAGTTTTGTACTTTCTATATATGTGGCGTGGCATCTGATTTCATGAAAACTGCTTTGTCCACAATCTTGGCTTAACAATTACTAGTAGATTTGTGCGTCATCTTTCCAGATTTTTTTTTCTGTCATAAAATTTATGTTTTCATTGATCATTTTCACAAATATTTTCTCTATAATTGAAAATTAAAATAATAATTATCTTTAAATTATCAACATCATTTATTAAAACATTATTTCAACGTTACAATCTTAATCATCTTCATTTATTTAATTTTTTTTAATATGTATTATCAAAGAAAAAACATCTCATAAACACCCACGAATTTGCAAATTGGAATTTTATATAAGTTGAAAAAGTAGCTCGTGCTCTATCTTCATTTTTGAATGAGTTTTGTCAAGTTTGTAGTTTTTCATACGCGATTGAAAAGATTTACGTTTAAATATACAATGTAACAGATAAATTGCTAATGAGAGGTTCGTGCAACATCCTCGGATCGGATGTTGGTCAAATGGCCCGATCGGTGTTTGCAATGATATCTTATTTAGTGATAACGTAGATTTATTTAGCAGTGCGCCAATCGGCAAATCCGGATCACTGATGGAGTTGACACGATATACCAAATGAAATGACCATTGTCATTAGAAGATAAAAAAAATTGATTTGTCATTTAGTCGAAATAAAAGTTTGTAGATAAAACGTTTGTTATTTTTAGTAACAGACAAACCAGGGTTTAATAATATCAAAGATATATCTTTGTAAGTACCAGGTATGTGTAAAGGTATGCATTAGATGATGTAGGTTTTGAGTCCCAACAATTTTTCAGTAAAACATTAATTGTGGGACATTTTTTATCTTGTGGTCCTTTTAAAGCATCATCATGAATCAAAGTTGTTTACATCTGCCAGTATTGCTTTATTAATATAAAAATATGATTAATTTTTCTAAGACAGACTGGCCTCTCTATCGAATAAAGGTCACTTTTAATGTGTCAATTAGTGTGAGTAAGAGAGAATCTTTTGAAAATGCTAAATAACGAATTTCAAAAGAAATCTATGTATTCTCTCCTAGAAATTAAGACATTCTTCACTGTTGCCCTATTGACAAAGAAATAAAAGTATCGATAATTAAAGCGAACATGGACTCTTTTATCGTCGTCAGAACACTTTTGATGTCATTAAGCACAGTGGCAAAATGACTTGAACCATAGACACATATTACATTGCACTCTTTTCACTGATCCTACTGTGTGAACTGGCCAGCCATCAAACAAAGATCACAGTTAAAAGAGATTCAATAATCACTCAATGGTCGTACCCCATTGGTGTAAGTGACTTACCTTCTGTTGAGACAATTAACACGGTGTTCGATTTTTATATTGGAGGTTTCAAACAATGCTTCCTGTTACTAATTCGAGCAAGTATCAAAGACTACAACATTCACAAGACCGGGTCCCATTTTTATAATATTTCAAACAACGTTTAGATGGAGAAGAGAGAAACAACTGAAAAAAGAGGAAATATCAGGAGATATATATATATATATAATTTTAACACGCATGCATGTTTTTACAAGTACTTTATTGGAATAGTACAAAGAAAAGACATGTGTCATGCGAATTTTACAGATAAAAAAGTCATTAAAAAGCAGATTTAGTAATGGTTCTTCTTTAAACGTTTTTACCTTGTTTTTTTAACAGATAGATAATTTTTTAAACAAACTTAATATATCTAGGAATCGTTTAGGTTCAGTAATAAAAACAAGGTTAGTGCATTGACTAGTCGCCTATAATTCATTTATGTTTGGAAATTTGTCCGTTACTGTGAACAAATAACTCGAACACTCCTCTCAGATCACAGCGGGTGGTGTATACATTTATCGGAAAAAGACTTCTAATGTTTTTCTTCTGTCAATTACAATTTGGTCTCCCTATCATACAAATCCATAGAGATATATTGCAGCGGAAACCATTTCCCTCTTTGTAACATAAAATCAGTCCATAATTTAGTGGACGAGAAATTTCATAGCGCCAACTAAGCACTCAATAGATTGCAACAATATCTTTATCTCCCTATGAAATACTAATTGCAGAGTAATTATGCTGCTGATATTTTAAAGGTTATTTGATTTCAGGGCCCTAGCAGTTTCAGTTTCCAATACTAAATCATTATTTTAGAATAAACGATCAGGTTTAATGAACTACGTTTTCATTTTTTTCCTTAAATATAGATTATCTTCGAATATATCCTACATTGATAATAATTTCTTAATATATTTCTACTGTTGAATTTTAAAGTCCGACGACACGTTCACTAATTTTATATAACTTTTTCCAGGAATTTGCTATTGATTTACCACTTCTTTGACAAGCTTTCTTGCAAAAAATTAGGGTACCTTACCAGGCATTTGTGCAAGATACTAGAGTATGCAATTCCTATATAATCTTATTGAAAATACACTTGAATTGCTGATATAAAAATTGTTGGCATACATATATATATTTTTAAGATTTTAATCATTTCAAATTTTAAAAATGATAATAAATAATTTTATTTGGTACATTATCAGGCCTTTGAATTTTTGAAAAATTATTATCATTTTTCCAGGAACGTGTCGTCTGACCTTGAGTGCAAGTAGATGCTACTATGTTGGGAGAGTAAATGTGCTTTTTTTTTGGAGGGGGTGGTTTTTTTAAAAACATGTTGACTTTGAACATGGAAAAAGGTTTTTAAAAATGTTTTGTTTTACTATATCAGTTACATACGAGATTTACTCTTGTTTGTGTGCTACAGGAAGAGTTAGCTTTTGTTATAACAAAAAAAGTCCACATCCCCTGCTCAGAACAATAACTTCCTACTGGAAACCATAGCCAGATGGGAATACTCCCTTATACGGTGTGGAACACTTGCAGATAAAAAAAAAATACCCAATCTGTTGATCTATCGTTTCGTTTCACCAACTGTCGGAGATGTTTTTAAAAGTTTAAGTCTATTTTAATATTTTTAATCTTCTTGATTATATTGTTTGCATATAAATGTGGATGTTGTTTATGGTGCAAAGTACGATTTGGCGCGTAATGCGCTTTATACTTCAATGCAGTCAATAAACAAATGAAAGTCACCACACCCAGCGCCAATCTCTTTACTACTTTTGAATACCTGGTTTTTACTTCTACACTTTCCTTTCTACTACTACTGCTTTCATGACTAATACTATTACTATATCCTCCAATATCGTCGTTTCTCCAGTACAAATTGCAAAAAAAAAAACCAGAAAAACAACAAAGAAAACACAAACCTCGCTTTGGCAGATGGGATCGGCAATTAAATCCACGAATAAATAAATCAGGGTTATAAAGTCATATCTTCTTTTTGTAGGTATGAGATTATACACAACATTACATGTACGTTCCCACGAACCTGTACAATTAAAGCAATCCACGAATATTGACCCCCACAAATTTGATTGATTCCACAGTATGTCGTCAGACTCGACTGGTGGTTGAGTGGGTAATATTACATGTTTAAATATTGACTGCTATTGTAACTTAAAATATTGAAGGCAATGGTATAATCTTAGCAAATATTTTTTTGTTATAATCGTATCAGTATCTTTAACGAAATAACATTTAACACAACATAGATCTTGGGTGATTTGTTGAAATCGTCAAAGTGTCGAAATGTTCAAATTGAGATTGGTCTTTTACTTCATTTTTCAAATTTTCACAGATTTCTCGACCACTCAGGAAAAGTATTTACTTTTTTTGTTTGTATGTATACTTAACGCATTAGATTGATGATAAGTATGGGTTTATAATAATTTTTTGGATAACATATACCATAAGTAGGAAACGCAAATTTTTAGGTCAAATTAATTAGGCAGAAAAAAGGTCATTTTCAATTAAAACTTCGATATTTTCCTTCTAATATATAGGACTCTGAGTTTAAAAAAAAAAACCATAATTAAATTAGATTAGATCCCTTTCGTTTAAAACTCGGAATTGCCGGTTGTCTTCGTCTATCGCTAAGAGGGCCGGATAACCCTGGACTTTTAGATTGTGTTAATTTCATTCAAAAGGAAAGCTTTGTTTAAAGAGACATGGTGACGCAAAAACCCATGATTTAGCAAATATCGAATTTTTACACGATTTCCACATTTTTTATTTATCATATGAAAAGGTGAACTTTTGAAAAATTACAATGTTTAAAAGTAAATAAATCAAATTAAAAAGAGAAAAATGGTACTAAGTGTTGGGCCAACACAAAAATATTGAGGTTTCCCTTCCGCTTAATAGCCACGCAAGCGCAGTGGAGTGTAAATAATGCAGCGTGGCATATATCATGAGCAAGTGGACTCTCATTGAAACCTGATGCCTTTAAGAACCATAAATTTATTAAGATGCATTCTCTATGAATGCATATTTCTTACTACAGACATCGAATAGCTTCACATTCAAACACTTTTCTCAGTGTGTCAATCCCACTGTAACTATTTTTAGACAGCAATCTCAATCACGTGACACTAAAATCAATGTCCAAAACATCTCGGTTTGTTTACATGTGCATTTTCCGGATGAGTTTTATTGACTTATAAACTGAAAGATGATGACTTATGATGCGTGAAACCTTCAGTATGATGAAATTTAGTATATTTCTTCTGATTTTCGTTGTCATAATCAGAAAGTAAAACATGTATTTTGAGTCACCGTGTCACTTTAAATTTTTAGAGTATATTTACATTTTGAAGCTTAAATATCAGGATTTTTTCTTTACTAAATGATAGTTTAATGCTCAAAAATCATTTCTTAAAATTTAAATAGTTAATTTGTTAATTAACAGAGGAAAGGTCATAAACGGTCGCTATAGTAATTCATATATAGTTTTTGAGAAGAAAATGCTTGATGATTTTCAAAATAAACATGTACTTCTAGGTGGAACTTAACAGTCCTCTTGTGTACACGCTATTGACCAAGTCGTCATGGTCTCAACTAGGGATATACGCTTTATATATATATATATATATATATATATATATATATATATATATATATATATATATATATATATATATATTAGAATGTTTTTATAGCAAGATCACAACTATGCATATTTGATGGGTTTCTTTTTTTAAAACTGTCCTCGGTTATTACCTCAATTTCAATTTTTGGACATGTCCTTCCTGTAATTTTGATTCCGTAGCTTTAAGCTGAGGAAAGTTGACATTGCCTTTGCAAATGAATACTTCAGCAATTTTCTAGATACTATTTTTTAAGTTGGTCCGTTGATTAAACAAAGAAAATTACCTTGTTCTGATCACGCACTCGAATCTGAAAATAGGAAAATAATAGGAGTACTAGTATTAGTCTCAAAAGATGTGGAACAAAGAGCCAAACAAAACAAATTTTACCTGTCCCTTTAAGATCAAACATTCTCAATTACCTGTAAAAACACAATAAATAATCTGAAATTCAATATTTTTCTCTTGCTGTGCTGATCGATTACTTAGTTAATTTTTTTTTAAAATTGCAATCGCAATCACTTGACACAAAAGCAATACAATGTCAATATTGATTCCATTTAATTTAGTGTAAGAAGAAACAACTTGACACAAGCATCAAAAGAACGGATGAAAAACGTTTCTTCTAACAAAATATAAGTAAACAATACATGGTTTTGAAATGAAAAAGATCTGTCAAATAATATACATTAATCCTCTTTTGCAAATTAGATAAGATAGGGTTTTTTTCCCGGGGCTGACGTGGAGCTCCAATATAGTGAATTTCCCGGTAATATATATATATATATATATATATATATATATATATATATATATATATATATATATATATATATATATATATAATCCAAAAAGAGTGAAAGGTGATATCACACAGTATAAATAATCAAAAGAGAAAAAGAAAAAGCACAGTTCCAACGTTTCTATTTCACAAGCGCTTTCTGGATTTAAACATCTGTAGTCAGGTGAACATACTTAAAATATTTTATGTATGTTCACCTAAAGACGGATGTTTAAATCCAGAGAGCGCTTGTGAAATAGAAACTTTGGTACTCTGCATTTTCTTTTTGGATTATATATATATATATATATATATATATATATATATATATATATATATATATATATATATATATATATATATATATATATATATATAAACACAAAAAATATGTTCAATGCCACAGTTCAGGTGCCAAACTGTTTTTATTCTGTTATATGCTTCGGAATATATTTAACAATAGAATGCTAATTTATAGAAGGTTTGATAATATTTATAACTCAACCCATGAAACAGTCATCTGCATCCATTTTGATGCTGATATAACGTTTCAATATTTATCCTAAAAAATTGGTTTTAAAATCTATTCTAAGCGATAAAGAGAGATTTGCAAATCAATAATGCCTGTCTCGTTTGTTATAGCCATTTTAATTAAGTGTTGATAAACAACTAATCTTTAACTGTTGAATGTCTCGTTTGAAATATTTTCCCTATATTTATTCTTTTGAAATGATTAACAGTTTATAACTATATCCGATTCGATTTTAAATTCCCTGCTTTTAAGAAGATACTTAAAGAATGAATTTAAGAAGCACATATCATTTTTTAATATTAATTTCATCAAGCAATAATACCAAGTCAATAACAAATTTATGTACCATAAATATTTGTTTAATGATTCAAAACTAGTAAATGTTTGGGTTTTTTTTGTCGTTTGATAATTTATTTCTAGTATATTTGGAGACCAAAAAATACATCTCCAGGCATGTTCACGAGCTGTCCTAAGATATGACCTAAGTGTGTTCCAATGATATGACGTAAGAAAAAAGTTAGAAACATCCTAAGATCAGCTTTAGACACATATTATGATGTTATTCGACAGCAACTTAGAAGCATCTTTAAAAGTTGGGATATCTTAACCTACTAAAGCCATTCTTATTTTTCACATTAATTCATACAGATAGAATTTGAGAGACTTACGCAGGGATAAATCATTGAAAATTCGACATGGAAAATTATACATTGTACATGTATATTAACACGGTATGCCTATTTCAGTCATTTCAATTTGTATACATTTACAAAAATATACAATTACTTAGATAAATGTTAATGACCTACAACAATTTAGTTCAAACAAAAATCCAAAAACATCTACGGAAATCCAAATAACCGCTTTTTGTGTAAAGAAAACATGTATCGGGACAGTTTTTGGCTCACAAGTAAATAATTATTTAAACAAGAAATGTGAAATCTATGAGAGTTAAAATATATACATTTGCTACTCTAGTCATTCAAGTAATACCTAAGCAAGCGCTTTTTCATAAAATTTAAAGTTACAAAGACATTCAATTTCCAATTGATCTGCAATATATAGAATACACGTGCGGGTAAAAAAGGAAATAAGAAGTAATCTCTCTCAAAAGTTTATTACACGTTACGAATCTTTTTACATTATTTTTCAGAATGAAGTGATAAAAAAATAAGAATGATCCTGCATGGATTATATAAACCAATGCTCTTTAGTCAAGGACATTTGAATAATTCTATGGTCAATAATCAAAGCAATGAATGTAACTTACTCACTCAAGCTAATATAATTATCAAAAATAAGTAAATCATTTTCATTGATCGCCACACATATAATTATTTTTGAAGACAACAACAAATCGTTTAATTCATCAGCTCCCAGGCAAGCACAATGCAACAGAGAAAGGGAGAGTTCGGGGTCCCTCTCCATCAAAATAAACGTACATGATACAAAAGTGAATATTGTAATAGAATAAATGAATGTACCCCATTCCTGGATTAGGAATTTGAGGTTTTTCGGAAATGCTGGAACTGTAGGAAAGATTGCCTTATTCTACCGGTCTTACGAAAACGCTTCAAAACAGCCCAAGCTCCCATAAAACGTGATTTTACAACCTTAGGATGGTCTTACGACATGCTATGTGCTACCCTAAAGTTAGGACAAAGTTATGGCGGTTCCTAAGAGAGCTTCGAGAAACAGAGTTAAGTCTAATACGTATCCTAAGACATACTTTGGACCAAATACAGTCCCGTGATAGCTTCGGGAACATGGTTGCTGATTTTCTAAACTTATCTATTCAGTCAAAGGGCAACAATCCTAATAATATATCTGACCGGGCAACAACATCAACGAGAAGGGCGATAAGGCAGACATACCTTACAATAAGAGTTCCATTTCCTAGACCAATGTCATTTTTTATCCACTTTCCACGTTGTTATTTTAAAGCTTTCGTAGTGTTGTTTAAAGAGGGTACCTAATATGAAAACAATGCAAAAGAAATATTGTAATACTTCAGGTTCTACGCACCACAGTAACTTGGTTCGACGCACCAAAGTAAATTGTTGTAATTAGAAGAAAAAGAAACGCAAACTAGTAGCAAGCTTATTTAATGTTAAACTTCCGATACTAGTAGCCCGCGTAAAACTGCACGAGATTACAAGGACAGGATAAAACTAGATAACGCATTTTATAAAGAATAACGGTAAACATAGTTCCATCGGCATCACACTGCCCCTTCTAAACAATATCATTTACCAAGGAAGTGTGATCAATATACCAGCAAGATATTTGAAATGGTCATGTTTATCCTCAGTGAGACATTCATTTGTTAACTTTTCTCCTATTGAATTTCGTAGAACATAAGTTAGTATCAGATTTCATAATTGTTTCTAGCAAATTACCTTCTTTATTAAGATATTTTAATTTTAAATAACGATAAAAAAAAAGTTTTACAGATTTTCTTTGTGTTATTTGAACAGGTTGACTATAAGAAAAAAAATTATAATTGAATACGTTTATGACCTAGATTCAGATCTAATGTGATATATGTACTTGACAGACCATATTGTAAACAACATTGAGCTTTAATCAAGATAGGTATTGAAAACAAATTTAGTATTTAGTAATTTGCTGTAATATCTGTGTTGTTCCTAATCATTCCCTAGTATACACAATATTATATACATAGTATGTCCCAATAGTAATATTGTATTAATTATATTAATGAAAATTTCAGAGCCAAAACGTAAACGTGAAAGAAAATCTATCGGTTTCATAAAGATGAACATTAATTACATAAAGCCATGTCTGATCATTGTTCTTTGATAAAGATTTATTCAAATTGAAAGATTGCAAATGGATATGTTGAATTTTAAACAGATTTTGTCTGCAAATCACGAAGAGATATTGCATACTTAACTTAACACTCGTCGGGATTTTTTTCTTCATCTGATAGGTTTAATAGTTCTTCTCTTAAACAAATACATGTATAATCATTTCGCTTGATAAATGTGATCGATTATGATTGCAATGATAATGAATTCCTTTCAGGTAAATCAATACTTCACTGTTATAAAATCAGAAGCACTGTCAGGAGTATTCATTCCAAAATGAAACTGATCAATAAGTTATGCTTTGGACTTCTACTATATGTTCTAGGATATTCAATGGGTGATGACAATTTAGGATTGAGTTCCTACCATGTAAAAAGGTATCTTCATGCCTTGCTTTTGCAAAATTATTCCAGAGACATACATCCAGTATTGGATCAAGATGTACCTGTAACAATTTCTGTGATCGTCATTCCAAAGGCTATTATCAATTATGACGAGATAGGAGGAACGTTAAGTATGTCCCTTGGCCTGGAACTTTCTTGGACTGATGAACTCCTGAGATGGAATCCTGCGTCCTTTCACAATATTTCCGAACTTCGAATTCCTTCGTCCAAAGTGTGGACACCCCGTCTTTTTAGTCCTAATGCGTTTGACACATTTTCCATTGATAAAGACAACTCTCACAGTGTTATCTATTGGTATGATGGAACCTCAACATATAACGTCGGATTTCGTTCCTCCACACTCTGTTCGCCAAATTCGAGGTACTTTCCATTTGACATTTACACGTGTTACATTGATATTATTACTTTATCAACATATTACGAAGAAATCTTCGACGCAAACCACGTGAGAAAAGATGTGTTCGAAGAAAATCCCATTTGGAAACTCCTAAGCATAAAGATTTTTGTCGACAATGATAAAATAACACATACATCAATCTTACGGATAATGGTTAAAATTCAAAGACGTCATTCATTCTTCATTGTGAACATATTCGCTCCCATAGTATTTCTAGGCTTTGTCAATCTGTTGGTCTTTATACTACCGGTTGAATCTGGCGAGCGTGTGTCTTATGCCATCACTGTGCTGCTTTCGTTTACTGTGTTTTTGTCTCTGCTAGCAGACAACATTCCGAAATCCAGTCTTACTATATCCTTGTTTTCAATATACATGTTTACAGTGTTGGCCTACAGTTCCCTGATTACATTGAGCGTGGTAATCATATCCGATATTCATTTCACAGCCGAGGGTCAATCTCCGAAATCTATCCCATCTAGAATGGTAGTGGGAATAATGAGAAATTTTAAGACCAAAGCCCAAAATGTAGTGACTGACATAACTCCAACGGATATTCATAAGGAGAACGAAGATACACAGAGAAACCATATTAACACTGATTACAATATACGATCCTGCATTCTCGATAACTTTTTCATGAATGTATATGCCATTCTATTCGTATTGATTACCATATTTTTTATGACCTTTATTATTGTAGAATCTCATGCAGAACGAGACTGAATTTATTTAGCAAGCATAACAAAGTAAGTTTAACACTAGACTATTGTTGCTATAGAAACAAAAAGGTCTTCCGTTCCTCATGTGTAAATCTGATAAAAATGGCATATCTCTTGTAAAAAGAAAATGATTATAATATATATTGTGACGGAATTTTCCAGTAATTATTTCCGGACCATAATCTTCATACATTGTTCTGTCTTTCCTCAAAGTTTGGTTCAAGTTTCTGTCAGTTTTGAGATCTCGTTGAGAAAAGTTTTTACACAAACCGAAGTAATCAAAGAAATTAAAAGAAAGTATTTTTAGAACATTTATCTACGGTACGTAACTGTTCACCAGACTAAATAAAATATTCAAAGAAAATATCTAAACTTAATAAGAATTTCATTTGCTTGAGAATTCTGGCGAGAACCAGAAGTGACGGACGACAAAATGAAACCCGTTAAACACATCTTCAAATAAATGTCTATTATTTATATCAGTTTTGTGTTTTGATGTATTTAAAACAATTTTTGATTCACTTCCGGTGACGACCGGAAGTGAAGGATGACAATTTTAATCAAAATTGGCTCGCCTACTCCTCAGGGTCGACTACTACTACAAGTTTGGTGTCTTAATCTTTTACCGTTTCTGAGATATCACTCGGAAAAATATTCCTGAGTTCGATAAATCTGACAACTGGAAGTGAAGTGAATTTTAAAAAAATGAAAAAAAAATCCTCGAGATATTGTTACCATCTACCATTCCTGAAAATTTCAGAAAAATCTTTTTAATCATCTCTGAGATATTCTGTCGACAAAAAAGGGGGGGGGTAATAAGAAAGAAACAAAGAAAGAAAAAAACTACTATCACTATAAGTCTTCCCTTTGAAACGGAAGACCTTAATAGGAAATAAAGAAAGGGAAAGCACTACAATCACTATAAGGCCTATATCTACAGATATAGGTTTATCATCGCACAAAGTTTGGATGCTTAAGTGTTTATCGTTTTTGAGATCTCGAGTGAACAATTTTTTTGCCGCGGGACAGGAAATGGACGACCGGAAATGAGCTTTGAAAAAATGAATAAGAAAAAACCGCCTCGGTATTGTCACCGTCTACCCTTCCTGAAAATGTCGAAAAAATCTCTGATAATCACTATAAGGTTTTCCGTTGGAAACGGAAGACCTTAAAAAACTGAAGTTATTGGTTGATTAAAGCTGAACATCGTTCGTAAATAGGCACCGTCACACAGATATATAAACCCTTCGAATTCGTTACACCCGATTGCACACCTGAAACTCGTGGCCGTTGTGTAGTATTCATTTCGTTGTCTTTGGATTTTATGCATATATTTCTTAATTTATGTGCATATTCTGTTTGTAAATTGTTGTATATTAGGTGTCAGGTCAGTGAAGTCAGGTCACAAATCCAGAACTATTATGTCTTGCACGTTTTGGATTTTTCTTTTTATATTAATTGCAGTTTCCGATATTTAATGAAATGGAAGGATTTGTACGTTTAACACGTGTTTCGTCATGACTTTATTTATGCCTCTCACTTCCCCAAACCCGCGACCGTAACATGGTGGAGAATTCAAACTTACGTATTTACAACGACCGTTTACTATCTGAAGCGGCGAATGACACGTTTAGAGTATTTGAAACGGACGATACCCTAGCACAGTTTCCCGCCATTCAGGATCACGAGGACGATCTCGAGTATCAGCTGGCAACAGAACATAGTGACGTCGAACATTATTATCCTGCAATGAATCCCGATCTGCTTTTAAACCCTGACTTGAGTAATACTTACCAATTTGAGATATATGGTGATTCTAATCAGTGTGACACTTCTTCCACCCAAAGACACGTAACCACACGTGCTTCTACAGTCAACCCCTGTTGGGACAGGCCAGAATCTCCAAGAGTTATTAAAGGGACCATTTGTTGCCAAGGAGACTGTTTCTACACATCTAGTTAAGCTCTTTGACCCTTCTACCCAAGAAACCTTGGACAAACCAGTGCATGTTAACAGATTAAAGCCTGCTTATGTACGTGCACCCACAACGGAAAATTACTTCCAAATTACACAATCAGTCTACAGGGACCAAGCAGTGCAAACTTCTTATTAGAACCAGGAATCTAATGAGACTAGTCATACCCAAGTGATGTCTGATGATTCCATGCGGTCCGATCACATGACCAGTACTCATGAGATGCATTCAGATTCAGCCGCTCAGTCCGAATCATCTGTTCCGCTGACAGTGGATCCAGATCCACATCCCATGCCCAGTGTGTCTACTCGTCCACGCCGCACTATACGGAATCCCATCCGTTATCAGGACAGCAGCGTAGATCTTGGTGATATTTCTTAATCAGATCATTGTTCACCTACCATTCTTTACAAGATTAAACGCATTTTAGCTAAAAGAGGTTCTGGTCATGATGTTGAAAACCTTGCTCATTTTCTAGGGAAACCATCTCAAAAAGTTAAGGTTTATAAAGGTTTTCTGGGTAGAATGCAAATATACAACTACTGTTAAACGGAGAACAATAGACAAACATGCGCTGACTATGTATGAGGTCAGTATAAAAGTGGGCGTCCTCATTATCGTATGGAGATTCAAGAAATCGTGATGACCCCTGCCTATGAAAACAAATTCGTACTTGGTAACAACATACTTTTATTTAACGCAATTACGTAAAGTTGCAGTTTGGATGTTGACCATTTCTGCAATTGAAAGAAAAATGCTTGTTTTAAAAGTTTATTTTCTCGCAAATTTCGCAGTCATCCTTTGATAATTTCACCGCGACCGAGTAACACGGCGAGGCAAGATGTATGTCCACACATGTGTGACATCTACAGCGAAATACTTTAAACTGTTAAGAGGTCTGTGGCTAACATAGGGGTTGTAGGGATAGCGGTGATGAAAGAGGAATATGGCGGACAGTGCCTATTTACGAGCGGTGTTCAGCTTTAAACAAGTTTTGGAGCTCATTTAATGACACTTGTTGCTGTCAGTTTAAGTTAATTCGATCATATCGAATCAAGTTCTGGATCAAATACAATAAATTAATGATGTGTTTAACGTCTGGGGTTTTTTCCAGGAGAATGCACAAACGAATAACAAATAAGGATTTAAGTAAATAACTTTTCATTTGAAGGAAATCAATTGTTTTAAATTACTTTATCTATCAAATACCATCAATGCTGGCATAGCGACAATTCTTTTAAAGAAGGTATTTCCTCTTTGATTAAGATAAGGTTTGGTAACTACGTGTATATATGGTTTGGTCACAAGTTTTATATTACAAGCAAACTTTAACATTTATAACAAAGTATTATAACTATTAAGTTCTGTATAAATGGAATTACCAATATTTTTTTTAAATAACAAAGTAATTTTATCCACAGCATTTTGAGATATTCAATTGTCCAAGAAACGGGTCTTTCACTTCGCTTCCGTTGACTAGTTCACAATTTTTTTTATTATATACAAGGATTTTGCACCCCTGATATAAATAAAGGCACGCTTTTTTCTCATATCCCCGTATCATCACCCTTTATTCACCTTATATCACACCCTTTATTACACATTTCCAGAACACTTTTGCACTCTTGATTCGGAGTACCTTGGATTTGTTTTCCTTTTAATCGATATCAATACATATCTGCTGTTTGAACTATGACGCCATAACATGAACATTTTGTTACAGATTAAATCACTTCAGCATTGAATGCTTTTTTTGGATATTGTCGGTCCTAAAACACACCAGACCGTGCAGACAAATTGAATAACGCGCGTTAGCACGGTATGACAAATTGTCTGCACGGCCTGGTATTAAAAGACCGATGATATCCAAAAATAAGCATTTAAAGCTCTTGTATTTATAATTTTTAAACTTCTTGCCTTGTCTGCAAATGTGAAATATACCTCAAAATCACTGTATTATCCTGTGTTTAATAACATTCAACGTTTGTGACGTCATAATAAAACTCATCATTTAACCTTTCAGTACCATGTGTGTGTTACGGTGTTATAACTGCAGTAGCTTTCCACACACTTGACATGAAAACATATATGGAATGTAAATATACATGTAATACATTTGAGCGGCAAAAATGTGCCCTTTGCGAGATGGGAAAACTAAGATAAAGGTGGATAAAGTTTTTAAATTGAGATCAAAACGAATCATTTATTCAAATATATAATAACAATACGTGTCAAAATCTGTATCGCACCCAAATTAACCTTCGACCAATATCAGCTCTCTGGCATCGACCCTCGGGCAGATAGTGGAGGCTCGGGTTGATATAAGGTGTGATACAGATTTTGCTATTTATTATTCTCTATATAATTGTTTACCTTCCTTTAAAAACTCTTTTTAAGGTTCCATTAGGTACAGAGTTTAAATACATAGGAAAAATTAATGGACAGTATTCTTAGAGAACTAGACATAATTGCAAGAACATCACGACTAGCAGTTTAAAAGAAAATAAATTGATCAATTAAATTTTTATAGATTGTACATTCAGAGGAGGCATTTATATCAGCTAGTAAAGACTGTTCATAATTGTCAAAAAGACGTTGCCTGGCAACTGTTCAAATAATTTCTGGCTTTTCAAAAATTGATTCACATATAAGTCCATTTATCCAATGGTTGATAACAGATTCTTAATCTGCACAGTCCAGTTTTTTACATCTGTTTTTACATTAAGTTTCATTATACATATCATCATAACATGAATTCATTTAAAATTGCAGAGACATTCGGCCAAATTCACAATTACATGTAATAGCTGTATTAGGGATAGACCTTTTATATTAAGCATGTTTTACAATAATTAAGATGATTTTTTTTCTATATCTGGGGTAGAATGAAAGCACCATTCGTCACAACTTTTGTAAGTAACACTTCCTACGTAAGTATCAAAAAGGGACAAGACCGTTCATTTTAGTAAAATTTAGATATATGACTTAATTAACATTTCTTTTTCAATGCGAAAATTGCATACATTGTAATGACAATTGTTTTCGCGTAACATGCAATTTGCCATTGAAATTCATTAAAAGTCCAGGATAACAAAAACTATTTACTACATCAATTTGCTCACTCTTATTAAACCACACATTTTCTGTTCGTAAAATTCTTCCCCTTTTTAAAACCAAATCACATGCAGTAATAAAATAGAATCTTTCAAATGATAAATTCAGTTTGTTGTAGAGAAATATCATATATATGACTAGGATTTTGTTTTGTTTACATTAACTGTTAACGACAATTTCTCTGTGTAATTTTCGTTATTATTCAACACTGGCTGTAGATTGAGATAATATAACCATGTCGTTGGCGTACATTAGTAAAAAAGACGAGAGCTCTTGTGATTCAATTATAGTTTTTCCGTTACTTAAAAACTCCATTTCGCAATACTTGAAATAGAAGGGAAAAAGGCGAGGTGAAATTATCTTCCTTTGTAAAACTCCAAGAATATTCACAAAAAGTCTTATAATTTATTATTTGATAATACATAAGAGAGTACGTAATTATAAAGTGAACGTAAAATCTTCAGAGGTTTACCTCTAATTCCATACATTGGTATTCAGTGTCAAAGGCTCGCTTGAAATCTACGAAGACGCAATACAATGTACTTTTTTTTCAAAAGATATTTGCTTCCAATTGTTTGCAAGGCTAATATAGCATCAACAGTACTATGAAGTTGTCTAAACCCGAACTGTGCATCTGTTTTAATATCATTGCTCTTGGCCCATGACATAAATCTCTTATTCAAAATTGAAGTCAAAAGTTTTGTCATTTAACTAATTAAACTAATTACTCTACAAGCTTATTCTTTAAAAAAAAAGATAGGTGAGCTAGCTCTGTAGCCTTTTTTATACACACAAAGGAAAGTGATCAACTGGGTTATTTTGCTCTAATCTTCAATTTCTTTTAAAGATGTATCATTTTCTAATTCTTCAAAAATTATCTCCTTTTCATCTTCGACAATATCATTACCTAAAGAAGTTTGATCAATACCAGCAAGAGATTTGAAATGATCGTGTATATCCTCAAGTGAAACATTAACTTTCTTATTCCCCTACTGAATTTCGAAACAAAATAATGGAGGACTAGATTTCCTAGTGTGGTTCTAGCTAATTACCCTCTTTATTAAGATAGTTTTACTTTAAATAACAATAACAAAAACAGGTCCCAGGGATATTGTTTGAGCGATTTGAATAGGTTGACTGTGACAAAAAATATATAATTGAATGAGCTCATGGACTAAATTCAGATCTAATGTGATATTTGGCAGACCGAATTGTAAACCCCATTCAGCATTAATACAGAAAGCTTTTTAAAACACAATCAGTATTCAGTAGTTTGCTGTAATATCTGTAATCCTTCTGATTGATCTCATGGTATACACAATCTATCTTGATAGTATGTCCCGTTCATAATATAGTTTGAGTTATATAACAGAATTTGTCTACGACTTATTAAGAGATATTGCAATGCTGAACTTAACAATCGTCAGGATTTTTTTTAATGTCGTCAGATAAAGGTTTTTTTATAGGTTAAATGGTTCTTCTCTTAAACAAATAATCATTTTCCTTGATGAATGTTATCGATAAGGATTATAAAGATAACTAGAGCAAAGTTCGTTGCACAGCAACTAGTAGGTCTTCCGTTGCAGCTGCGAGGTGAAAAAGAACGATTGACACTTTCTTTTTTCTAAAGTGACACTGTGCTCGAAAAAGATGTTTTACTTTTTGATTATGAAAACGGAAATAAGAAGAAATATACGAAATTTGATCATTTCACAGATTTTAAGTCATCACCTACTTGTATTAGTTTACAAGTCGTTAAAACTCATCCGTAACAAACCAAGTTGATCATTTCACGCAATTTAAGTCATCACTTACATGTACATTATCCTACGGCAAAATAGGATAATTTTAAAGCATTCTGACCAAAAAGGATATTTATACTACTAAAATTAATAACGCAAATTTAAAGCGAATTCATGGGTTGTAGAAACGGCATGATTTCAGCAATATTTGAATTATCTCCTTTTTCACAAACTGCTTATCGCACGGACTCAAATCGTCTTTCGTGAAGTTCGCTCAACCATTGTCAATGTACAATCTCTGGGAGAAAATGCGAGAAATGACCGAAGCCTTTCTATGATGCAAATATAAATTCCAGAGTCCAAAACTAAAAATCGTACACATTAGTTGCATGGGCTCCGTAAGAGAGAGAGAGAGAGAGAGAGAGAGAGAGAGAGAGAGAGAGAGAGAGAGAGAGAGAGAGAGAGAGAGAGTTTAAGTGTTTAACATGCTAAAACAATGAAAGATTAACATTTGATTTCACACTGGAAATGGACATTGATGGTAACCTAACAACAAAACTTTATGATAAACGCGATGACTTCGATTTTTCTATAGTCAACTTTCCTTACTTATGTAGCAATATACCTTCATCACCTGCATATGGTGTTTTTGTCTCTCAGTTAATTCTATACGCAAGGGCATGCTCTTCGTATGAACAGTTTCTAAGGCGAGGCAAGCTACTGACAAACAAGTTGATAAATCACGACTATCAACAGGCTCGTTTGAAGTCATCTTTTCGTAAGTTTTATGTTCGATACAACGACCTTGTCAGCAAATACAATCATCCACTGGGTCGCATGATGACTGACGTGTTTTATACTAACTGTTAGACAATAATTTATCACCTAATTGTCTACGGACTTTTCCGGGTTTTTCCCCCGGTTACGACAAAGAGCACACGGCGGGTGTGACCGGTCAGCAGAGGATGCTCACTCCTCCTAGGCACCTGATCCTACCTCTATCATTTTGGAGGTCCGTGTTGCTCTGCTTTGAATTTGTATTTCGTTTTATGGATTTTTGAGATGGTTGACGGTTTGTTATTGTCATTTTTTCATCATTTATATAGCACATGTAAGCATCGTACGTAAAATGTAAACTAAGCTAAAATTCATGCAAAATCGAAGATATTAAGATTCTAGAGAGTAGTATCTTTTGAGTCAGTATCAGATATAAGGTACAAGCATGCCAAGCTTGTGTATTAGATAACGCAAATCTCTAGTCGATCCACGCTCGATGGCTCTCCTGGGCCACATGCGAGGGATGAGTTACGTAAACATATACACAAGGCTTATGGGAAAAGGTTGATTTATAAAGTCATTGTAGTTATCATGTCCCTAATAGTTTTTAGTTACATCATGTGCTTAATTAATAAAAATGATGAAAGTTAAGAGAACTATTTTTCACATATTGCTTTTAATAACATGTTTTTTAAATATTAAGAACTTAATAATAGAAAAATAAATACCTCAAAAGAAGTGGGTAAAAAAGCATGAGACAATTTAAAACCCTTTTAAAAAAATTTTGAGCATCCCACGTAGTAAAGAACAATGTTTTTGCGACTTTATTTTAATTTTACGCATAATCGGAAGATCATCTTCTATTTGCTAAATGAAAGCAGGTATCTGTCTTCATGTTTAGCTTTTTAATCTCATATAACGCAAAACCCGAAAAATTAATACTTTCATGAAATTATCACGATCACAAAGAACAACTTTTCCTGTGACAGCCATATCGAAATGTTTACCGTTTTCGAGTTATAAAGCAAATACTTTCAAAGGCTCTACATCCCTGAATTTAAGAGCCAGCCCCTGTGGTATGGTATCAAACGCAAGCCCTTGATATTTTGCACAACTTTTGTTCAATATGTGATTACAAAAGTTTTCAAATTAAAAAGTTACGGAGCGAAAACATGAGCAATATTTAACAGTTTTTTAAACATTAATTCGTTATAATTTTTAATTGGTTTTATAAGGAAAATCGAAAAATTAAAACTGGGAGGACAACGTTTAAGGTATCTATATTAAAGATTTATAACTTAAAATCACTTGCTACGGATCCTTTGTCCAGAAAGGAGAACCCGTAAAATATTTAAATAGGGGAATAACTCGCAACAGGAAGTAGCAATTTCATATCTTGTTGTGTCATTGACAACGTACATGTATTATCATTTACAATATACCCCGAAAATTTGAATGCAATTGGATAGAAATTAAGCGAGGTATTACAATTTGAAAAAAACGTCTAGAAGAAGATTAACAATAATGAAGAATTTCCATCAGAATCAGCATAAGGTCTTCCGTTGGAAACGGAAGACCTTAATGAATGCCTTTCAAGTACATTAATACATCACTGTTCTTATATGATCTCAAGCAAGGCCATAAAATTCATTCTAAACTGAATTTGATCAAGAGGACCTGCTTTGGACTTCAACCGTATGTTTTAAAATATTCAATGGTTGATGGCAATTTAAGTTCGAATTCCTACCAAGTAAAAATGTCTTGCTTTTGCAAAATTCCTCCAGAGACATACATCCAGTTTTGGATCATATGAAACAAATAACAATTTCAGTGGTCGCCTCTCCAAAGGCTATTATCAATTATGACGAGATAAGAGGAACGTTAAGTGTATCGCTTGGCCTGGAACTTTCTTGACTGATGAGCTCCTGAGATGGAATCCTTCGTCCTTTCACATTATTTCCGCAACCCATGTGTCAGAACATGTGTTTGAAGAGAATCCCATTTTGAAACTTCTATCTTTGAACACTTCATTTCAAACTGATATAAATATTATATATATCAGTCTTGAGAATATTGATTAAACTTCAAGACATCATTCTTTCTTCGTGGTGAACATATTTGCTCCCATCTCTTCGTCTTTATTACCGGTTTTATCAGACGATCGTGTGTCTTACGCCATTACTGTGTTGCTTTCGTTTATTGTGTTTTTGTCTCTGCTAACAGACAACCTTCCAAAATCCAGTCTAACTATATCCTTGTTTTCAATCTACATGTTCATGGCATTGGCCTCTCTAATCACATTGAGCGTGATAATCATCTCTGATATTCATTTCACAGCCGAAGGCCAATCTCAGAAATCTATCCTATCTAGAATGTCAGTGGGAATTATTTTAAAGCTTTCGTAGAGTTGTTTAAAGAGGGTACCTAATATGAAAACAATGCAAACGAAATATTGTAATACTTCAGGTTCTACGCACCACAGTAACTTGGTTCGACGCACCAAAGAAAATTGTTGTAATTAGAAGAAAAAGAAACGCAAATTAGCAGCAAGCTTATTTAAGGTTAAACTTCCGATACAAGTAGCCCGCGTAAAACTGCACGAGATTATAAGGACAGGATAAAACTAGATAACACATGTTATAAAGAATAACGGTAAACATAATTCCATCGGCATCACACTGTCCCCTCCAAACAATATCATTAACTAAGGAAGTGTGATCAATACCAGCAAGATATTTGAAATGGCCATGTTTATCCTCAGTGAGACATTCATTTGTTAACTTTTCTCCTATTGAATTTCGTAGAACATAAGTTAGTATCAGATTTCCTAATTGTTTCTAGCAAATTACCTTCTTTATCAAGATATTTTAATTTTAAATAACGATAAAAAAAAGTTTTACAGATTTTCTTTGTGTTATTTGAACAGGTTGACTGTAAGAAAACAAACCTATAATTGAATACGTTTATGACCTAAATTCAGTTCTAATGTGATATATGTACTTGACAGACCATATTGTAAACAACATTGAGCTTTAATCAAGATAGGTATTGAAAACAAATTTAGTATTTAGTAATTTGCTGTAATATCTGTGTTGTTCCTAATTATTCCCTAGTATACACAATTTTATATACATAGTATGTCCCAATAAAATTGTATTAATCATATTAATGACAATTTCAGAGCAAAATAGTAAAAGTGAAAGAAAATCTATCGGTTTCATAAAGATGAACATAAATTACATAAAGCCATGTCTGATCATTGTTCTTTGATAAAGATGTATTCAAATTGTTAGATTGCAAATGAATATGTTGAATTTTAAACAGATTTTGTCTGCAAATCATGAAGAAAGATTGCAATGCTGAACTTAACACTCGTCGGGGTTTCGCTTGATAAATGTGATCGATTATGATTAAAATGATAATGAATTCCTTTCAGGTAAATCAATACTTCACTGTTATAAAAATCAGAAGCACTGTCAGGAGTATTCATTCCAAAATGAATCTGATCAATAAGTTATGCTTTGGACTTCTACTATATGTTCTAGGATATTCAAAGGGTGATGACAATTTAGGATTGAGTTCCTACCATGTAAAAAGGTATCTTCATGCCTTGCTTTTGCAAAATTATTCCAGAGACATACATCCAGTTTTGGATCACACAAAACCTGTAACAATTTCTGTGATCGTCAATCCAAAGGCTGTTATCAATTATGACGAGATAAGAGGAACGTTAAGTATGTCCCTTGGCCTGGAACTTTCTTGGACTGATGAACTCCTTAGATGGAATCCTGCGTCCTTTCACAATATTTCCGCACTTCGAATTCCTTTGTCCAAAGTGTGGACACCCCGTCTTTTTAGTCCTAATGCGTTTGACACATTTTCCATTGATAAAGACAACTCTCACAGTGTTATCTATTGGTATGATGGAACCGCAATATATAACGTCGGATTTCTTTCCTCCACACTCTGTTCACCAAATTCGAGGTACTTTCCATTTGACATTTACACGTGTTACATTGATATTATTACTTTATCAACATATTACGAAGAAATCTTCGACGCAAACCACGTGAGAAAAGATGTGTTCGAAGAAAATCCCATTTGGAAACTCCTAAGCATAAAGATTTTTGTTGACAATGATAAAATAACAAATACATCAATCTTACGGATAATGGTTAAACTTCAAAGACGTCATTCATTCTTCATTGTGAACATATTTGCTCCCATAGTATTTCTAGGCTTTGTCAATCTGTTGGTCTTTATACTACCGGTTGAATCTGGCGAGCGTGTGTCTTATGCCATCACTTTGTTGCTTTCGTTTACTGTGTTTTTGTCTTTGCTAGCAGACAACATTCCGAAATCCAGTCTTACTATATCCTTGTTTTCAATATACATGTTTACGGTGTTGGCCTACAGTTCCCTGATTACATTGAGCGTGGTAATCATATCCGATATTCATTTCACAGCCGAGGGTCAATCTCCGAAATCTATCCTATCTAGAATGGTAGTGGGAATAATGAGAAATTTTAAGACCAAAGGCCAAAATGCAGTGACTGAAATAACTCCCACGGATATTCATAAGGAGAACGAAGATACACAGAGAAATCATATTGACACTGATTACAATACACGATCCTGCATTCTCGATAACTTTTTCATGAATGTATATGCCATTCTATTCGTATTGATTACCATATTTTTTATGACCTTTATTATTGTAGAATCTCATGCAGAGCGAAACTGAATTTATTTAGAAAGCATAACAAAGTAAGTTTAACACTAGACTATTGTTGCTATAGCAACAAAAAGGTCTTCTGTTCCTCATATGTAAATCTGATAAAAATGGCATATCTCTTGTTAAAAGAAAATGAATATAATATATACTGTGACGGAATTTTCCAGTAATTATTTCCGGACCATAATCGTCATACATTGTTCTGTCTTTCCTCAAAGTTTGGTTGTTCAAGTTTCTGTCAGTTTTGAGATCTCGTTGAGAAAAGTTTTTCTTTTCGGGACCGGAAATACACAAACCGAAACAATCAAAGAAATTAAAAGAAAGTATTTTTAGAACATTTATCTACGGTACATAACTGTTCACCAGACTAAATAAAATATTCAAAGAAAATATCTAAACTTAATAAGAATTTCATTTGCTTGAGAATTCCGGCGAGAACCAGAAGTGACGGACGACAAAATGAAACCCGTTAAACACATCTTCAATTAAATGTCTATTATTTTTATAAGTTTTGTGTTTTGATCTCTTACAGTTTCTGAGATCTTGCGGATACGAAATTTTTAAAAAAGGAAAGCTACCTGAGATATTTGAGATATCTCGCTGGCAGTAGAATTTTTTTGTTTATTTAACTATGTGTAGATGATCTATTGTATTTCTTATACTTACGTTTTACTTCCATGGTAAATAACAATTTTTTTTAAATAGATAATGAGATATATCACCGGAAGTATAATATATTTGGTTATTTAACATTGCATATATGACTTATGTAAGAATTTATACTATTATATTCATTCTGTGTAAAATAGATTTAAAACGTATTTAAAACAATTTTTGATTCACTTCCTCAAGGTCTATTACTCCTACAAGTTTGGTGTCTTAATATTTTACCGTTTCTGAGATATCACTCGGAAAAATATTCCTGAGTTCGATAAATCTGACAACCGGAAGTGAATTTTGAAAAAATGAAAAAAAAATCCTCGAGGTACTGTCACCATCTACCATTCCTGAAAATTTCAGAAAAATCTTTTTAATCATCTCTGAGATATTCTGTCGACAAAAAAAGGGAGGAATAATAAGAAAGAAAAAAAGAAAGAAAAAAAATACTATCACTATAAGTCTTTTGTTGGAAACGGAAGAAATTAATAGGAAAGAAAGGAAGGGAAAACACTACAATTACTATAAGGTCTTCTGTTGGAAACTGAAGACCTTAATAATTAAAAAAACAATTGGTGAATTTTCTGGGACGACCAGAAGTTGCGCCGGATGAAACAACGTCTACAGATATAGGTTTATTATCCCACAAAGTTTGGATGTTTAAGTGTTTATCGTTTTTGAGATCTCGAGTGAACAATTTTTTTTTCCGGGACAAGAAATGGACGACCGGAAATGAGCTTTGAAAAAATGAAGAAATAAAACGCCTCGGTATTGTCACCGTTTACCCTTCCTGAAAATGTCAGAAAAATCTCTGATAATCACTATAAGGTCTTCTGTTGGAAACTGAAGACCTTAATAATTAAAAAAACAATTTGGTGAATTTTCTGGGACGACCAGAAGTTGCGCCGGATGAAACAACGTCTACAGATATAGGTTTATTATCCCACAAAGTTTGGATGTTTAAGTGTTTATCGTTTTTAAGATCTCGAGTGAACAATTTTTTTTTTCCGGGACAAGAAATGGACGACCGGAAATGAGCTTCGAAAAAATGAAGAAATAAAACGCCTCGGTATTGTCACCGTTTACCCTTCCTGAAAATGTCAGAAAAATCTCTGATAATCACTATAAGGTTTTCCGTTGGAAACGGAAGACCTTAAAAAACTGAAGTAATTGGTTGATTAAAGCTGAACATCGCTCGTAAATAGGCACCGTCACACAGATATATAAACCCTTCGAATTCGTTACACCCGATTGCACGCTTGAAACTCGTGGCCGATGTGTAGTATTCATTTTGTTGTCTTTGGATTTTATGCATATATTTCTTAATTTATGTGCATATTCAGTTTGTATATTGTTGTATAGGAGGTGTCAGGTCAGTGAAGTCAGGTCACAAATCCGGAACTATTATGTTTTGCAGTTTTGGATTCTTCTTTTTATATTAATTGCAGTTTCCGGTATATAAAAAAATGGCAGGATTCTTCCGTTTAACACGTGTTTCGTTTGACTTTATTTATGCCTCTCACTTTCCTAAACCCGCGACCGTAAGATGGTGGAGAATTCAAACTTACTATTTACAACAACCGTTTACTATCTGGAGCCGCGAATGACACGTTTAGAGTATTTGAAGCGGACGATACCCTAGCACAGTTTCCCGCCATTTAGAACCACGAGGACGATCTCGAGTATCAGCTGGCAAGTGAACATAGTGACGTCGAACATTATTATCCTGCAATGAATTCCGATCAGCTTTTAAACCCTGACTTGAGTAATACTTACCAATTTGAGATATATGGTGATTCTAATCAGTGTGACACTTCTTCCACCCATGACAAGTAACCACACGTGCTACTGATTATGTGTATCTACAGTCAACCCCTGTTGGGACAGGCCAGAAGCTCCAAGAGTTATTTAATTGACGATTTGTTGTCAAGGAGTTAAGCTCTTTGACCCTTCTACCCAGAAAACCTTGGACAAACCAGTGCATGTTAACAGATTAAAGCCTGTTTATGTACGTGCAAACACACCGGAAAATTACTTCCAAATTACACATTCAGTCTACAGGGACCAAGCAGTGCAAACTTCTTATTAGAACCAGGAATCTGATGAGACAAGTCATACCCAAGTGATGTCTGATCAATTCCATGCGGTCCGATCACATGACCAGTACTCAGGAGATGCATTCAGATTCAGCCGCTCAGTCCGAATCATCTGTTCCGCTGACAGTGGATCCAGATCCATATCCCATGCTCAGTGTGTCTACTCGTCCACGCCGCACTATACGGAAACCCCTCCGTTATCAGGACAGCAGCGTAGATCTTGATGATATTTCTTCATCCGATCATTGTTCGCCTACCATTCTTTACAAGGTTAAACGCATTTTAGCTAAAAGAGGCTCTGGTCCTGATGTTGAATACCTTGTTCATTTTGTAGGGGAAAAGCTACAAGGGTTAGATATGAGGACTTAAATGATACTGCACAAAAATTTGTGAAATCACACCCACTACAATCTGTTGTTTGTGACATTACTGCAACTGAAAACAGTTCTTTTTTTTATATGAATGTTGATGCAAAAAAGTTGTCAAAGCTAAGATGTCTGTGCATATGCTATTCATTACAAATTGACTCGTAGCATTTAATTAGTTGTGGTATATTACATGTCTTTAGAAAAGACAGGACATTGTGGTTTTGAATTTGTGAATTTATGGTTTTGGATTTGTGAATTCATATCCTTTATTTTTCTATTCATGCTTTCATTCATTCAGATAGAATACTGTTTCATTTTATGAGATGTTAATCAAATTGTCAGAGCTTTTACACTTTAGCATGTGGAGAGTTACAAGAATTACATTTTATCAGTGTACATTTTTATAAATCATTGATATACTTTGATTGGATATACCAGAAAGTATGATCATTGCGTATTTAGGAATCTATATGTTTTTGACATGCTTTCTTGTTCATTCTCCACATATTTCATTATTCAGGCCTGATGACATTTGTTGTGTTGAACTTGACTGCAATGTTTAAATCATGCTATAGATAGCACAATCTTTGATGGGTACTTAACATTTCCCCTGGTTATTTGATGCAGAGATTAATCTTTTGGAAAATATTCTCTTTGTATGCAATGATCAATGTTTGAATACATTGAAAGTACCTTAATTTTAATTATGAATGTATTGATTCTTACATTTTACATCTTGTGTACATCGTCTCTAGAGCAATATTATTGTGTCTTAAATTTTTATGTGCATTTTATGTTTAGTGGACTGACATTACTGACCTGTTCTAAAATTGCTCTATCGGATCAATTTTAATTTAGGGGTGGGGATGTTGTATATTAGGTGTCTGGTCAGTGAAATCAGGTCACAAATCCGGAACTATTATGTCTTGCACATTTTGGGTTTTTCTTTTGATATTTAATTGCAGTTTCCGGTATATAATTAAATGGCAGGATTTGTACGTTTAACACGTGTTTCGTCATAACTTTATTTATGCCTCTCACTTCCCCAAACCCGCGACCGTAACAAATTAATGCATTGACCTGCTTATTTGATGTTAGTATTACTGGCTTAGAAAAAGTGCGTAAAGGATGACTGCACTTAGCGCCGGGTTTTGGGTCTTTTTCGGTCGCTTCTGTTGCGTTTACTTCTTAACTTATTATCACTTTTGTTTATTTTATTAAAGAGTCTTGTCAATTTCCAACATAAATTAAGATTTTAGACTGTGATACAATAAACCCATTCTATGTTTTTCTCTTTACAACTTTCGAAAATAAAGACAATTTTCGCTTTTCTGCCCTTGATCGAACATACGATTGATATTGATATGCATGAGAGATGGTGCTGACATTGTCAGAATGGTACTAAAATTAGACTAGCATGAATAACAACGTCATGTATGAAAATGTATGTGATAACTCTCTCACCATAGCCCTTTCTATTCTATATGGAACAAGTATACTATTTACTATGGTTTCAACAATAAGACCATGCCCATGTAAGTACAGAAGACTTTAAATCAATGCTTGACAACTTAACGTGTTCGAAAAATTGTCCTAGTTAGCACATAACATACTACCTTTCACGTCACATGATAGAATTTTGTATTCACAAGTTACCTGAGGTGAGAAATCACGTGGTCAATTATAATATTCAACACGTATCAACCCTTGGTTACAACAGAGAAAGCAAAGTAAGAAGAAGCAGTTTTTTCTCATTTAAACCATGAGCGCATGTTTGTCTATTAATCTCCCTTTGACATAACTCAGATAATGCAAATATACAACTACAGTTAAACGGAGAACAATAGACAAACACGCGTCGTCTATGTATGAGGTCAGTATAAAAGTGGGCGTCCTCATTATCGTATGGAGATTCAAGACATCGTGATGACCCCTGCCTATGAAAACAAATTTGTACTTGGTAACAACATATTTTTATTTAACGCAATTACGTAAAGTTGCAGTTTGGATGTTGACCATTTCTGCAATTGAAAGAAAAATGCTTGTTTATTTTCTCGCAAATATCGCATTTCCTTAAGTGCAGTCATCCTTTGATAATTTCATCGCGACCGAGTGACACGGCGAGGCAAGATGTATGTCCACGCATGTGTGACATCTACAGCGAAATACTTTAAACTGTTAAGAGGTCTGTGACTAACATAGGGGTTGTAGGGATAGCGGTGATGAAAGAGGAATATGGCGGACAGTGCCTATTTACGAGCGGTGTTCAGCTTTAAACAAGTTTTGGAGCTCGTTTAATGACACTTGTTGCTGTCAGTTTAAGTTAATTCGATCATATCGAATCAAGTTCTGGATCAAATACAATAAATTAATGATGTGTTTAACGTCTGGGGTTTTTTCCAGGAGAATGCACAAACGAATAACAAATAAGGATTTAAGTAAATAACTTTTCATTTGAAGGAAATCAATTGTTTTAAATTACTTTATCTATCAAATACCATGCAATGCTGGCATAGCGACAATTCTTTTAAAGAAGGTATTTCCTCTCTGATTAAGATAAGGTTTGGTAACTACTTGTATATTTGGTTTGATCACAGGTTTTATATTACAAGCAAAATTTAACATTTATAACAAAGTATTATAACTATTAAGTTCTGTATAAATGGAATTACCAATATTTTTTTAAATAACAAAGTAATTTTATCCACAGCATTTTGAGATATACAATTGTCCAAGAAACGGGTCTTTCACTTCGCTTCCGTTGACTAATTAACATTTTTTTTTTAATTATATACATGAATTTTGCACCCCTGATATAAACAAAGGCACGCCTTTTTCTCATATCCCCATATCATCACCCTTTATTCACCTTATATCACACCCTTTATTAAACATTTCCAGAACACCTTTGCACTCTTGATTCGGAGTACATTGGATTTTTTTCCTTTTTATTGATACATATCTGCTGTTTGAACTATGACGCCATAACATGAACATTCTGTTACGGATTAAGTCACTTCAGCATTGAATGCTTTTTTTGGATATTGTCGGTCCTAAAACACACCAGGCCGTGCAGACAAATTGAATAACGCGTGTTAGCAAGGTATGACAAATTGTCTGCACGGCCTGGTGTTAAAAGACCGGCGATATCCAAAAATAAGCATTTAAAGCTTGTATTTATAATTTTTAAACTTCTTGTCTTGTCTTCAAATTTAAAATATACCTCAAAATCACTGTATTATCATGTGTTTAATAACATTCAAGGTTTGTGACGTCATAATAAAACTCATCATTTAACCTCTCAGTACCCTGTGTGTGTTACGGTGCTATAACTGCAGTAGCTTTCCACACACTTTACATGAAAACATATGTGAAATGTAAATATAATACATTTGAGCGGCAAAAATGTGCCCTTTGCGAGAAGGAAAAACTAAAATAAAGTTGGATAAAGTTTTTAAATTGAGATCAAAACGAATCATCTACTCAATTTTATCATAAAATAACAATACGTGTCAAAATCTGTATCGCACCCAAATTAACCCTCGACCAATATCAGCTCTCTGGCATCGGCCCTCGGACAGATAGTGGATGCTCGGGTTGATATAAGTGTGATACAGATTTTGCTATTTATTATTCTCTATATAATTGTTAACCTTCCTGTAAAAACTAATTTTAGCTAGGTTCCACTAGGTTCAGAGTTTCGCGGGTATGATAAGGCAACTCTCAGCGATCGATTGAGTAAAAATTCCTCTGATCAATATGACGTCATAATAAGCAGCATGATGTCATATTTTACTCAAGAAACCTGTCAATTTTAACTTTATCTCTGGTCCAAATTATAAAAGCTACAGGCGTAAAATGTCACTAGAAACTCTTCTAACTGAATATATCTTCGATTTCTCTGTATAACGTATTATTAACATTGATGACGTCACAAGCATGTTTAATAGAGAAGATCAATGTCGGGAGAGAAATAATCGGAATGCAGTGTAAACAATGCCGAAATAAGACATATTTAATGCAGATACCCAGGATTTAGATGATTGTCAGTTAGGATATAATCAGGATAATATAGGCATGGATATTTTGTTTTATCAGCGAGTGTTATAAGGTAAGCAGATAAACATTTATATGGGTTGACCGGCCTTTCCTCTGTCAGTGTGTACAAAAAAAGGCAAAAGTGTAACACTACCCCGAATATTATGAAAGATAAATTTGGCAAATATCAAAAGCATAAGACCTAAAATACTTGAAAAGTGCTGCTAGAATCCTTTGCTTCGTTGTTGTAATTGAAAAATACGTATGATTTTCAATGAAATTGAAAAAGTTTCCGATAAATAATGACAATATTTATTTTATGCGATCAACAATAGGATTCTAGCAGTAATACTAATAAACATGAACTAATTGCCGATCGAATTATTGTATAATACATACAAATGAACTTCGGGGTAGTGTTACACTTTTTGATTTTTCGTTAAGGTAAAAAAGTGATCTATTTTTAACTGTCACGTGATACCATGGCACGACAGCTTCAACGATCGACTTGATTCCGAAGTAGAAATATAATATCTTGCTGAACACATTCACTTGATATTAATATTTAGCACTGTTTTAATAAAAATATACAATTTTTAAAATGACCATAATTGCGACCATCATTAAACTCAGAGTTGCCTTAACCTACCCGCGTTAAATACATAGGAAAAAATAATGGACAGTATTCTTAGAGAACTAGATATAATTGCAAGAACATCACGACTAGAAGTTTAAAAGAAAACACATTGATCAATTAAATATTTACAGATTGTACATTTAGAGGAGGCATTTATATCAGCTAGTAAAGACTGTTTATAATTGTCAAAAAGACGTTGCCTGGCAACTGTTCAAATAATTTCTGGCTTTTCAAAAATTGATTCACATATAGGTCCATTTATCCAATGGTTGATAACAGATTCTTAATCTGCACAATCCAGTTTTTTACATCTGTTTTTACATAAAGTTTCATTATACATATCATCATAACATGAATTCATTTAAAATTGCAGAGGCATTCGGCCAAATTCACAATTACATGTAATAGCTGTATTAGGGGTAGACCTTTTATATTAAGCATGTTTTACAATAATTAAGATGATTTTTTTTCTATATCTGGAGTAGAATGAAAGCCCCAGTGGTAAGTAACGCTTCCTACGTAAGTATCAAAAAGGGACAAGACCTTACACTTTAGTAAACTTTAAATATATGACTTAATTACAACATTTCTTTATCAATGCAAAAATTGCATACATTGTTTTCGCGTAACATGCAATTTGCCATTGAAATTCATTAAAAGTCCAGGATAACAAAAACCATTTACTACATCAATTTGTTCAGTCTTATAAAACCACACATTTTCTGTTCGTAAAATTTCCCCAATTTTGAAAACCAAATCACATGCAGTAATAAAATGGAATCTTTCAAATGATAAATTCAGTTTGTTGTAGAGAAATATCATATATATGACTAGGATGATATATATGTTTAGGATTTTGTTTTGTTTACATTAACTGTTAACGACAATTTCTCTGTGTAATTTTCGTTATTATTCAACACTGGCTGTAGACTGAGATAATATAACCATGTCGTCGGCGTACATCAGTAAAATAAGGCGAGCTCTTGTGATTCAATTATAGTATTTCCGTTACCTAAAAACTCCATTTCGCAATACTTGAAATAGAAGGGAAAAAGGCGAGGTGAAATTATCTTCCTTAGTAAAACTCCAAGAATATTCACAAAAAGTCTAATAATTTATTATTTAATAATACATAAGACAGTACGTAATTATAAAGAGAACGTAAAATCTTCAGAGGCTTACCTCTAATTCCATACAATGATATTCAGTGTCAAAGGCTCGCTTGAAATCTATGAAGACGCAATACAATGTACATTTTTTTCAAAAGATATTTGCTTACAATTGTTTGCAAGGCTAATATAGCATCAACAGTACTATGAAGTGGTCTAAACCCGAACTGTGCATCTGTTTTAACATCATTGCTCTTTGCCCATGACATAAATCTCTTATTCAAAATTGAAGTAAAAAGTTTTGTCATTTAACTAAATTAAACTAATTCCTCTACAAGCTTATTCTTTAAAAAAAAAAAGATAGGTGAGCTAGCGCTGTAGCCATTTTTATACACACAAAGGAAGGTAAGTGATAAACTGGGTTATTTTGCTGTAATCTTCAATTTCTTTTAAAGATATATCATTTTCTAATTCTTCAAAAATTATCTCCTTTTCATCTTCGACAATATCATTACCTAAAGAAGTTTGATCAATACCAGCAAGAGATTTGAAATGATCGTGTATATCCTCAAGTGAAACATTAACTTTCTTATTCCCCTACTGAATTTCGAAACAAAATAATGGAGGACTAGATTTCCTAGTATGTTTCTAGCTAATTACTCTCTTAATTAAGACTTAAGAATTAAGACTTAAAGTTTTACTTTAAATAACAATAAAAAAAGGTCCCAGGGATATTGTTTGAGCGCTTTGAATAGGTTGACAAACTGTGACAAAAAATATATAATTGAATGAGCTCATGAACTAAATTCAGATCTAATGTGATATTTGGCAGACCGAATTGTAAACCCTATTCAGCATTATTACAGAAAGCTTTTTAAAACACAATCAGTATTCAGTAGTTTGGTGTAATACCTGTATGGCAGACCAAATTGTAAACCCCATTGAGCATTAATACAGAAAGCTTTTTAAAACACAATCAGTATTCAGTAGTTTGCTGTAATATCTGTATTCCTTCTGATTGTTCTCATGGTATACATAATTTATATTAATAGTATGTCCTGTTCATAATATAGTTTGAGTTATATTACAGAATTTATCTACGACGTATTAAGAGATATTGCAATGCTGAACTTAACAATCGTCAGGATTTTTTTTAATGTCGTCAGATAAAGTACTTTTTTTTATAGGTTAAATGGTTCTTCTCTTAAACAAATAATCATTTTCTTGATGAATGGTATCGATAAGGATGATAAAGATAATGAATGCCTTTCAAGTAAATTAATACATCACTGTTCTTATATGATCTCAAGCAAGGCCATAAAATTCATTCTAAACTGAATTTGATCAAGAGAACCTGGTTTGGTCTTCAACCGTATGTTTTAGAATATTCAATGGTTGATGGCAATTTAGGTTCGAATTCCTACCAAGTTAAATTGTCTTGCTTTTGCAAAATTACTCCAGAGACATACGTCCAGTTTTGGATCATATAAAACATGTAACAATTTCTGTGATCGTCTCTCCAAAGGCTATTATCAATTATGACGAGATAGGAGGAATGTTAAGTGTATCCCTTGGCCTGGACCTTTCTTGGACTGATGAACTCCTGAGATGGAATCCTTCGTCCTTTAACAATATTTCCGAACTGTGGACACCCCGTCGCTTTAGTCCTAATGCGTTTGACACATTTTCCATTCATACGGACCACTCTCACAGTGTTATCTATTTGTATGATAAAACCTCAACATATACCGTTGTAGTTCGTTCCTCCACACTCTGTTCGCCAAATTCGAGGTATTTTAGTCTTGAGAATATTGATTAATCTTCAAAGACGTAATTCTTTCTTCGTGGTGAACATATTTGCTCCCATAATATTTCTAGCCTTTGTCAATCTCTTCCTCTTTATGTTACCGGTTTTATCAGACGATCGTGTGTCTTACGCCATCACTGTGTTGCTTTCGTTTACTGTTTCTGCTAACAAACAACCTTCCAAAATCTAGTCTAACTAACTCCTTGTTTTCAATCTACATGTTCATGGTGTTGGCCTCTCTAATCACATTGGGCGTGATAATCATCTCTGATATTCATTTCACAGCAGCCGATGGCCAATCTCAGAAATCTATCCTATCTAAAATGGCAGTGGGAATTGTGAGGAATCTGAAGACCAAAATACGAAATGTTGTGACTGAAGTAACTCCAATTGATGTTCATTTAGATAATGAAGAAAAGCAGAAAATCCAAAATGACAACAAGACAATATCTTGTACTCTCGATAACATTTTTAGTAATGTATATGCCATTCTTTTTCTATCAATAAAATGATAATTCTTTATGATATTCATTGCTCTGAAATCGCATTCAGAACAAACCTGAATTTATTCATCTTGCATTTCGTAGTTGATCATTACTATATTTACAAATGTAAAATTTCAATGATTATTCAAATTATTGAGTTCTTCTGGTTAAGTGCTATTTGTTGTTTTAGTTGAATACAGATAAAACCTTAAAGTTATAGCTTTCAATTTATTTGAATAAAGTCCTAATGGCATATATATTCATATTGTATGGGTATTTCTTGTCTGATTTGTTTTTACAAACATATTTTATATAGAATATAAGTTTAACGTAATAGAATATTACCGAAAACTTTTCCTTGTTATGCATAAAGTAAGGGAACGTCTTATTGGTATTTGACAAAATATTAATCAAAAAACTTCTTTTTTTATTCAGTGCATCAAGAAATTGGTTGCATTATGCCTTTCAGTATCGTTCTTCTCTCATTCAAGTTTTGAATCATATTTTTATTTTTAAAAACAATCTTAGACAGTAAAGCTATCATTAAAATAGTTTTTTTTTTACCTTGCTTAGATACACGTTTTGGTTTGTTTGTTTTTTTTTTTGTATCATATCAACAAAGATTGTAACGTTCAAAGTTCTAGGTTTAACGATTGTAATGTTCAAAGATTTCAAAATGGAATAATTTGTTCATGTACACCACATTCGAAAACGACAAGCTTAGTTTCAAAGCGACAAAGTAAGAGAACTTAGAACATTTTGGTGTGAGAAGGAGATTTTCATTGATGTTCATTGAGGTGTTAGGTGGTACTAGTATTTGGATAAGTTTGGATGAAAAAAACTGTCATTTTAATTGTTTCCTAGAAACAATATGTAATTTTTTTTTGTTTATGAAAGAATAATTTATTAACCATGTTACACACGTAGTATCAGGTGGAGTGAGGTCCCCGCTACTTTTCTGGGAGGAACCTTCTTGCTACTCCAACTAGAAAAGATAAAAATTCCAGCTAAATGTCTCCTCCCCAATCTAACATTCTCTGATCATAACTGATTATTCATTTTAAAGCATATTCTGTACCCCTAACTAACAACATAGACATATAAAGAGTTAGTATTTTAAAGAAAAAAATATAAAAACCTCCTACCCAAGCGTTGATAGCGCTTAAACTTTACAATCATGTTTATTTGTACGTGTATTTTTTTCTCTAAATTTCTTCGTCTAATGAATTGTGTCAAAATATCAATGTTAATATCCTCTTTGACAGATAATGGGAACGGAGGTCAAAATGCGATTTTTTATGATACAAAGGCGACATTAATTGATTTGTTCTCCAAAGATCTTATCCAGTATCCTTTTCGAAATATTAATACGGGTTTGATTAAAATAATGAACAAGGAATTCCCATGATAAGTGATCGACAATCAATGTAAATATATAAAAGTCGCTGTTTTTCCAATGACGTGCAGAAAAGTAAACATTGTTGATTGTAGTTAAATAAACTTTACAGGACGAAAAAAAATCGATAATTATTAATTCATCTGTGATAATTCTTTTTTATTTGTTTTCCTCTCAATTGCGAAATGAGAAACATATAATTGCTTGAACGAAAATCATTTTATTTACTCCCCGTATAGTAATAATTTTTTTTAATAACATTCAAGGCACGGATCGACAAACGTTCACAATGATTCAAAAACAAAACTTTCATCTACATGTATAAAATCTATGAAGTATTTCCTTTGAACTATGATTTTACCACCGAAATACCAATCTCCTATGCAAAGTTGTCGTTCATTACTCTCTCAATGAATGTATGAGTAGCCGAAGGGGTATTGGATAAAGATTTTTATTACTTTTTTACCTTCGTAGGGCTTCGCTAATGCAACGGACACTTTTAAGTACGGAAATTTTCAAAATTTAGTCATCATACTAGATAAGTTTCTGTACAATATACAAAACTCTCTCTCTCTCTCTCTCTCTCTCTCTCTCTCTCTCTCTCTCTCTCTCTCTCTCTCTCTCTCTCTCAAGCTCTCTAAAGACAACATTCTTTATATAGAATGTATCTATTTAAAAGTCTATTTGAACAATCATTGTTGATTTATCTATTTGTTCAGTAAATTTGTGGCCATCTTAATTTTGAATTCAAATATTATTGATTGTTCATATTTACATCACTAGTTCGCCGGTATTTACATTGTGCATATTTAATTTTCTATCAAAAGAAAAAACGCAGTCAATTTGTGTAAAACAATAAACTCTGAAATTATTTCAATACTAAATAACTAATATTTTTTTTCAAACTAAGTGTGACCTTTGTAACTGCTGTTTGATTTCATGTACTTCATATTTTAATCTCTACAACGTTGGCCTCAGTAAAATTTACAATCAAAAGATTGTAAAATGTTTGTTATTTTTATTCCAACAAATACGTAGAACTGTCTTTCAGTACTTTCATTACTTTGATTGAACATAGTTTAAAAATCTACGATATTGGTTTGTCAATTCCAGATGTGGTAAATAACATTCAGGAATGTCTTCATTGTATTTGGGTGCAGGGCAAGTATATCTATGAGTTCCTATAAAAGTCGAATGGAATTATCAACATGGCCATGTACAATCATGCACGGATACACTAAGAAAATTTGTTCAGGGGATCCGTGGGATAATTCTGTTTGCAATGGTGGGAAGGGTGGGTCAGCGGCCTATTTTCAGTATTTAACGTCAATAATTTAGTAAGTTAAAACGTCCATGCATTCATACAAAAAGGTTACATTTTGTGATGATTGACATTTCATTGGCAGGCTTTGATTAATGAGGCTCGTAGTTTGACAATTTACTCACCCATCCATGTTGTAAAGTTAACGGTTGACTCTACTTATTTAATCTCATTAAATTCTGTTAAATCATCATTAAGCCAAAGACTATTTCTTTATGAATAATGTAAGTCAGTATAATTAGGTCCCTGATATTGTTGAGAAGTCATGATGATGTGATAATAGCGAGATTTCTGAGGGGTAAGGTTTTCCATAAATCAAGGCACAGACAGACATTTGACGTTACATTTGTTATATAGTTTTGTCATAATAAAAAAATATACGTACCCTACCTATTGAGAATACCCTTTTTCCCTTACATTTTATCTCACGTTTTTAGTTACTGACTTTTGAAGTTTTTAAAACGTGTAATGGAAAAGAATGTTCCCGCCAGTAAGTGTTGATTTAAATTATACAGAAATATCAACGGCAATTACTAATCGCAGGCACCTAGCATCGGGGGGGGGGGGGGGGGGGGGGGGGGGGGCAGAAATTGAAGTTAAAGGTAAACTTGCCCCCCCCCCCTCCCCACCACGATTTAAGGATTTTCAGGATTTTGTAAAGTAACATTTCCGTCCCCTTTTCCCCCCTTTTATTTGCTTGTCAAGATTTTTTGGATGAGTCAGGCCCCCCACTTTCAACAACGATGCTAGGTGCCTGAATCGCAACTTTGTTTGCCTTTTGAAAATAACAAAATAATTAAAAATCAACGACGCAAACATTTACCAGGACAAACCCGGTAACAAATCGAGTTGTTAACATCTCGACCTCTCAAGAAAATTAAACCCGATTTTGTATTTGGAAACTACACCGCGAGCCTAAACCCTAACAAAACTACATGTAGTTTGGGTGCAAATGGAAATGCGGAGATTAGTTTTATATGGTAAAGACTATAATAATTAACTATTTTTAAACCTTATTTTTAAACATCAACCCATCCAATACAAAATGTATAAATAATGTAACGTAATTAAAAGGCACACGTGTAAACATCGATATATTGAGAACTATAATTTGAACTTTCCAAAAACATTAGAGATATTGGACTTTTTATTTACGGTGAATAGACATAAGTTAATAATTATATATGTTATAATGGTCAACATGCAACTTATTGTCTTATTTAAAGTTACCATTATAAAATGATTCATATTGATACGATTGTTTACATGTATAACGTAAATTACGATGCTAAACGCGACGTCATTAAAACGTGATTGAAATGATCCACTATTTGAGCAGTGGGACACATAAAAATTATGAAGAAATTATCAAAACTGTCCTAGTTTATGAAGTAACATATTCATGTCTACCGGTAAAATATTGTCCAATTTGGAGATAGGGCCATTCTTGGCATTTATCATACATATGCCTAGTTCTTTTATTTAGAGGGTGTTATTGTTAGGTATAGGGTATATATTTTTATTAAAAGAAAAATATATAACGGCAGGTGCCTGTAGTGCATTTATAATACTATAAGTTGGAGTCCGAACCCCCCCCCCCCCTCCCCCCGTTCCCTAGATCCGGACACCCCCCCCCCCTCCCCCGTTCCCTAGATCCGCGAACGGACTTGCATCATAAAAGAATCTTTAAAGCAATATACCCACAAAAAAATTTCCGGGGGGGGGGGGGGGGGTCCGAGTGATATAATATGTATCTGTATGCCAGGGGAGGGGGTCCGAGACATATTATTGGTAATTTTATTATGTAAATTTAACAGTCTGACCGGTGTCGTATAATCTAAGGTCCGTCCCGTAAAATAGTCCGACAGAACCTTTAATGTTAACATTTAATGTATATAAAACATGATTTGCCTATCAAATTACATTTTTATAAGCCTTTTTAAACGCTCATTCTATAAATAGATTTGTGTGAAAAAAATCACTAAAATCGGATTTTCTCTCTTATTAAATGGTCAATATATTAGACTGATTTTTTGTCAGTTTATATCTTTATGTATAGTCTTCATAATAGGTAAAATTCAGAAATATTTTTTTATTTGAAGCATAGAAAAATGATCAAAATATCTTCGAAATTTAAGAAAATTATAGGAAATGCGGGCTAAGCAATATCAATTTTAGTTTAAATATATATTTCAATTTAGTAGTATAAGCTGATAGACATTCTGATAATCTGTCATTTCATTAAAGAATACAAACTTCATATCTTAAACAGATGTCTACAAAACTTCAGATAAATACCTTTATGTTTATCATCCTTCAATTTGAAAAAAAAAGGTAGTGACCTTGACCTTACCTTCATGCGAAAACAAGGAGGTCAAATTTGATTAAACTGATACAATCATTTGATATGATCTGTTTGACCATGTAAAAATTTCACGAATTTCTTGTTATAAGAAGTATGTCTAATAACGAGAAGACTCCTTCCTTAAGGTCCGGTGTAAAGCAGAATAGTGACCTCCGTAGAATAATGACCGGGGGTCATTTTTCGACGTAGAAAAATGACCCTTTTGCCTGAAGAATAAGTGTCATTTTCATAAAAATGAGCACACTCTACATGAAGAAAAGTAACCCCTGTTGAATAATGACCCCCTTATAGATTTAAGTTTTTCAGTATCATTTCTTGTTATTTGTGAAATAGTGTGTACAATATTGTGCAGTTTACAGAAAGTAACAGAAATTAAAATTCATATTCAAATAAACTTAAAGTAAAAGAAGGCCCCGGGTATATCTTAGAAAATAAAAATCCTTCCTTTATAACAAATTACTGACGTATTGTACCGGGATATAGTTTTCGTCTTAATGAGTTACATTTACATGTATCTCATTATTACGAGTGACAACACATTAAAATTATTTCGAGATACAAGACACTACATAACAAAATTCTGTTTACTGGCGATGAAAGAGTAGACTCTATATTGTTCATGAATTATACTTGCATTGACGTTTATGATTTTCCCCTGTGTTACTGGGTATGCAAATGCATCACCGAGAATTAATGATGAAATCAAAATTATGAAAAGTTTACTTACTTGCTAGGCATTACAACCAGGCTGAAGCTAGCAGCCACTAAGTCCGTAGAAGCTAACGGCAAATAAGGAAAATCATAATCATCAAAGCACTGAGAGTACTCGAACAGAAAATATATTTTACTTTATCATCGGAATACTTTATTTAATACATGTATCAAGATGATTAATGCATCAATAATTTGAACGAGCATTGACAACTTCGGAGGCAGTAAAGCTCGCATGGATAAGAGATATAAATGCGTCCGTGTTTAATAGAAATAAAATCAATATTGATATTTGTCTGTACGGGTCATAAGTTATGAAAATAATGTTATCTAAAGTGTAGTCTTATTAAAAATGGAGAATAAATAAGACATGATAAAGTAATTTAAAAGGCGTAGGTTTTGCAACAATATTCGCTGTATATTCTCACCAAATCACACATCTTTAGATATACATTGTTAATTGAATGCGAACGTTTGGGGAAAATCCTGATATTTTTAAATAAAAATAAATTGCTTACTTTACATTTTATAAGCCCCCCCCCCCCCCCCCAAGAAAAAAAAAACCCAAAAAAAACCCAAAAACCAAAGAAACAAACGATCAATCTAACGAACACAAAACAAGACACAATACCAAAACAAAAGAAGAAAACCCGAGCTCATACAGAGTGGCAAGATAGTTTGTTAGCATCAAAATTAAATATGTTTGTGTTTAAAAATTTATCCTCGGGTCTTTTCACTTCCCCGGAAACAGCATGAATCGAATATTTTTTAAAAAAAAATGACTTTGTACCTGTATCATTACAAAAATGAGATGATCAGAAATCTAACACATTGTGATTTTATTCTCATAAATAAATAGCGCCTGTCACAGTCAAAAACGGCGAAAATATTAACCCTTAGGTGAAATTGGGCTTAGTGGCTGCTGTTAGTGGCTGCTAGCTTCAGTCTGGTAGAATTATTACTCGAATGACAAATCTATCAAATCTAAAATATCTTGTTCAGCTGAGCAGAATGAAAATTCAAGTATTTTCACAGTACTTCTCAATATCATGGATGCATGGTAACCCATTTTTATCCTTGTTGAAAGCGGGGTAATTTTTTTACGGGGATCATTTCTCTTCATGTTTAACATGAATAAAAATAACACCTGGGTCTTTTTTCTTAAAAAAAAATCCAATTATTCTACAGCTGCGGGTCATTATTCTACGGGAGTCATTATTCTTCTTTACACTGGAAACTGTAGTGTGATTTCATAAAGCATCGGGCAGATACCTCGGACCGGGAAACATAAAAATAGATATGCATACACTCGCGTTTAATTACATACATATATAATATACCACTGACAGATTGGCAGTAAACCTTATAATATTAATTTGTAAACCATGAACAGATTGTACTGAGAAAACTAAACGGTACGTATGTATAACCAGTTATAACCTTGTTTGTCACTTTGTAATCATTAATAATGAATAGCGCAATATACCTAAAAAAATCTTCAAAGATCAAGCGTTGTAGCAACTTCTAATGATACAGTATCCACTAATGATATAAAGTTGTCGCATTAGTGGTCAGAATACTGACCATTGATGATATATTTTTATCATGAACGAATAACCTAGCCGTCCACTTATGATACAATTTCAAAGTTGAATCATTAAGGGTCAAAATCCACATCCACTACTGATATATATATATATATATATATATATATATATATATATATATATATATATATATATATATATGAAGAAAAAACCGCAAAATAAGTATACAATTGACCTTTAATGAAATATTTTTTTTTCCACTAGGGGATGAACCTCAAACATTAATGATACAATTATGTACATTTTCCTTGCTCTAATAAAGGAACAATTCAATCGAAACTTTGCTAAAACAATAATGTTATTATTGATTAACGGTCCCTTAAACCACCTCGTGGTGCTTACAATACATTGCTCTCTCAGCCAATAGGTAACAAAAAGCACGAATTCTTTATCACGGTTTAAATCAATGTCACAGATTAGCCGTGCTAGTTGTCAAAAAGGATAACTATTTGGACATTTTACTAAATTTTAATACAATACATTTGTTTAACTTGTGTTTTAGTTTTTACAAAGAAATGTTATAAGTTATGGTTCACTAATTTGCTGGTCCGTAATGGCGGCCTTGGTGTACAGCTCGTATACAAGAATCTTATGTATACAATTAAAAATGTTGTATACAGAAAATGAAAGTCAACTCGTATACATGAAATATAAAACAATATTTATCAATTCTATGTAATACCGAGCGCAGCGAGAGGCGGGCGCTCGGCCCAACTGTCACACCGTTTACATATTAACAAAATATTCATTTGATACATAAGTTAGTGTGCATTTATTTATCTTTAAACTCAGTAACAATGTGAAATTACACAAAGATTTTAACGACATTTAGTTGTGCCAATCCAATTATTATTATTCTGTAATTATTTCTATATACACATCACAGCATTAAATGTTAAAACAACAAGCGCAGAATTTCTTGGTTCTCCAAACCGATGACCTCTCAAAGGCTATTATAATTAATATACCTACTCTTAATTATTTTTTTATAGATTGTTTGAAAAAAAATATCTCCGACTTCCTGCCTTTATATGTCATGTTTATGAAGCTCTATATGATTGCTGCTAAAAACATAATCAAATATAATTTTTGTCAAATATTAAATATAATAAAACATATTTACATATTTACAGTAGATAATTTGTCTATAAAGTATACATGTATATTTCTGTAAATAGGCAAACTTTAATCCGTCTTTTATATGTAGATAATGACTCAAAAATACCTTGTGTACTAGTTGACATTTTTTGCATACAACATTTTGTAATGGCATACTTAAGATTCTTGTATACGAGCTGACTTTCGATTTTGTATAAGGGAATTTTTTGTATACGAGTTGACTTTAGGTTTTTTATATACAGAAATTTTTGTATACGAGTTGACCTGTATACGAGTTGGTCTTTGTACGACTTGAATGTAAATCCTCCCAAACCATCCGTCCATGTATTGTTGAATATTTAGGGTGGTTCCATTCTACTGAGTTTACGGAATACTGGGTTTACAGAATCCTGAGTTCCCGAAATACTGTAGTACTGGAATATGAAAAACGGAAATACTGGTGCAATACTAGGATCTATTAAATAGTATACATATCATAACTGTATAATACCATACATGGGGTTATATAATATGCATGTTTTTCCACATACATATACATTACATTAGATGTATTTACTTATATTATGCATGCATACTTTTACTCATGTTTTACTTATATAGTTTTACTTCTACATATATACGAGGGTTGTCCAAAAAGTTCGTAGACAATCGCGTTTTCGTCATTTTAAATGGGTTTATATAATTATACATATTGTATATCTAAATCTTTGTCATAAAATTTCAAATCAAACTAAAGTGGTTTTGGAATGTTTTCCATAGAAATGAATTAATATTTTAATGTAACAAAGGGTTGCGGAAAGTACGCACGGCCCAGCGTAAAAATTATCCAAACTTTGTAATTGAGCTTTTAGATATGAATAATTGCAGTTTTTATAAAACATTTCAAAACTTCATAACCTTCTATTGTGATGTATTCTGTATCATATGGTGTGCGTCATTTTCATACGTCATTTGAAGCTATTTTGAAACTAGCATAGGACTTTTAAAAGATATTATGGCAAGAACATGTCTTTAAAAACGCCTAAAAAAGCGACGTCGGCTGACCGCACGGAATGCGCCATCATAAAATTGTGTCGACTGAGGTAAAATACCGATAGAAACAAAAATGATGGAGGAAACAGGAAAAACATCGAAATAGTTCGAGTTTACTAATCCACAAGTTGCACAAGCGATATTTTGATGGAGTATGCGATTGAACTCTCTGACCAAACATTTATGGATTAAAATGCATATTCTAATCCAAACTCTTTGCGTAATCATTCAACATTATTTCATTGCAAGTATATATTTTGATGCAAATTCCCACTGACTTTGATCCACCAAAGCGTGTCCACCACCTTACTCTCATTTTTGCTGGTTTATCAAAATGAAAGTATGTTTTTAATTTATTTTACAATAAGTACTAATCAGGTAAAATTCAATTGTAGCTTACGGACAACAACTCAAATGTGTTGAAATACCAAAGGTGTAAGCAGTTACTCTGGTACAGGCATTTCGTAGTTTATTGGCAAAATGTCTTAAGGTAGTCCATCCATAACTATTATATTTCATATTTAATAGATTGCACGTTTGATCACTATAATATTAATTTGATTTTAAGGGGTTTATTAAGTAATTAAGATTCATCTTTGAAATTTTAAAAAAAATTTGAATATTACCAAATTTATTACATATTGAAGTTAACATTGAAGTCTATGGGGAAAATGCATTTTAAATTTTATTATATTGTATCTTTTTAGTACAAGTTATTTTCTCACAAATCTCTCGGTAAAAGGTTGCAAAAGCTCTCCCTTTCATTGAAAATGCCCACAAAATTCATAATTTACCATATATATATTTAAAAAACGATTTTCCCTAATTTTTATAAAGGGCAGACAACTCTTTATAAAAATTTCAAGTGCAAAAAGTTCGTTCAATTGACTGCATACATACTCCCGAGTTTGTTTTATGTCAGCCTCATAATAATTTTGAAATAAGTATTTAATGCTGTTTAGATCAATCAAAATTGTAAAAATTCCCCTCAGTTATGGATGGACTACCTTAATTTATAAGTATATAGATGTAAAGGTAAAAACTATGGAAAACAGTTTGGACATTAAATGTGACAATCAGGTGAATTTAATTTGGGTATATCTTGCTTTAATTACCAACTGCAAGATGTCTGTAAACCTCTAATTCTTCTTTAAGGGTTATACCCGTGTACATACAAAATTAAAATCTTTCATTTTGAAATAAATTAATTATTGCTAACTTTCTCCTGTAGATAAATTATCTATCTGATAGAATAAAAATAACTTTTCGTATATTATTAAAATTCACAACGCGATGCAAAGTTTTGTCTGTGAAGCCATGTACATACGGTTTACATGTACACTGTACATGTATAGGATACGTTTCCGGATTATCCGGGTTTAACAATGTTAATTCGGGTTTGTCATAAATGTAAGCACCGTGTACGGTTTTCTATTGAAGCTTTTGTTTGTTTCAATTTATTGGTAATCAGCTTTGTAAATATGTAAACCAATACAAAACTTTTAATTTGATTGCCTAGCTGAATCTTTTGGAACAATAATTATATATCTTTTCAATAGATACTTTTAATAAGTATCATTCTGAGAGTACGGCATGAGTACTACATGTCCCCTACTAGCACCCCCGGGCAATGTTGAAACAATTGTCGTTTACCTGTTAAATAGGTGAAGAGAAAAACTCGGTTGAGGATGATTTTAAAGGACATCTCGATTAGTAATGGAAAAATTGTTAATATCAATTTCTTCATCATCTTTTGGTCCATTCGGGTACATAGACGCACCAGCGTAGCACTAGAAACACGATTTTAAGTACGAGATATTTTAAGAATTGGTAACGGATAAAAAAATGTAACGCAAGTTGAACTCAGTGAGTGATAAATTGCTGTGTTGGATGGAATGGTACAGAAGGATTTTCACAAAAAAGTCCCCGTCTTCTCTTTCTTTTCACATTCATAGTATTAACACCATAATCTAACCTGATCGTGAATAAAAGTCACATTTTAAAACTAAGTACGTATATATCTGTTGATTAAAAGTAAAGATAACCATGCTGTTTCGGTAGGCTGTCATTATGAAGCTACACAGAAAGTTTAAAATCAATTCGCCAAACCAAATGAAAAAAGTCTGGAAAAAGAAATGGGGACAATGACTGACAAATCGCGATAAAGAACACATTTAACAAAACTTCCAAGTGTTCATCCTGATAAATAGAATAATTTGAAAATTACGAAATAAAATAATCTGAAATTTTCAACATTTTGTAACTGATAAGTCGTCTCATCAAAAGCACGGGTAAAATATTTTCTGCTTATAAAAATAACAAATATATTTATATTTGTATGTCAAATTCCATTTATATTTCCAAAAAATTAAACCAATTATATTTCATTGTCTTTATGATTGTTTTTATTGAGATAATTACGTCAATCATATCATTGTTTTATATTCAACTGGGTTTTCTTTCCAGGCTCTGACTGCTTTTCGTCATTGTTCATCGTCCTTTGCTGCGTTTCTAGTATTTTACCGGCCGCCAAGAGGCGATTGTTTATATGATTAGAGAGTTTTAAGCAGTTGTATGTTTGTGGGGTTATCATATTCTCGTTCAACCAGACGCTTTGTCTACGTAGCTCTTTGAAGTTATATGCTGATTGAATGAGACGGATTCTGAACATAGTATTTTGAAAAAAAAATATTTTAAAAGTAAAAAAAAATGATCTTTTTTTTTTCTTTTGCATTTTCAGATGCATAATTAAAAAACATTAGAATATGAGAATTATGTCTTTGCATTTCAGGTGTATTGAGTACGGGAGTATCATGTAAGTATTTGGAATCATCAGAAATAAACATTTGGGCATTTCCAGCAGGTTGAATATAGAACAACCACGACTGTATCAATATCACCGGATGTTAGAGTTTCGCCAGACAGCCTTAAAATTATGTTTTGTGTTTTATTTTAGGTTATATCATTGAATTAAGAGATTATTAATCGTAGCTCTAATTTTGATAGATTTTACATTGCTAAATATTTCTATCAAGTTTATCATAAGAGGGGTTGTCATATATATACCGAGGGTTTTTTCCAAACTCTGCCGAAAAGAATCGAGAATTTGCGATTGCTAAAACAAAATACATGTTTATATTTTTAAACACGATTGTGATATATTTTGTATTGATGATTCTAATTAATTCTTAACTTCAGTAGATATCTATTCTTTTTATGGTTGTCTTTCCAAATTCATATTAAATTTGAATTTAAGTTTACAAGCAAACGAGGAAAGGGGTGTTGATGAAATTGAAGCCATGTATTTCCTTTCATACAGAATACATCAACTAAAACAGCGTTTTTCATTAGAGTTTTGTGGTGTTTGTGGATTTTTTTTCTTCAAAAAACCTTTAATGATGTCAAACTCACTGCAATTGTATTGTTAGCTAACACATATCATTTCAAATGGTACCAATTCAACTTTTACGGAAGTAGTTTACTATATAGAGAAACACTTTAAAATATAATATAATCAAATACTTTTGAAAAGAGGAAATTCAATAGTTATTCATTAAGATTGATGATTTTACACATGATTACAGAATAGAATTGACTTACAACAATGTTTTGTGCCCTGTCTTTATCTTGACTTTGTAGGTTGTCATTATAAACTAGGACTGACGTGCTTCACACGTTAAATGAGAACATGTATGTTGTGAACTTTCATCTTAAATTTCTATATTATAGACATATTTTGGTTCAGATTTACTAATGGCTTGTGGCCATTCTTTCGACTACATATCAATTTTTTCTTGTCTTAATTTGTTTACTATAATGATACAACTGCGTCAATTTGACGGAAGAGGCATAACATCCTTAAGAAAGTCAATGACGATATACAGTTGATTACGGAATCCGGACATCTGTCAGTAAACGCTTTGTCCGTCAGTAGAAGCCTGGATATGTACGTGAACACCACACATATTCAATTCTAGTTTATAATGACGACCTACAAAATTAAGATAAAGACAGGGGATAAGCTAGGCGCCGGTACAAACGCTAATGTAGAAATAGTTCTCCTTGATGGCTCTGGAAAGCACACGAAACCTTCCAAACTAAACAATTGGTTCTGGAATAATTTTGAGCGCTGCCAATTGGATGTGTTCACTATCAAAGATGATACAGATATACCCGAAGTGACCGAGATCAAGCTGAGAAGAGACACGGCAGGACTGTTCAGCGATTGGTTCGTTGAAAGCGTAGAAGTACTGAACGAGAATAGTAAAATCACGTCTGTTTTTCCAATTCTTCGGTGGATTCGTCCTAATGTTGACTTGTACATCGGAAGATATGATACTTTTCTACCGCAATTTGATCCTAGACTTCAACAGAGAAATGCTGAACTTCAAGAGAAGAAAACACTCTATGAGTATGAGGAAAAGATTCCTGATCTACCCGTACAGGTTATTTTGAGATTTTATTTTAAAGCCGTTTGTAGTTCACTCAAATTTTCGAAAAGTCATTACATTTGAAAAAAAAAAGGTACGGCTATTAGATGCAATGCTTTCATATAAGAAATTATCAAAATACATGCATTTATATTTCATCAAATCCATTATTTGATTAAAAATTGATTAGAGAATATTGCTTTTAAGAATAGACCCCATTAGGTAAGAAAGCTAAATGGCCATGGATATAAAAAAAAAAGAGTTGAATAGAAATCGTATGTGGGTATAATCTGACACTATTAAAGCGATTTATCCGTCGGGATTTAAAAATACAGAATAAGAAAAAAAATCACATAAATATACCTTTAAAAGTCGAGTAAATTTATTAAGTAAATCAAAACAGTTAAACAGATGAAAAAGCAAATGACAACTTGTCATTTTTCATGTATGACCAAGAGATTGATTTCGATAACAATACATTTTTCTAAATAAATATATTTAAGCATTCAATGCTTATATTTATATTCATACTGATGTCTATTTGTATGAAATATATGTGTATCGTTGCTGTAAAGCCAATATATACGCTCTCAGTCAGGGATATGAAACATACATGGAACAGCCATATTAACATCTTTTTTAGTTCGGTTCCGCGACTAAAAATATAGTGCCAGAAACTCTGTAGAGAAAAATCCCATTTTTTAAGGAATAGATATAATTTAATGATTATTTTTCAAAAGTACATATCAAATTGGTTATGTAAGATTAAACGTTTCATTTAATCTTACGAAAATAAATATACTCAAAACACGTGGAGAAGTTTATATTTGTGCACATGACGAATGAATTATCAAAGTGTATTCATAGAAAATTGAACGTCGCAGATTTCCAATGCAAACATAAGGGGAAATATACACTGAATGTAAATATAAAGTAATAGATGGTACCATAGTGATACACGTAATGTTAAAGGCACCAGGCATTTTTCATTACAAGACTTTGACGAGATTCAGGAATTAAACGGTATCAGAAAAGATCTAATCGAGGCTTACGGTTTTGAAGAATATTGTGTTTACTGTTTTTATATTAAGTTTATCAGATTTTTATGCAATTTTTGTATTTAGATAAAACATGTCCCTGAGGATGAGATGTATTCGAATTCCGTTAAGGTAAGATAGAGCCGTCATGAAATATAATATATTAATGAAAAAAGAGATTTTTTAGTAAAGTTGCAAAACCTTATTAATGTATATCGCACTTCTCAATGTGGTTGTATGAACAACACATTGGGAAATATATTGTTGAAAGCTTTAAAGAAATTAAACTTGAAAAAAAAGAGCAAATGGGGTCAGTGTTCATCCAACTGAGTTAGGTAACATTCAATTTGAGATTGAAGTCATTGAGAAGAAGAGTTCTGTAAAACGATATGGGAAATGATTCAAAACTTTAATCAAAAGTATCATGAATTTTTTGTTTACCAAATACTAGTTAAAAGCTTAAATATTCATACTCGTATATCTAAGTAATAAAGAATCATTCTTTGAGTATTATGAGGTGATAATTTTGGTCGGGGCGTGATTAAATCTACGAGGGCTTTGTGATAGATTTGATCACGCCCCGACCGAAATTATGACCTCATAATATTCAAAGAATGATTCCTTATTACTTTTATTTATATAATTTTCAGCAATTGTACGATTAAATATTTGAATATAAATAAACAAACCCCGCTTGCGCCCCAATTTTACGTTATTTGAATTTATTGGACTGTATAGTACAAAATCGATACGTAGTTTATCACAGGCAGAGACAATGAAAAATGTAAATATATAAAAGTTTAAGGAACTTTAAATTAGTAACTTTAACCAAACAACCTTCTTAAAATTTGCCAATCACTGAATAATGACACTCTTCTTTAAGATAAAGATATAACCAATATCAAGATTTTATCAATTATATGTAGTTTATTATAGATTTTTTTCTTAATAAGCATTTAAATAAACAAATTAAAATATGGGTGTCAGTGATTCCAATTTTTAGATAAAGTTTTCTAGTAAAAGTTTCGACAAAATTGCTTAAACATTTTCAGACTTTTTTAATATACCGGTACATGCATGTGCATTGTTATACTCTGAAAGTGTATCAAGCTCTCTGATTTTGATTTCTGCGTGGTAAACAGTACCTTCAAAATATATGTTCCATAGATTATACAATATTCATTTCTTTTAATTATGCAAACCCTGTCTGCGCCCCAACAATACGTCATTTAAATTTATTGGACTGTACCTTACAAACTCGATTCGTGTTGTTATCATAGACAAAGACACTGAAAAATGTAAATATCTAAATATATCACACCAAAGTATATCATGAGTTTTACAAGTAATTTTGTAACAGAATCATGACAGCTCTGAAAATTGCCATGCTCAAAAGAAATTTAATATGATTAAATAGATGCATTTTATTTTCTAAAATGTCAAGCCATACTTGTTTCTTGGCTAACGAGTGTTCACGTTGTTTCAGTTATCAGCCTTCTTAAGCCAAAAAACAACCAAAAAATGAGTATTAGTGCAGCTTTATTTGTACTTCTTAAATCGGATGAATATTTGAGACTATTTTGATGTTTAAATATGGAAAAATATTTTTTGAATTAAGTTCTTCTGAAATTTTTATTTGTATCAAGTGGGACATTGCCACAAAAAAGCTAAGGCTGATTACGGAGAAAGGCTTGGACAAAATCTTTGGCCGCGGCCCATGGAAAACATTTAACGATATGACTAGTGTCTATTCAAGTTATTTTAAACGCCCAAAGGTAATATATTTATATTCCTTATGTTGAGTTTCTCTTTAAATGGAAAAAAAGTTTTGAATGTCATTTTGAAATAAATATTTTTTTAATGATTGAATTGATTTGTATAACTCTATACAATTTACTTCGTGAAATAGGCAGTGGAAGATTGGAAAAGTGATGAAAGTTTTGGTTGGCAACGATTAAACAGCGTCAACCCAAACCTGATTTATCTCTGCACAGAAATCCCAACCAAGTAACAAATGCTTTTAAATCTATTATTTACAGTAATATCTCGGGTTTTTTCTCATTTTCTTAATTGTTCAAATTAGTTTGTTACCAAAAATCATTTAACATATCCCTTAACTTGTAATACTACCGATGATAAGTAAATAAATCAATACTTCTTAAAGTTAAAAAGAAATAATCTATGAATCATAACGTAATTGTGAATCAATATAATTTCAAACATGGTTAACGTTCTACGTGAGAACAAAATAAAATATGGTGTATACAAAAGGTAATATTGGCCTTCGGTTTCCTTATATTATCATTATATTACCCTTCTCTCGATGATACGGTAAATTAGTAACATTCACACAGATGTTGTTCTATGATATGGTATTGTTCTATGATGGTACATTAATTATCAGATTTGGAGTGACAGAAGATGATATAGCTCCTTTTCTCGAGGGATTGACTATCTCTGAAGCCATCTCAGAGAAACGCTTATTTCTTATTGATCTGGAAATACTTGAAGGAGTCACGTGCTTTAAGGAATATTTCGTAAGAATTACTTTGATTTGAAGCAAATATTAATGTTTTATGTTTACTTTGAAGATGTCAGAGGAGAGAAATGCACAAAACTACATAATCGTGTATTTCTTTCCTATTTGAATCTGTTCATACAGTGCCCTGCTCCGATCGCTCTATTCTTTGTGAACGGCAAGGGACAACTTTTGCCAGTAGCTATCCAACTGCATCAACAGAAAGGACCAGATAACCCTGTAAGTCTTATCAGCAGATTTTTAAAAGAAAACAAATAGGATTATAAAGAAATATTTTCTACCATAAGAATTGGTTTTTAGCTTACCTGAGCTGAAAGCTCAAGTGAGCTATTCTGTTCACATTTTGTCTGTCGTCCGTCTGTCCGTCTGTCTGTCTGTCCGTAAACTTTTCACATTTTTAAGATCTTCTCAAGAACCACTGGGCCAACTTTAACCAAACTTGGCACAAAGCATCCTTAGGCAAAGGGGATTCAAAGTTGTGAAAATTAAAGACCACGCCCTTTTACAAGTTGAGATAATTAGAAATTATTGAAAATTTTCGTGAAATTTTCAAAAATCTTCTCAAAAACCAATCAGCCAGGAAAGCTGAAACTTATGTGGAAGCATCCTCAGGTCGAATTTTTACAAAGGAATATATAGAGTTAATCTTTAAAAATCTTCTTCTCAGAAACCAATCAGCCAGGAAAGCTGAAACTTATGTGTAAGCATCCTTAGGTAGGGTAGATTAAACGTTGTGAAAATCATGACCCCCGAGGGTAGGGTGGGGCCACAATGGGGGGGGTCGAATTTTTACAAAGGAATAAACAGAGTAAATCTTTAAAAAATCTTCTGCTCAGAAACCAATCAGCCAGGAAAGCTGAAACTTACGTGGAAGCATCCTCAGGTATTGTACATTCAAAGATGTGAAAATGATGACCCCCGGGAGTAGGGTGGGACCACAATTGGGGTCGAATGTTTAGTAATATATAGAGTAAATGTTTTAAAATCTTCTTCTCGGAAACCAATCAGCCAGGAAAGCTGAAACTTATGTGGAAGCATCCTTAGGTAGTGTAAATTCAAAGTTGTGAAAATTATGACCCCCGGGGGTAGGGTAGGACCACAATGGGGGGGGGGGGGTCGAATTTTTACATAGGGATATAGAAAAAAATCTTTAAAAATCTTCTCAGAAACCAATTATTCAGGAAAGCTGAAACTTGTATGGGATCATTCTCAGGTAGTGTAGATTCAAAGGTGTGAAAATCATGACCCCCGGGGGTAGGGTGGGGCCACATTGGGGATCCAATTGTACAAAGGAAACATTTTAATTATTCACAAAAACTGTAATAATGTTATCACACAAGCATTTTGACATATTGCTGATTCTTTAAAATTGTTTAGACTCTGGCCCCAGGACGATTCTAGGGCCTCACAAGGAGTTCAGTGTTTGATAGGTTTATATCATATATATAAACAGTTGTTTAGGATCTTCTATAGAACTGCAATGCTCAACATGTGATATGACTATAAAATCATCCTGTTAGAAAAAAGGACTTGATTATAAACATAAGAATATCCCGGGGGAAAAGAGATTTTTATTTATATATTTATAACATGTATTATACCACATTGTCCAGATATTTTGTATTATGACTCCATTAAGCTGATCTTATCATGCCTATTGTTGCTCAGGTGAGCGATGTGGCCCATGGGCCTCTTGTCATTTTAGGTGTTTCTCCCCAGTGACCCCCCGGTTACCTGGTTATTTGCAAAAATGTGGTACAATGTCGCTGATGCTAGCTATCATCAATCTGTATACCACTTAGGTAAAAAATTATGAAAGACTATATATACATTCTCCTTTACTTACTCGTATTTATTTTATATTTACATACATACTCTTACATATTTAATAAAATATTAAGTAATGTGTTGTGTTTTTATTATCCTGTAATTTAATAGAAACTTCAACAAAATTGACGTTAAATATTTGTTATTTATGCAAGCATAATGTAAGAATGGCATACTCTTAAACATGGCCTGGCCCGGCCTGGCCTCAAAATTGGCCTGAACCCACTTTTAGCCTGAAATTTGGCCTCGCCCTAAATTGAAATTTTCTTGTTTTACATTTTCTAATTTTTTTTTCAGAAATTGAAAATTCAGTGCAGTTTTTTTTTAATGTTTAAAGGATGTTTATGTGGGAAAAATATATAAATATATGTAACAACCGACCTGACTGATTGTGTTTCAAATGATTTTAAATACACACAACAAATACATATGACAAGCATGTACAACACTACTCTTACTATTGCTAATGGATAATGCCCAGTACTAAAGCAATCAGCGTAAAATTCAGAGCCGCCACCCTTACCACCCCCTTCAAAAAGTAGACACACTGTTATTATAATAACAAAGTAAAACATTATTTTAAGAGACTGGCCTGATTGAAAGATCAATAAATACCTCAAACATTTGTAAACTGGTTTATAGCATAACAATTCTATCTCTCTGTAATGCACTATAAAAATGACAGTTTGCTTACATTACCTTTCAATACCGATCAAACCCAATCTCCCCATCAGATATTCGATATCAACCTCTTCCGTCGCTAATCTGCTACATTGGGGTCAGATTTAATACTTGCAGCGCCTTTTAATATTTCATACGGTCTAATTTTATTGATGTCATTTATGAATGACTGCGACATTGCATCCACTATAGTTTGATTCATCAGTGGCCACGTTAAGCATCACCTCTTGATTAGAGCTTCATGCTTGTGTTGTTTGTATATTAAGGAATTAAGGAAACAATTTTTCTCATATAAGGAAACTGCGTTATCAGAATTTGAACAAAGCAAAACATTTTGTGACCATTAATATTGGTAAGAATAAACAAATTGGCTTCCACCTTGATTTGTTCTCCAATAAGTATTTGATATCAGAATAGTTACATTTGTATTGTTTGATCATGAGAATAATTTGAGTAAAGTACATTGTAACAACCCCCCCCCCCCCCCCCGCAAAAAAAAATGTCAAACATATGTATGTGAAGGGAGAAAAAAGTAAATCACTGCGCTCACCAGTAAATCTTTGAAAGATGCACACTGATGCATAAATCCAGCTGACCTTCTGTATAAAAATGGATGTTGTTTACCTGTCTTTAATATGCATGTCACCTCTATACATCACGGATAGCGCGTTCGACGTGTGTGGCAACGCACTTTGAAAAAATTACGCACTTTGAAAAAACTTTCACAGTGCGTTAAATTTGGGACAAAATCAATGCACTTAGAAAAAGTTTTTCAAAGAGCGTTAAATTTTGGACCAAGTCAACGCACTTTTAAAAAAAAATTCAAAGTGTGTAATGAGTGTACTTCATCATTTTTTAATCAAGACACTTAACTTTGAAAAAAAATGTATAAATCACAAAATAAAGGCTTCGTTCTTAAGTCAGATTTAAGTGTTTATATTTCTTTGTAAACACTGTTTAATATGGTCTAGCATCGTTGGGAACGGGGAGGGGACAACCAAAGATACAATACAATTAAAAAGTACAGTAAAACATTTATCTATCATAGTTGAGGGTCTTAACAACTTCGACTAGACCTTGCACAATTTTTTTTTCAGAGTGCGTTAATATCAACCATATCAACGCATATTGAAAAAAAACATTTTTTTTTTCAAAGAGCGTTGACTCGGTCCCAAATATGACGCATTTTGAAGGTTTTTTTTTTCAAAGTGCGAACTTTTTCAAACTGCGTTGTATCAAACGTGACAGAAAAAGTCGCTGTGCTTCTTGAATGCAAATCTGTGAGTTGTATTAGAGTTAAGATTAATGGCCGGTTAGGTGACATGTAATAGGTTGAGGAGACTTGTCCAGTCCATTTTTTTTTTACATGTACATCGATTACCGTCCACGCTCACCCAAACCGCCAATTTATTCATTTTTATTAATTAAAGCTTAATATAACTGGTAAAAGGCATTGTCCGTCACATTTCTCTTTCCTAGCCGCCATCCATACAACACCTATATATATAAGCCAAAGATCTACTTCATAACATTTTGGAGTAAACGCTTCACATGTGTGGACGTATGTCTTAAGGTGATACGCGGTCGTGGTAAAAATCTCAAATCTCACGCACTTATTCTAAGCCAGGATAAATATATTATTGAATATGCAGGTCAGTGCATTATTAACAAAACGAAATGAACATAAAACAAGGGGCAAAAACGTAGGCTCTAAGACAACCAAGGGATACTGCATTCTTGCCTTGAGTGTTAGGTGTTCAATCGGGTAAAACGAAATCGAATTGTTATATATTCGTGTGCCATTGCCTCTTTATGAGTCACATTCAGCTTGAAAGCACATAGTTAAAACCAGTTCAATATTTGCGTTTTGGGTCTAAAAGTTATCGAATATATGTCAATTATTACAATAACACATTTCAACTGTTGACACTAACCAGATCTTGTTAATTTAATTCACTCTTTATAGAAATTCATCAAAATTATGAGGGTTTTTTTTTTTTTTTTTTTTTTTATAAATTCCTTGTATAAAAAGGATCCATTGACTTGTGATGTTGGATCTCATCTTTTATTATCTTTGGAATGTTGTTTTGATTAAACATATTACAAAAGTTTATGTTTATGTGTAGATATACAAAAAAATGAATACTGAAGTGGGTTTTTTCAATTGTTTATTGAACAGATTCATATCGTCCAATACATTTAATATAAAAACTATTTTTTTTTTCAAATAAAAGGATGCACCCATTTTTTGATGGAAGGGATTTGTGTAGCGACAAATAGATGTCTTTCTCCTTCACACCCAATGTTTAAATTGTTGGCGCCTCATTTTCTCTACCTCATTTCCATAAACGAGTAAGTGTTTAAATTGTGTTTTGAAATTTACATGTAACACTTGTATTCTACTACTATGTTAAGAAATTAAGACTAAGACAAATTTTAAAAAGTACTTCATGTGTGTACTTGAATATTTATATTTTGTATCCGTTCTATATTTAATGACCTAATCAAATTAATGTTATTTGATTGACGAAATTTTCAAATTGCTTTTAATGACCTAAAGTCCCAAAAAAAAGATGAACCTGTGCCATTTAGCAAAGTGAAAGGTAGCTGAAATAAAACTAACTGAAAGGTGACTGAATGACAAAGCCTTGCGTTCCAGACATTTAACGTAAACAATCAGTTTATTGAATGGCATAGGTTCATTTTGGGAAAAGAAATTTCGTAATGGATTGTTTCTAGTCAGTTCACAATTTAAAAGGTATTGGATCCTGCAACTGAAAATATATATCTTTAAAAAGTTTTATTTTTTTTTATATCATCACAACCAGCTTAACTCCAAATCTAAGGAAATAATGGGGATCTTTAACGCTTATTTTGGCGTTTCGGTGTATTTAACCGGTCCTTTCTTCAATATACTTTGCTTGTTACAGATAAATCACTTTTCCTCTATTATCTTATCGGAATATAACAACATGCAGATATCACAATGCACGAAATATTAGGAATTCTACTTTGCATTGAAATCGATAAATCAGACCTCATTACACTAAAAATGTCGAAATAAGAAGAAATGTTAATTTTCTTTTTAAAAACCGTCCGCCAAAAAATCAAATTCTTTGCTTAACTTCTTACTATAAAATTTTAGTTATTTAATGAATATATCTTATTTGGCATTGCATAAATCATAGCAAATATGATGCAGATTTATCAGACTGACTCTAGGATAACATAAATTTATGTCCCAAACATTCAAACTTCTCTTGGTATATTTGTCAAATATTGATTTCTAGGTCATGATATTTTTCAATTCGATCTTTCATGAATAGGACATAATAGCGTGTGAATAGCGTCTAACGTTTTTAAGACATATGTATGTTGATCAATAGCATAGGATTACGTAAACTGCATTTAGCATAATTATACCATATGTGAAGTGCTTTTCTTTTGAAGGTCTTTGAGGCCCTGTTGAGAATACACAACTGAATTAAGGACTTTAGCAGAACATATGTTAACTGTATCTGTGTGATTTATCGAAAAATGAAAAACACAGTATCATTTGTTTCTTATCTATCACTTTAAACAAACTTTGTAATAAATGTATTATCAATAGATACCGATAAGATATATCGGTATACATACTGGGTTATATAAGAAAACTTTTCACTTTCCAAAGCTAATAAAGTTTTGTATTTGTAGTCGTGGCCTTAGAACGTTGGTAGTGCCAGGGGGCTATATTGACTCTTCCATGGCAATTGGATATGCTGGTGCGTTAGAGCTTCTAGCAAAGGGGTAAGTATAAGTACATACATTTCATTATTTTTTATAATATTAACCTGAACATTTAGTCACTTTGAATCATTGATAAATTATATCAGGCAGTTGTGATCAACAAAAATATTGTTTGTTTTCCCTCGGACTGAAATGTCACACATTCATTGGTTTAAACATGACACTTGACTGCCTCATATATCTACATATATGTAGGTTCGGTGAAAATTAATATTAGGCAATAAGGCACTAAGGCAGTCATTGGCCGCCACTTCGCCTACTCATCTCGATATTTCATATTATTTAACACAGAAACCGTGTTCCGTAAGTTCTTAAAATATTTAGAGTAGTTGCCCTTTGGAATTATTTTTAAATTAGAGTAGTTGCCCTTTGAATTGCGTCACGTTGTTGTGTCTGGAGAAGAACAAAATGGCAGCGTCGAGATTTGCTAAAATCTCTGCGAGGAAAGGCGAAAACGTTTAAAATTGAATAGAAACCAAATATTGTAAGTAAACATGGGTGATACGAAGAATTTCAAAGAGTATTTGAAAGGTGAGATTGATAATTTTAAAGAGTTTAAATGAATGAAATTGGACGAAATGTTAGGCAACTTGTACATGGGTTTGCGTAGATCGTCGCTTTTGTGAATAAATGTGTCACTTGAAAGGCCTCAGGAAAACAAAACATTTATTGGGTTTGTTACTGACTGACTACAGAAATATATCGGGTTGATGAATCTCATAGATCGCCATCTATGAAATTGATCAACCCGATATATTTCTGTAGGCAGTCAGTAACAAACCTAATAAGCATGATATGGAGAATTAGTAACGATTCAGCCAAAACTATCAAACCTTCAAATTAAATAATTATGTGAAACAAAATTTTATTGTATTGAATGATTTTTGCTTAATGTTTAGAGTTCGTGAATGGAGGATGAATGTTGATGGAATTTATCCAGAACTATTGAAGAGCAGAGGAGTTTGTTTTCTTTTTTTCTTTTTTCTTTTGGTATATGTGTGGGTTTTTTTTTCATTTTACATTAAGATCACAAATGTAAACTACCTTAATAAATACACTGATAGGTATATTGCAAAGACGGATCAATTCTTCCAACCTTTTACCAACGTGACGATTCACTTGCGTTATATGAAGCTATTAATGGCTACGTAACGAAATACGTCAATCTTTACTATGGTGAGTAAAGTAGATTTATAGTAAATATTATTTAATCTTTCAAAGCATTTGTGTAAGAATTATAAACAGAAATCATTAGCTTTGCAGATGTAAAACAGATGCAATTTTAACGAATATGAAATATTACAAGTACATACATGTAAAATTGTGTAGCTTATATTTTTAAGTATCAAGATAATAAAAGTATTATTTATATCTTGAAAGTTGTTGAGATACTTACCTCATAACGAAATAATTGTTTCTGCTGCTCATGATAAGATGGCTTGAGTATAATGTCAAATAAGTCCCAAATTGTTACAATATTTGAACTCTCAGTTGGTCAAGAAGGCACAAAAACTTTTCTTTATATTGCGTTGACACAACTGGTTTTTTTAGATACTAGTGACAAAGTCATTAATGATATCGAAATCCAAACCTTCGGAGAAGAGCTGACCAAATCCAAATCGGATGGAGGATGTGGTATTTTAGTTAGTATTTATGTTTTAAAATATGTAATTTCTAGTTAATGTTCAGTTTTTAACTTAAATTAATGCAAAATTATAATATTATAATATATATATATATATATATATATATATATATATATATATATATATATATATTTTTTTTTTTTTTTTTTTTTTTTTTTTAAAGGGCCTACCTTTTGAAAATGGGAGGTTCACTTCAGCTGAACAGCTTACAGTCGTCTTCACTAGCATTATATTTACAAGTAGTGTAACACATTCGGCGGCTAACACTGGTCAATATGATATTTATGGATTTCCCCCAAACTATCCAACAAGACTTGACGGAGCACCACCAAAGAATAAAGTGTGTATACATCCTAAACTGTCTTATTTTATACACTATTGTTTAAACAATCTATTTTTTTAACTAAAAGAAAAAATGATGAATTAGAATAAATATTGTATCTATTTGGACAGTTATATTATGTACTCAGATGTTTTAGCGCTGTGATCTAGAGATATGTTCGAATTATAGATAAGTTTTAAATGAAAATTGTTTTTGATTGTAATATGGAATAATATCTAATTCCCTCTCAAAACCCTTTTTTCTTCAGAACCCATTAATAGAGGAAGATATTGTAAAGTGTGTGGTAGATAGGCCAACAACCCTTGAAGTCATGGCCCTCGCTAAACTTCTCAGCGAAAGGATTACAAATGCTCTGGGAGACTTCGAAGTCAACTACACGTATGACCCAGCTGCAGTGAAGATTGTAGAGGAGTAAGTAATCAGTTATTCTTTATATTTTGAAAAAAAAATCACTATTTTAATTAACGGCTACTATAAAAGCGTTAAAATTGTTATGTTTTATCCCCAGAATTCTTTTGTTTAAACGAAGTGTTGCGAAATCGGTATAATAATAATAATGAAATGATTTAATAATAAATAAATAAAAGAATTCAATTTTTGAATAAAAAAGACTATTTCAATACCATTTGCGTCATTAAAAAACCTTCAGATAACACTATGTAAAAAAAAAAACACAAAATAATTGTCCGTACAAGAACACAAATTTAAGATTACTGACTTTGTTTCGGGTGTGCATAAAGTTTTCTGGAACGGAAACCTGACACAAATTAAACATGCCAGTACCAGAACGAAAAATACAAGAATGTTTTCAATTAAATTTCTATTTTAGGTAATAATAATAAAAAATCCATAATGCATAATAACCACAGCTTCTTTAAGTTTTCATTTTTTTTAATCTTGTGAATCGAGTAAGATTTTTATAATTGTTAAAGTGTGAAAGTTGTAAACTGCAAAATATATTTTTTAATCTCTCCCAGGTTTCGGAAGGATTTGAAGGATATCGGTCAAATCATCAATCAGAGAAATGAAAAACTGGAACGAAAATTTGAATACCTCCACCCAGAAGAAATTCCAAACTCCATAAGTTTATGAGTTTAAACTTTTTGTAATCCTTGCATGCACCGGAAGAAAAAAATCAGATTGGTCATTGTCGGCTTCAAGTTGCTTCTTTTCTACCTGAATTGATTTTTCATAATTTACCCAGAGCAATGACGATTAACGGTGTAACTTATGTTTCGGGGTTTTTAAATAAATTCTTATATCATTCTTAAATAAAAAATACCATACGATATAAAGGTATGTCAATTTTCATATCAATGTCAACCTATGCTTTGTTAATGACTTAAATATTCCATTCTGCATAATGTTTATTTTCTCAAATATATTTTTCATTTTTAAAGATAATGTTACAACCTTTTTGGAAGACTTACATCTAAATTAAAATTATGTTAAAATAACTAGTTCTTAATCTGATAATGACTCAAATTTATTCATTGTAATGATTTTTGTATTGGGTTTTTTAAACTAAAACAATCTGTTTTTATTGATTATATTTATAACTATAAGATACATGTATCAATATGCTACACATAAGTGGTTTTAATGTTATATGCATGTTAATAAACTGTAAAGATAAATTTTGTTACTGTTATTTCTTTCAAATAAATTAGATTGAACTGGCTAATATGATCGGGCCTTTAAAAAAGTCAAAACACATCGACATAACATATATAACTATAAATACTCCCACTTTATACAATATCGCTCATAAATTGATAGAAATTTATTGTCAAAGATATCAATAAACTTGTGGGAAAATAATATGCAAGAAAACGTTTTTTAAGAGGAGGGAACCTTGATACTCTTTCAGCCTAAGGCTGTCTTCCAAGAATCCCCCTCATCCATCATATCCGGGGGAATGCTTGGATAAGGGTGACATTCTTTTTATCCAGCCTTCGGCATCAGAGTATCAAGTAGCATTTTCAAAATCTTTGACAATAAATAACCAATCCAAAGGACAACGACAAATAATCAATCAAGAAGACATCATTTCATAAATCAACATGATTCTTTATTAGTTGTTTTGCAAGATCTTTAAACGTCATAGATATTTCAATAATAGTGATAAAATTCAGAGTAAAAATAGAACCACGCCATTATTTCATGATTTTCAAGAATGAAACACAATCATACCTCAACAATCACAGTGACACAGCAGTCCTCTTGAAAAACACACTCTAAAGAAATTCTTGCATTGTTTGGTTTTAAATCCTGGTAATAGAACTTATAAACTTATAAAAATTTTATGGTGATAGAATGTACGGTTTCAAATTATGCCATGAAAATGTAAAAGCACCAGTTTTCCAAGCATTTTTACAAACATATCTGGATACAAACTTATCAATTTTGAAATTATTCATAGATGCAAAAAGATCTACTTCTGGAGCAAATAGCTGTCTTGCTACTCTCTGAAAATTCTCTTATTTTAAATTCCATTCTCCACAGTTTGTAAAATTTCTCGATAAAAAATCTGCTACATCATTTAATGAACCTGGTGAATATTGGCATGTAAGCCATTCTTTCTAAACACCAGTTCCATATTTTCTAATTTAAAATGTCCATTTCTATTGAAACATTTCCTACCCTTTTGTTTTTATAAGATAAAGCAGTAGTATTATCTGATTTGATTCATATATGAACGTTTGACATATCTTCACAAAACTGAAAAATAGTTAGTTTGATGGCCAGTAGCTCCAAATGATTAATATGAAATTCTCTTTTGTTTCCCACCTTTTATTAAAGTGACTATTGAAGACCAAGCTCCAATGCCCTCTTTGGATGCATCTGTTTCTATCCAATGATCTACAGGATTAAATCTTATTTGTTTTCCATTTTGTACTCTAATATTATATATCGACCAATGAACCCCCCCCCCCCTTTTTTTAAATTAAACTATTTGATAATGTCATAAACTGTCATAATTTCCATTGTTCATTTTTAAATAAGAGGCTTTATCTCTTTCTAGATTTCTGTAACGAAGTGGTACTGTGGTAACTGCAGAAAATGCATGTACAACCTATCCGATAAATTTGGCTTATTCTCCAATTCTAATTTTCTCACTACTCTGAATCTTTATTGCAAATTCCAAATTCTTTTGAAATCGTATCTTCTGGTAAGAAAACTTTAAATTAAAGGGGAACAGGACGTTGCAGTGTAAAATTGTTTGTCTATGAATTTGTTTGGCTTTTTTAACACAATTACATTAAGGTGTCCTCTACAACATATATTATTTTCATGAGTACTTTCTTCACTTGCAAGGGAGATATTTTGATAGGAATTGTCCCCATTTCCTGGCATTATGATTTTTTTTTTGACAATTTCAATTTTCTGCAATAATTATTTGATTTGATGGAATTTATTACCCCCCCCCCCCCTCCTTCTGTAATATCCGGGAATCATATGATTGTCTAGCTGATTTCTTTTTTATGAACATCGTCGCTGTTTCCAGTTTGATTACGACTTCGAATATTATATTCTGAATAGCTTAATAAAGCTATATAGCTTTTTCAAGCTATATAGCTAAATGAAGAGATAGTGCTGGTACCCTTACTATAGCCGATACTTGTTTATACAGCTGTTATAGGTCTACTATTTTGGTATGGCATGATTTGAAACTTTCAAGGAATGAGGAAATATGTAATGACTACAAAAAGACTTAATTTCTATAACTGAGTATTTGTAATTTAATAAATGTGTGTACAAAAAGAGAGAGATTACAGTAGGAAGGGTAGTAAATAAAAACATACTTGGAACTTTTGGAGTTTTCGTCCGACGCCATCCTTCTTTAAATTGGAAGCAGACGATATTAAGATGTGACAGACAAACCACTTATTTGATACTCTGCATGTTTAAAAACTACAAACAGGGACAAAAAGTGGTTAAAATGTCACTTCTCTACACAATTACTTGGAAAAATGCACTAAAACTCTTCACAAGGCAAACCCTGTAAAAAAAAAAGAACTAAAACAAAAACCATTAACGTTGTAGTGGATAAATTCCGGAAATAAATACACATCATAGCTAACCATATCCGTATTTCAGCCAAAAAACTGTGTACAGTTTTCATTTCACAAATTTTCGACGCCATCTTGGATTCAAAGGCGAACAACGTTGAGAGTATGTTCGCGAGTGCTCGCGATCGCTCTTGCTAACGTGATCGTTCAGAGGCGAGCGCTCGCGAACGGAGGCGAGCGCTCGCGCTGTTGAACGCACCTCAGGCACTATAACCAGAATGTGCGCATGCGTGAACCAACTTTCCATCGGGATCGGTAAACGTTTGGGAGGAAATTCGAGAGCTATTTGGAGGAACTTCGAACTGATATATGTGCAATTTGAAAATTACAGGAAAAAATGCGATTTTTATATTAAATTTTCATTGAAAGTGATCAAAATGTTATGTACATTATATTTTACACCAAAATGTTAAATAAATAATTGAGAGAATAATAAAAAACAATATTACAGGAAAACAACAGGCATGCATTTAGCATCGGAGGGGGGTGGGTGGGGCAGGGAAAGGGGGACGGGACTCCCCCCCCCCCCCCTCCAGCACACGTTTTCTCGCAGCAACATTTTTCTTGAATTCACTTATAAAAAAGTAAATTAACATAGAGTCCCCCCCCCCTTCCAATGTTTTTGGGACCATATAAAAATTGAAATGAAAGGGAGGAAATAAACTGTGAAATTGAAGTTAAAGGTTCACTTTTCCCCCTTCCCCAACGGATTAGGATTTTTAATTTTTTAAAAAGTATTTTGGGGTTTTTGGGGTTTTTTTGTTTGGTTTTTTGTTTTGTTTTGCAAGTCAAGATTGGATTTTATGTAATCCAATATTATCTCGTGCATTGTGTCATTTACCAGATTCTACAAACACCTTAGTCCGTAATAAATAAAAATCCCAGGCTATGAGGGGGAGAGAGGAAAAATCTATTTCGCTTTTCTTTTTCTCAGGAGCTATTTTTGGGGGATATTAAGGTTGAACAGTTCACTGACCCCTTGTAGATCTATCCATGACTAGATACTGTGTGCCCATCCATTGGGTCTGTACACCCATAGCCAGGGCCATTATACCCATCACCAGGGTCTCAATACCTATCACCAAGGTCAGAGTTCGTATCACCAGGGTCTGTATGACCATCAGCAGGGTCTGTACACCCATAACCAGGGCCAGTATACCCATCACCAGGGTCTCAATACCTATCACCAGGGTCAGAGTACGTATCAACAGAGTCTGTGTGCCAATCACCAGAGTCTGTATGCCCATAACCAGTTTCAGTATACCCATTATCAGGGTCTCAATACCTATCACAAAGGTAAGTGTACGTATCACCAGGTCTGTATGACCATCATCAGGGTCTGTACGCCCATAACCAGGGCCAGTATACCCATCACCAGGGTCAGTATAGCAATCACTAGGGTCAGAGTTCGGATCGCCAAGGTCTGTATGACCATCACAAGGGTCTGTACTCCCATAACCAGGGCCAGTATATCCATCACCAAGGGCTCAATACCTATCACCAGGGCTAGAGTTCGTATCACCAGGGTCTGTATGACAATCACCAGGGTCTGTACACCCATAACCAGGGCCAGTATACCCATTGCCAGGGTCTCAATACCTATCACCGGGTAAGTGTACGTATCACCAGGGTCTGTATGACCATCACCAGGGTCTGTACACCCATAACCAGGGCCAGTATAATCATCACCAGGGTCAGTATGGCAATCACTAGGGTCAGAGTTCGGATCGCCAGGGTCTGTATGACTATCACCAGGGTCTGTACTCCCATAACCAGGGCCAGTATACCCATCAACAGGGGCTAAATACCTATCACCAGGGCCAGAGTTCGTATCACCAGGGTCTGTATGACAATCACCAGGGTCTGTACACCCATAACCAGGGCCAGTATACCCATCACCAGGGGCTCAATACCTATCACCAGGGCCAGAGTTCGTATCACCAGGGTCTGTATGACCATCATCAGGGTCTGCACACCCATAACCAGGGCCAGTATACCCATCACCAGGGGCTGAATACCTATCACCAGATTCAGAGGTCGTATCACTAGAGTTTGTGTGCATATCACCAGGGTCAGTATACACATAACAATGGTCAGTAAACGTATCACTAGGGTCTTTAAACCTATCACTAGGGTCATTATACCCATCACTAGAGTTTGAGTGCCAATCACCAGGGTCTGTTCACTCATTACCAGGGCCAGTATACCTATCACCAGGGTCTATTACCAGGGTCAGAGTAGATATCACCAAGCTTTGTGTATCCATCACCAGGCTCTGAATACGTATCACCAGCGTCTTTAAATCTATCAGCAGGGTCATAATAACCATCATTAGTGTCTGTGTGCCCATCACAAGAGTCTGTATGCCCATAACCAGGGCCAGTATACCCATCACCTGGGGCTCAATACCTATCACCAGGATCAGAGTTAGTATCACCAGGGTCTGTATGACTATCACCAGGGTCTGTACACCCATAACAAGGGCCAGTATACCCATTACCATCTCAGTACCTAATACCAGTCGGTGTACATATTACCAGGGTCTGTGTGCCCATCACCAAAGTCAGAATACGTATCACCAGGGTCTGTTAACATATCACCAGGGTCATTATACCTATCACCAGGTTCAGTGTTCGTAGCACTAGGGTCTGTGTGCACATCTCCATGGTCTGTATAATCATAACCAGGGTCAGCATACCCATCACCAGGGATAGTGTATATATCACTAGAGTCTGTGTGCCCATCACCAGTGGCAGTATACCTATCACAACAGTCAGTGCACTTATCATCAGGGGTTGTACATCCATTACCTGGGTCATGTAATTCTAACGCTGTTGATAAGTAAAGTGACCCTGGTGATGATATATACTTACCCCTGTGATAGGCATACTGACCCTGGTGAAGAGCACACAGACCTTGGTGATACGTACACTCATGACCCTTATGATAGGTATTCTGACTCAAGTGATGGATATACTTACCCTGGTTATAGATTTTGAGATTCTGGTGTTACGTATGCTGACCCTTAGAATATCTATACGTTTGTGTATACCGACCCTGGTGATGGATATATACTGACCCTGGGAATAGGTATACTGACCCCTGTGATGGGCCACAGACCCTTGTGATAGTACACTGACTCTGTCGATAGGTATACTGACCCTGGTGATAGAGAATGTGATATACTGGTGTTAAATATACTGACTCTTGTGATAGGTATACTGACCTTAAGGATGGGCACACAGACCCTCGTAATGCGTATACTGTCCCAGGTGATAGGTATTGAGACCTTGGTGATAGGTACACTGACTGTAGTTATGGGTATACTGACCCTTGTTATGGGCACACAGACCCTAGTGATACGTACACTGACCCTAGTGTTAGGTACTGAGACACTGTTGACGGGTATACTGACCCTGGTTATTGATGTTCAGACCATGGTGGCACACAGACACTAATAATAGGTATAATGACACTGCCAATAGATTTACAGACCCTGATAATACATATTCAGACCTTGGTGATTGGTATACTGGCCCTGGTTATAGGTGTACAGACCCTGGTGATGGGTATACAGGCCCTGGTGATACGAACTCTGACCCTTGGGATAGATATTGAGCCCCTGGTGATATGCACTGGCCCTGGTTATGGGTGTACAGACCCTGGTGATGGTCATACAGACCCTGGTGGTACGAACTCTGACCCTGGGGATAGGTATTGAGCCCCTGGTGATGGGTATACTGGCATTGGTTATGGTCATACAGACCCTGGTGATTGTCATACAGAACCTGGTGGTACGAACTCTGACCCTGGGGATAGGTATTGAGCCCCTGGTGATGGGTATACTGGCCCTGGTCCCAGGTGATGGTCATACAGACCTGGTGATACGTACACTTACCTTTGTGATAGGTATTGAGACCCTGGTAATGGGTATACTGAAACCGGTTATGGGTTTACAGACCCTGGTGATGGTCATACAGACACTGGTGATACGAACTCTGACTCTGGTGATAGGTATTCAGGCTCTGGTGATGGGTATACTGGCCCTGGTTATGGGTGTACAGACCTGGTGATGGTCATACAGACCCTGGTGATACGAACTTCGACCCTGGTTATAAATATTTAGACCCTGGTAATGGCTATACTGGCCCTGGTTATGGGTGTACAGACCCTGGTGATGGTCATACAGACCCTGGTGGTACGACCTCTGACCCTAGTGATAGGTATTGAGACCCTGGTGATTTGTATACTGGCCCTGGTTATGGGTGTACAGACCCTGATGATGGTCATACAGACCTGGTGATACGTACACTTACCTTTGTGATAGGTATTGAGACCCTGGTAATGGGTATACTGAAACCGGTTATGGGTTTACAGACCCTGGTGATGGTCATACAGACACTGGTGATACGAACTCTGACCCTTGGGATAGATATTGAGCCCCTGGTGATATGTACTGGCCCTTGTTATGGGTGTACAGACCCTGGTGATGGTCATACAGACCTGGTGATACGAACTCTGACCCTGGTGATAGGTATTGAGACCCTGGTAATGGGTTTACTGGCCCTGGTTATGGGTGTACAGACCCTGGTGATGGCCATACAGACACTGGTGATACGAACTCTGACCCTAGTGATAGATATTGAGCCCCTGGTGATATGTACTGGCCCTGGTTATGGGTGTACAGACCCTTGTGATGGTCATACAGACACTGGTGATACGAACTCTGACTCTGGTGATAGGTATTCAGGCTCTGGTGATGGGTATACTGGCCCTGGTTATGGGTGTACAGACCTGGTGATGGTCATACAGACCCTGGTGATACGAACTTCGACCCTGGTTATAAATATTTAGACCCTGGTAATGGCTATACTGGCCCTGGTTATGGGTGTACAGACCCTGGTGATGGTCATACAGACCCTGGTGGTACGACCTCTGACCCTAGTGATAGGTATTGAGACCCTGGTGATTTGTATACTGGCCCTGGTTATGGGTGTACAGACCCTGATGATGGTCATACAGACCTGGTGATACGTACACTTACCTTTGTGATAGGTATTGAGACCCTGGTAATGGGTATACTGAAACCGGTTATGGGTTTACAGACCCTGGTGATGGTCATACAGACACTGGTGATACGAACTCTGACCCTTGGGATAGATATTGAGCCCCTGGTGATATGTACTGGCCCTTGTTATGGGTGTACAGACCCTGGTGATGGTCATACAGACCTGGTGATACGAACTCTGACCCTGGTGATAGGTATTGAGACCCTGGTAATGGGTTTACTGGCCCTGGTTATGGGTGTACAGACCCTGGTGATGGCCATACAGACACTGGTGATACGAACTCTGACCCTGGTGATAGATATTGAGCCCCTGGTGATATGTACTGGCCCTGGTTATGGGTGTACAGACCCTGGTGATGGTCATACAGACACTGGTGATACGAACTCCGACCCTGGTGATAGATATTGAGCCCCTGGTGATATGCACTGGCCCTGGTTATGGGTGTTCAGACCCTGGTGATGGTCATACAGACACTGGTGATACGAACTCCGACCCTGGTTATAAGTATTGAGACCCTGGTGATGGGTATACTGGCCTTGGTTATGGGTGTACAGACCCTGGTGATGGTCATACAGAACCTGGTGATACGAACTCTGACTCTGGTGATAGATATTGAGACCCTGGTGATGCGTATACTGACCCTGGTTATGGGTGTACAGACTCTGGTGATGGTCATACAGACCCTGGTGATACGAACTCTGACTCTGGTGATAGGTGTAGAGACCCTGGTGATGCGTATACTGACCCTGGTTATGGGTGTACATACCCTGGTGATGGTCATACAGACCCTGGTGATACGAACTCTGTGATAGTGGTGATACGAACTCTGACCCTGGTTATAGGTATTGAGACCCTGGTGATGGGTATACAGGCCCTGGTTATGGGTGTACAGACCCTGGTGATGGTCATACAGACCCTGGTGATACGAACTCTGAACCTATAGTGATAGGTATTGAGACCCTGGCGATGAGTATACTGGCTCGATCTGGCTATGGTTGAACAGACCCAGGGGATTGGCACACAATATATAGTGATGGGTCATGGATGGATCTACAAGGGGTCAGTGACCTGTTCACCCCCAAAATAGCTCCTTTTTTATTTATTACGGACTAAGGTGTTTGTAAAACCTGGTAAATGGCACAATGCACCAGATAATATTTGATTACATAAAATCCAATGTTGACTTGCAAAAAAAAAAAAAAAAAAAAACCCAAAAAACCAAAAATACTTTTATTTCCTCTCTTTCATTTCAATTTTTACATGGTCCCAAAAACCTTGGGGGGGGGGGGGGGGGGGGGCTCTATGTTAATTCACTTTTTTATAAATAAATTTTTTGTTTGCTGCGAGAAAACGTGTGCTAGAGGGGGCCAGTCCCGTCCCCCTGTCCATGCCCCCCCCCCCCCCCCCCCACCTCTCCGATGCTAAATGCCTTTTGTTTTCCTGTAACATTGGTTTTTATTGTTCTCTCAATTATTTATTTAACATTTTGGTGTAAAATGTAATGTACATAACATTTTGATCACTTATAATGAAAATTTAATATTAAAATCGCATTCTGCTGTATTTTTTAAATTGCACATATATAAGTTCGAACTTCCTCCAAATAGCTTTCGAATTTCCTCCCAAACGTTTACCGATCCCGATGGAAAGTTGGTTCACGCATGCGCATATTCTGGTTATAGTGCCTGGTTATAGCATATAAAAAATAGCCTATTCTATACCTCCTATCAGCCGGTGGATTGTTGCATAATCCCAATGCAACAATTGAAGCACACGCATTGATATATATCAATGTTTGCAAGATTACCTAAGCTAGTATTTCTTGCACGCAAATTAAGGTAAGCATTGATAACCTTTTTCTTAAGTCAAATCTTGATAATTTTCAAGATTGCAGCACCGGGCTACATCCAGTGATATGACATCTACAGTTAGTTTTACATGTACTACATGTACTACTACTACTACTATTACACGATAGTGTACTGTACTGTTATCTGTATAATGATACTTTGAGAATAATAGCCTAACAGGGAAGTCTCAATGTGAATGTCTAACTGAAGTGATGGAAATCCATGTAAGAAAATCTTATTTTTCATAATAAGTGGATTTTGTAAAACGTAATTACCTAATTTACTTATTTAAAGCTGAATAGGACTGGTGTATATTTGCTATTTTCTTCTCTTTCCTCTTCACATATCCTAGTAGGTGGTGGGTGGTGGTCGAGTCCTAATTTTTGCTAATTTCAGGGATTGGTATCTTGATAATCTTGGTTTAGAGATTCAGCTCAGCTTGATATTTTGGGCTGTCTCAGGACAGTCCTTCATACACATGATACATGTAATTCATGTCTGGAAATTCAGCCCAAACCTTGGTCACAGATTTTGGTTAAAATCTTGATATTTGTGTTTCTTGTCCCCTTCAGTTTTCCAGTTTAATCATCCTACATTTTAATCCGAGATTCCTCTGACTCTAACCCCCGCTTTTATTTTGTGACATGCGGGGGAGAGGAATCTCGGATTACCTTCATTTATTGATCATGGACATTTGATGTGCATTTCTTGTTGGAATAATTGCACATGCCACCATCTAAAAATACCAACTATATCTGGTACATATTTTGGGTTCCAAATGAATATGCCACTTTTTACTATATATTCATTATTTCAACTAGTCTGAAACGATACGCCCCCCTCACGATACAATACATATTGCAATACTTTTTTTTTTTATTCAATATTTTCAATAAGATACATTTTAAAAAAGAAACAAACCAAATAATTGAAGAAAAGATATTATTCAGGTAAGTTAAATTTAATAGAATGTAAAGAGATAATTCTGCTGAAAGATAGGATGACAGGTTTCACTGAGCCATTATTATTTGTATCTGTCACAATAGATACATCGCAATTGCCTCCTTCATCAGAATCCATTGAAATTGTTGCTATGTTTTTCCCTCATGTAGTAAAACTAATAAAGTAGGCCAAACCTGATATAATAAACTAAACCCAATTTAAAAATGTATCGAACTGAAAATTGAAGCAGTAAATCGAAAATTGAATCTGGCGTAATTATTGAACAGTAAAGATGTTTCGGTGAATCGTTTCAGTCTTAAATTAGATGTTTCAAACTCAAATTAATTAATTGAGCTTGGTCAACCTCTAATTGCATTCATAGGGTTTTGCAGTAAAGAAAAAGTCATGTCCCGGTGATGGAGCCAGGAGGTGAAAAGAAATGCTCCAGTGCTTTTGTCAGTTTTTTCATAAAGCTTCAAAATATGCTCGTTCATTCTAACAAATAATTTTATTTTCACAGATGCAGACGGAGAGAGGTGAACGAGAACCTCTGTTAAAGAAAACAGTTGATTCTTCAAAATCTGGGAAAGACTCAAACAGCCATGTCAATAATGAAGAGAAAAATGAGGATTTTTCATTTTCAAAAATTCCTAGACAAAAGAAGATACTACTATTATCTATGGCAACAGTGAATTTTTTTAGTGTAACTTGTTTTTCTCTGTTAGCTCCATTTTTTCCAGCTGAGGTAAGATAATTATGCAGTTTTAGTTTGTTTGGGGTTTTTTTTCATTTAAAAAATTAGAAATCAATCATTATAGATTTCCTACCTTTGTATCAAGTTAATACTGAATTATCCGTAATTTACGCCATATAGGCTCTTAGAAAATGGCAAAAAGGGGGCGGTTATTTGATATTTGTATTCACAAAAACTATTTTATGTTGTTTAATAAAATATTTTAAATTCTGAAAACTCTTTAATGATTGTTATATTTTCGTTCACAATAAGATAATCCACTTGAGTCATATTTATTGATCTATTTCTACTAAAAGAAAAACCCAAAAATTTGGATCAATACACATTGAACTGGTAGTTCGATCACTTACAGGAAATATCATTATTATTAAATTAATTGTGTCATTCAAAGAATATTTGTTTATCTTTTAATACTAGTGCTTCTACAAATGTACAATTAAATTATCCAACTTCCATAATTTTAATTTGTTTCTTGGGGAACATTACAGAAAATACAGACAATTAGATGATTTAAGTATATTTGGACTTCATGAAGTTTTTTTTTCATGACTTTTTTTTTTTACTAGCAACAACACTCAATGAAAGCTAAAAACTTAATTATAAGGTAACAAAAGGGTGCCCTTATTTTTAACTTGGTATATATAGTTGCTTTATCAAATTTTGAAATGTTCAAGGCTTAATACATTAATACTTAAAAGATTCCTTAGAATAATACAAAATATCTACATCTTTAGATTTTGTATTTGAGTTTTTATTTTCATATTTTGATAGTTTCTAAATAGCAATAATTTGTGTTCATTTACAGACATTTGCTTCACATTTCAGGCAGAAAGGAAGGGTGTGTCACAAACTGTTGTTGGCCTTATTTTTGGAGTATTTGAATTGGTCATCTTTATGTCATCCCCAATATTTGGAAATTTCGTAAGTAAAACATATTATTTTGTTTAAGCTCAGCTGAGCTGTATGTATAACTTTCATACAATTTCTTTAAAACCCCTTACAGTGTTCTAGCACAATTTTATGAATGTCTTTTATTGATGTAATTGTCAACTTGGTGACACTTTAGTTTTTGTGTTTCATATCAAATATTATGAATTGTGTTTCCATAGATTACAAGAATTGGGTCAAAGTTCCTGTTCCTTGCAGGAACCATGGTGGGTGGGGCTTGTGCAATATTATTTGGGTATGTTCAGATATTCGATTATTACTGTGTATGATTGTGTTTTATTTTACAATATTGTAAAGTGTCTCTACTGTGAGTTTCAATTCCTCCATTCTTAAATTTTGCAATTTGTTAAAAAGTACCAATCATGAGGGTTTAATTTCATGCTTAATGAAAATCTACTCTTTTACTGGTCAGTTAATTTATTTGTTGTATTACATTTTATAATATTGTAATGAGTAATCAATTCTTCTTATTTTCAGATTGTTAGATAAGAGTCCGGATGGAACAACTTATATTGTGATGTGTTTTCTTTGTCGAACAATAGAAGCTGTAGGATGTTCCATGTTTATCACTGCAAGTTTTGCCATCATCGCCAATGTATTCCCTGACAATGTTGCAACTGTTTTTGTAAGTACAGTTATTATCATTAGAATAAAGATAATCATATAAATACTGATGTCTCCTGTAAATGATCATTTTGAAATCCATTTAACAGACTTTTAAAGCTATATTTTTTTTTATTCAAAGACATAAATGTCACCATTTTTAAATTTTTACAATTGATTCAGTTGGTTAGCATTTTTTAATAGACCAAACAATAAAAATTATGTTCAATTTCTCAAGCATGACAACAAATGCCTTTTTCAATTTTATTGAAATTTTGAAAACAGATAATATAAGAAAATTGAGTTATTCCCCCTCAAAGAAATTTGAGTATGTTGTCATGGAAAGGAGAGACAACTTCTGCCAATATTTTGAAGAGACAAATGTCCAGAAGAGTCAAGTTTGTAACGAAACTTCATAAAGGATACAAAAACCATGTGATTTTAAAAATCTGTAATTGAATTGTTGTATCTATTTGTCAAAGAAGAAAAGATAATGGTTAGGTTCTCTGTAACTGCCACATTAGATCAATTGTCACCACACCATTGATTGGTTTGATTGCAATATTCATCACGGGGAAGACCTTAAATTCCAATTTTCAAGTTAAATTAAGAAAATAGAGTTATTCCGTCATGCAAACAAGCAGCAGTGTAGGTAAAATACCTGCATGTCATATTATCTTTTTTTTAATAATTTATTTGACCTGAAAACCAATTCAATGATATTTAAAGACATTTCTTTCTCTGTGCAGGGTTTATTAGAGACCTTTAGTGGACTAGGTTTGATTGCAGGACCTGCTGTTGGTGGGGCCTTGTATCAGGTAAGATAAATAAATATGAAAATAGAAATGCTTCAAAATCTACAGTACATGCATGTTAACCTGAATTTTTCATGTGGAGCTATGAATATAGATCTGAGGTTAAATGACTTCTTGCTCGCAGACGTTTAAAAGTCGTGCATTGATTAGTTTTCAACCAGTCATTTCCTTCTGCCCCCTAAATGCAAGATAAATTATGTCAACATGCAAGATAATTATGTCAACATGCAAGATAATTATGTTTATATGCAAGATAAATATGTCTACATGCAAGTAACAAAAATTAAGAAAATTATGTTATGGTGCAAGATACCAATCTTTTTGTAGAAGCTGAATTTAATATGGGTAAATTCCTTTTACTATCGCCAGAATCTGACACCTGCATACATACAAGATACAACATAATTATTTTGACATGCGACTTATTTATGTCAACATGCGAGTTAAATCAGATACATGTACTAGCTTTAGTGGGAATATCAAAATCAGCTTCTCTAAACAGATTGGTAACTTGCATGCAAAGAAACTATCTTGCATGTAGACATAATTATATGCCGTTGACATACTTTTCTTGCATGTAAGTATAATTTATCTTGCATGTAGGGGGGCAGAAATATGACACAATTATTTCCAAATAAAAAAGTGCACTTATCAAGCAGTGTACTTGTTTAACTGTCTACTGCTTACCATGGTAGGACAGCAATGAAAGATTGAATATCCCTCAGTATGGTTATTCAATTGAACAATGGGATTTGATGCAAATATTTAATAAACATGTACTTTAAACCTCCTTTTATTCGCAAGGTTCATGAGAGACTCGTCGTCGCAAATGTTTCTCTTCGTGAACCAGTCTTCATAAGTCTCTGGTATTTAATTTTCAAGTCACTGCGAACCTATTTATCTCTCCGAAAATCGCAAAATAAAGTTAATGCAAATAAAATTTGGTTAAGAGCATTTTACAATACATTTACATATACGTTGTAGATATTTTACTTTATTTGATCTTTCCTAAATGTTCTACCTATGGTGGCATATTTCTGCCCCCAACATGCAAGATAAATTATGTCAACATGCAAGATAATTATGTTTACATGCAATTTGAAAGATAATTATGTCTACATGCAAGTAACAAAAAGTAACAAATCTTTTAAGATGCAACAAAATTATGACAACATGCGACATATATTTTGACATGATACTTATTTATGTGAACAAGCTACTTATTTATATCAACATGCGAGATAAATATGCTGAAATGCGACTTATTTATGTCAATATGCGAGTTAATTATGTTTACATGCAAGTTATGAATAACAACATGTGAGATAACTTGTATGGTGACATAGATATCTTGCATGTTAACATAATTAACTCGCATGTAGACATAATTAACTTGCAGTTTGACATAAATATGTTGCATATCGACATAAATATGTTGCATGTCGACATAAATATGTTGTATGTTTACATAATTATCTCGCATATCAATATAAATAAGTTGCATGTTGTCATAATTATGTTGCATCTTGCATCTATGATGTCAGAGTCCACCATTAGTAAGTCATTTTACCCATATAAAAATCAGATCATCTAAAGAGATTTGTAACTTGCATGTCAACTTAAATATCCTGCTTGTAGACATAATTATCTTGCATGTTGTCATAATTTATCATGCATTTAGGGTGCAGAAAGATGTCGCCATATCTACCAAATTTATTCTTGTCCATTTATTCAAAAGAGAAAAAAAATTATCATTTGAACATGTAAATGCTTTCTTGCAGTTGGGTGGTTTTGGTCTGCCATTCTTTGTAGTTGGATCTATAACAATATTAAATGGGTTGGTTGGATATTTTCTCCTTGGGGAAATAAATGGTGAGTAGTTGAAACATTTTTTATCACAGTGCTTCCAAATTTTACAGCCATAATTACTAATAACATATACATAGTTGCAAATTTCAGTCGATAATGCTTGATATATGTTGAATCATGTTGATTTTTAGGTCACTTGAGTCACTCAGGTGACCTATTGCAATTGGTCTTCGTCCGTCGTGGTGCAGTGTGCATCGTGCGTTGTGCTTTAACAATTTTACATTTTTAACTTTTTCTTGAAAACTACATGACCAATTGTTACCATTTTTGGTGTGAAGCATCTCTATTGTAAGGGAATTTAAATTGTGAAATTCGTGGCTCTACCACCCCCGGGGTGCCACAGGCAGGGGCAAATATGCAAAAAAAGCCAAATTTTCAAAAATCTTCTTCGCTACTCCCACGCATATGAAGAAAAAACTTAATGCATGGTTATGATGTCCATGAAGCCCTCTACCAAACTTGTGAAATTCATGGCTGCTGGGTCAGGGGTTCAGGCTCTAGGGTGGGGCCAATATGGCCATATTGTAAAATTGTATTAAATCTTAGGTAGTCTTCCTCTCTACTCCCATATATATTTGTTAAAAACTAAATGCATGATTATGGTGTCCATGAAGTCTTCTACCTAAATTGTGAAATTCATGACCCCTGGGACAGGGGTTTAGGCCCTAGGGTGGGACCAATATAGCCATATAACGAAAATGTATTAAATCTTAGAAAATGTTCTTCTTTACTCCAACACACATGTGGGAAAAAAACTGAATGCATGGTTATGATGTCCACAAACTCTTCTACCAAAATTGTGAAATTCATGGCCCCTGGGTCAGGGGTTCAGGACGTGGGGGTGGGGGGGGGGGGGGGGGCAATATGGCCATAAAGTTTTAATGCATATAATGTTTAAAAATCTTCTTCTCTACTCTCACACATCTGTAAGAAAAACCGACTTCATAATTATGTTAACCAGGAAGTCCTCTACTAAAATTGTAAATTTCATGTCCCCTGGAATATGAGGTTTTGACTCTAGGGCGGGACCAAAAAGGATGTATAGTGTTAATCCCAATAATCTTTAAAAAATTATCTTCTCTATTAACTCCCACACACCTATAAGGAAAACTGAATTCATCAGTTTGTAGACCATGAAGCACTCTTCCAAAATTATAAATTTCATGTCCCCCGAGGTAGGGGTTCTGACTCTAGGGTAAGGCCAAAATAGTCATGAGTATTAATGCATTTAATGATTTAAAAAATCGTCTTCTTTACTTCTGGTGATACTGAATAAAAACTGAATGCATATAAAGAAAGAAAATAAAGCTATCTATCAAAATTCTAAATTTCATGTCTCCCAATGTAGGGATTTGAATCTAGGGCAGGGCCAAAATACTCATATAGTGTATAGGGTAGGGGTTCTTAATGCAGGGTCTGGGCAGAATGGTCATTTAGTGTTAATGTATATAAAATGTTTAAAAAACATCTACTGACACAGAATAAAAACTGACTGCATATTTAGAAAAAGATATGAAGCTGTCATCTTTAATAACCTATTTCATGTCACCTACATGTAAGGCAAGGGTTGTGGCTGGGAGAGGGGGTATATATTTGTCTTATTATTTTATTCTGTTCAGGAATTTCAATGAAAGAAATGGGTTAATTCACATATTTAGAAAAGAGAAAGAATGAAGCTGTCTATCAAAGTTAAGATGTTGTGAAAGAATTTGGAAAGAAGGGAGGAGGGTTGTAAGAGTTGTAACAATTAATGGAGTTATCTTCCCTTGCTTCTTCATAATGGAGTTATCTTCCTTTGCTTATTCATATTTAGTAATCATTGAATATTATGTAATTAAGAAGTTGTATGATCTAAAGAGTTATGCAAGAATTTTTATCATTTGAGACAAAAACAGTTTTTTTAACTTTTCAAATAAACAAATAGACTTGTTATTAGTAAAGTAATAATTGGCTAACCAAATCACTGATAAGCAGTACATGTAAAATGATTTTGGTATAAATACCAGATTGTGATAATAGTTAAATGAAGGTTGAATAATCAAAAGCTAGAACAGAAGTGAGTAACAAAATAGCTTTTACAGCTGTTATTTTTTGTTTAAATGCCCACAGGAAGAGTTTCTGTCTGCCCCTGGGAATGGGGGATGGGAGGCTGTTTTAAATAAAACATGTATACTAGCCACCTTGTTTTAGTTTATCTATGAAAACATATACGCATAAAACCTATCTTGATAGTTAACAAATATGGGAAAATTTATTTTCTATCAGAGTCTTGCACCTTTTCAATATCAGGTCATGCACTCTATTATGATCTTTATAAGTTTTTCGCTAAAATTATAGGTTTCATAGTCCTTTTTGAAAGATTTCAGGCAGGGAGTGGGTTGTCATTACAATATTATAATTTTTTCTACTCCAGAATGAAACTTAATTTAATGCATATATGAGACTCTCGACAAGTTTGTGTATGGGCTATGGTACTCAGGTGACCGTTAAGGCCTATTGGCCTCTTGTTTCAATAATACATGTAATTTCAATATGGATCAACATTCAATAAACTTGCCCCCAAAAACCTCAACTTTTATGGTTATTATTACATAAATGGGAGTATGGTCACGATTTTGGTCAAAAATTATTTTTCAGATTTTAATGTTTACAATGCTTCAGTAAGGCATTTTTAATATGCAACCAAAATTTTGAGTGTCATTCGTTGAGTTATATGCAAGTTACAGAGCTTACAATTCTTTGCTATGAAAACAACGCTTTTGTTTACATTTTGAATATAGAGGTAAAAATTCTAGTTTTAGGCCTAAATGAATGTTTTAAACGTTAGAAACTGTTTATTTATGCTTAAAATGAATTAGAAGATAGACAAATCAGCTTGAAATAGGTTATTTACTGATATAATGAACCAATGTAAACAAAAACAGGGCATGAGCCTTGTTAACTTGACAAAGAATTGTAAGCTCTGTATCTTGCTTATGACTCTACGACTGACTCTCAAATTTCATTTGTTCATTAGAAATGCATTCCTAAAGCATTGTAAATTATAAAAACAGAAAAATAGAATTAGACCAAAATCGTGACCATGCCCCGTTAAAACCATATAAATAGTATTTTTGGATAGATCAGTGTTTAATTGTTCCTGCATGTTGAATGTGTCATGAACTTGAATATTGATTGTGGTTGGCTCAAATATCTTTCTCGAATTTCACTTTTTTCCAATTTCTTTTATTTAATATTTTTTTCATATACATTTTGACATATTCTTTTTGGAAATTTCACCATTAGATGTCAACAAATAGTGTTTTTGATTGCATATAATAATAGGTTAAATATTAATTCATTTTTATACATCGGGTATTACTCTTATTTGCAGATGCTCCCAGGCCAAGAAAAAAGTCCATTCTTTATCTTCTTTGGAATCCATTTTCATGGGTCCTAATGCTTTGTATATCATGTGGGAGTTTTTCCCTGGGATTCCTTGATCCAACATTAGCTCTACATGCTGAAAAACTACCAGAGGTACATGCATATGTATATGTATATCCGAGTGTAGTTATTTATGTACTTTTAAACTGATCTTTGAAAAGCAACACTACATTCCATGCATTGACATTTATTTAGATTTAACATTGTTTTTTTATGCATTGTATGCCTTATACAAATATTCTATCATACTCTCTTATCATGACTTGTTTAAACCAGTTAAACGGCAAGGCAGCGTTAGTGGGGCTGATGTTTCTGGTAGGAGGTGGAATTTATTGCTTCACGGCTCCACTATGGGGATATCTTACAGACAAAAAGGTTCGTCTTCAAAACCAAGTGTATAAAAATGTAAAAGGATTTTCAAAGCAATTTCAGGATGTAATAGAAATTGTTTTATATTTTATTTTTCTAAAAAGGTAATTTGTTAATTTGCACATAGTTAATTTCATCTGATTAATCAGAAGGCAAGGTTTTATTTCAGGGCTATGTTAAAACCATGATTGGTATTGGAAATATGGTAGGAGCTGTAGGATATTTATTGATGGGACCCACTCCATTGATACCTGACTTGCCATTGTAAGTTAAACGTAACATACATATGTATAGTAGCTAGATGCAACCATAGATACAAAAAGATATTTTAGAGAATATATCACAAACAACAAAGATTGTGTAGTTTAATTGTAAAGGACACACATCTTCACACATAAAAAAAATTTATTCTCTTAAAAATAAAACTGAAACCAGTACAGTGACTGTTTGTTGCTTTCCACATAGACTATGTGATAAAAAAAATTAAAGGATGACTGCACTTAACACAGTATTTTGGGACCCTTTTCGGTCACTATTGTTACATTTATTTCTCGCTCAATTTGACTTCAAGTCATATGTTATGTAGTTTGGTCAATTTCCAATCAAAATTTATTATCATAATGGTCTTAATTTGCAATAAAATAATTTGTTGTTTTCTTACCCTCACTGCTCTGCAAATATCTTGAATTTAGACTTATCTGCCCTTGATTGATGATAAGACTTATAAATATGCATGGAAGGTTGATCTAATAGTGTAATGAGTAGTCTAAGATTAGAAAATAGTACTATAATTGAACATCCTCTCTCTCTGCATGTTGCCATTTTTGAAAACAAAAATATAACATATAATACCGGCCAGCACAAGTAGCCATTGATGATAGTAAACCAGTCGCTGATGTCAACAATTTACGTGTTTGAAAAGATTTAACAAGTAGATTAATCAGTAATGCACAGAACCGATAATTTCTTAAAGATAGCTCAGAGAAATGTAGTAAATATCACTCGATTGGAATGAATTGAAATAGATATGGACAAATAATACCGCCTAGCAGAATGCATGCTACCTAACACGTCACGTGATGGGAGACAAGTATTCACAAAGTTACCTGGGGTTAGAAATCACGTGGTGAATTATAATATTCAACAGGTCAAAGTATACCGTTTACAACAGAGAACGCGATCGCAAGAAGGAACAGTTTTTTGTCTGTTTAAAGGGTACCTGCAGCCCAGCCCATGTGAAACTTATGTCATAGAATTTATTTACCATAATTTAATGCAAAAAACCGCATCAAAATCGATGCAAAAATAACGGAGTTCAAAGTTCAAAGTGGCTATTTTTACCTGCTTTTGGAAATCCAATCAAGAGAAAATAGAATTAGGCGATAACGAGGCTTCAATGGAAGTGACGTCACGAGGTCAACAGGAGGGAAATTTATTCAAAATGAATTTGATTTTACAGCCAAAATGATTGAAATAGTACTGATGTTTTGACGTATCTAGTTATTGTGAGAATTGTAGATTATAAAATTGCATCCGTATTATATATTTTGTTTAAGTCAGAGTTATTTTTAAAGGCTTATAAAAAATTGTTATTCTTATCGCCTTTTTACCGACGATTACGATTTCTTAAAAACTTGCATTAGCAGATTTATGTCCAACGTTTTCCTGTTTTAAATTACATAATATAACTTCACACACGAATGATCAGAGACAATGACGCGGGTAAACAGGTAAACTAACGGAGCTACTGCTCCAGACACGTGTATATCTGAGGTATGTACACATACGGGTCTGGTTAACAAAGGGGGGTTTCACACCTGTAGACGGTAAATTGATTTGTGTATAATTAGCTACACGATTTTCATAAGATAAAACAAAATAAATTAGACTGTATAACTTCAGGCGTACACAAGCTAATTATTGTATACATAGTGCGTCCATCAGCGGTTAAAGAATATTTGGATCTTGAGACTATCAAATTGTAATTAATGTTCAAAATAAATGCATTGTCACTTATTTAATCACTTAAACAATGACAAAATATAAAATTCAGCAATTCAAGTCATATTTTTAAATCTAAACAAGTAATTAATTTCGGAAGTAATTACACTGATCATTAATTATGATTTTGTCCTAATTTTTTATCTAATAAAGTGAATTAAACTTCCTTTCATGCGCTGTGCTCAAACAACACATAAACTGTAGTTTATACTACAAATAGCTTAATTGATGTACTGACACCGAATCATTATGAAATACGAATAATTAAATGAAAATTCCATTATCGTATTTCAAGAACCACGTGCATTTTACAATCATCAGCTGTTAGTGGATTTGAGCAATGACCTGTTTAGGATCTTGTGTTTGTTTTTATATGCATGCTATTTTGATTGTTTATGTTATGGTCCCAAATCAATTTTTATTTTAATGAATATTCGGGCAACGTGGTAAGTTTCTGTCCCATAAGGGGAACAGTTATAATAAACATAGACTTGATAAACATAGACTAGAAACCTTATACACAATAAAATCTCGGAAACTCTTCCGAATGAATGACAATGTTAACGGAAAATACGAAAAGGAGTTTCTTATAAGAATAATGTTTTGATTGGTTATCACTGTGCTGTTTTTATATGCAAAGTTGTTACATATTTGACTAAATTCATGAGCAAACAATTTTCCGAAATCGGCATTTTTGTACGATAAGATACCGGTTTAAATTTAAACAACAGTATATATAGGCATCCAGGTTTGATAAGAAAATAAAAATACCGAAACAATTGTTCATTTATCGATAAAACAATGCACGGTTCATCTCGCGCTAAATCGGCTTGATTCAAAAATCGTTCAGGTGTGAAATCGGGTTTTCCCCAAATATCTCAAAAAGTACTTATGCGATCACAGTAAAATTTTCAGGATAGTGTTTTTACACATAGATCTCCATAATATCAAAATTTCACCGGCATTGCAGGTACCCTTTAACCATGAGCGCATGTTTGTATATTAATCTCCTTTTAACATAAGCTTATATGTATAAATATACAACTACCACTAAAAGGAGAACAATAGACAAACATGCGCTGACTATGTGTTAAGTCTGTAAAAAAGTGTGCGTCCTCATTATCCTATGGAGATTCAAGGAAATGTAGCGACCCCTACCTTTGAAAACGACTTCGTTCTTTGTAAATATGAACTTTATATTGATGTAATTACATAAAGTTGCAGTTAAACATTGACAATTCCTACAATTAAAAGAAATATGCCCATTTTTAACATTTATTTTGTCGCAATTTTTAAATGTCCTTAAATGCAGTCATCCTTTGAGAATTTGTACAGCCTTTGTTTGAACATTACAGCAAGCTTTGGTTGCTGTTATTATCACTGGCTCTAATGGGCTTGGGAATTGGTTGTGCCATTATTCCAACATTTAGGGGTGTGCTTGAATCTGCAAAGTAAGAATTCCTTGTTATGAAGACTTTTTTTTTTATCATAATTACTAATATATTCAACAAATATATTAATTGCTTCAATAACTCTAGTTACTCCAATAAAACTTGGAGGAAAGAAAATTCTTGTTATTCTAAACAATTTCAGTATCAGTGATGCATGTGCAAATAATTTCAATGTACTGGTAATAATGTCTGATTGATAATAAGGATTTTATTTCCTTCCTTGATCTTCAATATTTCTAGCCATATTCATATGTTGACTCTTACAGAGAGCTTGGATTAGAAGAAAACATGGACACTCATGGAATGGTGTCGGGTCTCTTCAATTCCTGTTTTTCATTGGGGTATTTTTGTTTTCAACTTAACTTTTTTTCACTTTCAGTTTTGTTTTGTTTTTTTGTCTTTCATAGTGTTGTTACTCTTTAACTCTATAACTGTTCCTCTAAAGAATATTTTCTGTTCACTTTTCACTCTTTTACAGTTTCGCTATATAGCTTAATTTTTTAATGTGATTTTTCTATCAAGTTCTACATCTGTGTGTTATTGTTTCTCTATTTCACAATAGGGCATTCATGGGGCCCACTGTAGGAGGAGTGTTAGCTGATAAATTTGGCTTTGATTGGGCAGCAACAGGGTGTGCTGGTTTACTTACATTCTCTGTAAGTGTCCTTCATTCATGCATCGTAAAAAGTTTTGCATATTTTAATTTGTGTAGCTTTAAAAATGAAGTGCTTTGTTAGACGTTTGTTTGAAAGAAATGTATAACATTTTTGTTAAAAAGGTCAAATATCACAGTAAATGAAAAGTTTTTCGTAATAGAAATTACATGTAGCTTTGAATAAAAATAATATATTTTGTTAAAAAAGTTCAGGAAAAATATATAGAATACTTCTCTGACTGATAAATGATATATTTTTTTTTTAAATAAATCATTAATCAACAGGTGGTGATACTATCGGTGTTTAGTATATGTCGAGCAAACTCTCCCAGGAAACCATATCAGGGATCCATCCACATATTTGACCCTACAGCTAGTGAGACAACTGTCAGTGGTGTATAAACAGTAACTGATTTAGTTTATTTGAAGGCATTTATATATCTGTCCAAACTATTTTTTTTTTCGATATTGTGCGCTATTATTTAATTTTATTTTTTCTAATTTGTGAAATCAGCAACATTACAAAGGATTTTCTTTGTACATGGGATATACCTTTTATTTCTGTATTTTTAAGGTATTTTCTATTTAATATTTATTATTAAATACTCAAGTGTAAGCAAAGAACTGATCAATGTGACAGTTGTTAATTTCAGGGGACAAGAAGAGCTCTTATCAGCTGATGGCCCATGTAGTCATATTTGGTTATTGCTCATTCTTTATCCCCTAGCGCAATTTGTTGAGAAGGGGACATAGCATTTCTAACTGGGAATGTGTTTGTGTGTATAAGTGTACAAAGAGTTATGGACAAGATTAAAAGAAAACATTCTCGTCCAGAAGCATTTAACTTATGCATCCTTCTAAAGAACTGCAGTACGTCAAGCCCTATTACCAGTAATTTTCAAATGTATTTATGAATTATTTCTGAGGATATCCCATATCTATATTTAGTATATACAAATCAAATTTTATGTACAAGTAAACAATAGAACGTGAACACAGTTAATAAATGATTTAACTTCATTTACATCGCATTTGAAAAGCATTTACTCTCCCCAAGAGGTTTCAGAACGTTGCTGTTCTTTTATTTATTCGTGATTTACTCCTTTTGGAAATTGAGAATTAAACAACTAATGCAACATATTTATATTATAGAATTGACAATTATTCATTGTAAAACATAGAACATTGTATGTCCAATAAGTTATATTGTTTTGTACATTATACACATGAAGGTTTGATTCACTGCAAATGTTTCTAAGAAACGTATTTATGATAAATGGCCCAATGAAACGAGATTATTATTCAATTGTGTGTTTACTGATACATGTTCTTTAATTAACTTAATGATATAATTCTCTAGTATAACCACAAATCCAGTTAAACAATTTCATGTGTACAAAAGGGGGAAATTTATCAGCTGATAGATTCCACATCTGTGGTTGTACATGGCAAATCACTTCTGAACTTCAAATAAGACATTGAACTTTTTTTTCCTTTACATGTATTCACTGTTTTTATAAATTTTAATTAAAATCACGTGATTTCTCACATCAGGTATTTTTGTGAATACTAAATTCCATCACGTGACGTGTAAAGTAGCATGTTATGTGCTGGACAATGTTTTCGATCACGTTAAGTTGTCAAGCATTTGTTTAAAGTCTTCTGTACTTACATTGATGTGGTCTTATTGTTGAAACATCAGTAAATAGTATACTTGTGCCATATTGAATAGAAAGTGCTATGGTGAAAGAGTGATCACATAATTTTTTGATACATGGCATTGTTATTCATGTTAGTCTTATTTTAGTTCCATTCTGACAATGTCAGCTCCACCTCTTATGCATATATGTATTAATATCAATCTTATGTTTAATCAAAGGCAGATAAGAAAAAATTGTCTTTATTTGGAAAGTTATAAAGAGAAAAACATAGAACGAGTTTTTGTATCACAGTCCAAAATCTTATTTTTTGTTACATGTTGACAAGACTCTTGAATAAATAATCAAAAGTGAGAAAAGATTAAAAAATATACGCAACTAATCATCATAATGCCATTTTGCTCATAACTCTTCAGGCATTTTTAATCTATTAATTACGTCATATTATTTCTTAAATTTGTTACTTAAATGAATGTTTATTTTTTATTATGGAGTAGGGCAAATATTTCAATCATGTAATCAATGTGTATTGATGTGATTCTGTACAGTATTTGTTATTAATAATTTCTGTTTTTTATACTTGCTACATATGTACTGAAAAAAAATGCATCGTTTTACCATGTTTGCAATATCTTATAGATGGAATTTATAGCATACACCGGTGTATTCCGAAAAAAAAACAACCTTGTTGCATTTATTTAGGATTAAATGCTTATTTTTGGATGTTGTTGGTCTTATTACACACCAGACCGTGCAGACAAATTATAACGCGCGTTAGTTAATTTGTCTGCAAGGCCTGTATAACGCGCGGTATGATAATTTGTCTGCACGGCCTTGCAGACAAATTATACCACGCGTTAGTTAATTTGTCTGCAAGGCCTGTATAACGCGCGGTATGATAATTTGCCTGCACGGCCTGGTATGTTTTAGGACCAACGATATCCGAAAATAAGCATTTAATGCTTATATTTATATTCATATTAATGTTTATTTGCATAAAATATTTGTATATAAAGCCATTATATACGCTCTTATAGTGCCAGAAACTTTATACCAAATAAAATTTTTATTAACGAAATGATATAAAAATTTAGTGGCAGAAACTCTGTCGAGAAAAATTTTTTTTATTAACAAATAGATATGATTTAATGATTTATTTTCATAAGTACATATCAAATTGGTTATGTAAGTTTTGAATGTTTTCTTTAATCTTACCATAATTAATATATTCAAAATGCTTGATGACGTTTATATTTGTGATCATGCGCCATGACAAGGCTAAGTGTGTTTACAGGAAATAGAACGTCGCAGATTTCCAATGCAAACATATGAGGAAATATAAACTGAATGTAATTTTTTGCATATAAAATGTACAGGAATGAAATTTTAAAAAATTACAAAAGATGTTATTTTTTTCTTATATTGAAATGAACGACCAAGAACTTCTGTTGTGTAGTGTATTTTCAAGGATGTTAACATGAATAGAGTAAAAAAAAAAGGAAAAAGACCTTTGAATCAAACGATTTTTAAAAATATATATAAACATTATTCATGTTTGGAGTATTCATAGGGCGAACAATAATTATAGCGAACAGACTTGGTGAACGGACATTATATGAATGAATTATAAGGCATTTGTAATAGGCAACCAACATTTGAGCGTTCATTCGTTGAGTTATAAGTGAGTTACAGAGCTTGCCATTCTTTGCTATGTAAACAAAGTTTTTGTTTACATTTTCAATGATGAAGTGAAAATACCAGTTTTAGACCTATATTTGTAAAATGAATGTGTTAAACGTTAGAAACTGTTTATTTATGCTTAAAATGAATAAGAAGATAAAAAAATCAGCTTAAAAAATATTTACAGGTATATTGAACCTATGTAAACAAAAGCAGGGCACAAGCCTTATTAACATGACATGTCCTGTATCTTGCTTATAACTCTACCACTGACTCTCAAAATTTTATTTGATCATTAGAAATGCATTCTTAAAGCATTTTGAATAATAAAAACAGAAAAATAGAATTTGACCAAAATCGTGACCTTTAAAATCAGTTTCTTACATACATGTAATACATGTACTTGTAACATTGAAGAAAATTGATAATTTTCTTTTTATTTCCTTCAACATGAAAATTTGAATGTCCACAGTAACATGCATCTGGTGAAATTTTGTTGTGTAATAAACATTGTGGTAATGTCGAGAACGTAATAGGAGCTGAAAACACATGCCACAAAGTAGGATATGCGCATTCAGAAGCAGTAACATTACTAATACAGCGCCGCAGAATGAATAAGCGTTTACAATTGAAATGATTAGTTCGCAAGTGATGTTGATAATTGGAAATGTATACATCGCAAGCATGGCAAAATTCTTGACAATATATGTCCATTTGTAAATTCTAATCCTTGATGATCGAAAAACTTAAAGTAGGTGTAAATTATTTAAAATTGATCTCTATTAACAATAGGCTAAACAAAACGAAATGCATGCTCTCTCTCTCTCTCTCTCTCTCTCTCTCTCTCTCTCTCTCTCTCTCTCTCTCTCTCTCTCTCTCCAGCAATTTTTACATTGAGTAATAAAATGTTGTAATTTCGAACAGTGTTCAAAATCAAAAGTCCAAAGGAAATATACAAAACAGGAGCAGAGTAAACACGGACCTCTACAAAAATTAGAGGTAGGATCAGGTGTCAGGTGCCATGAATGGATGAGCGTCCTCTGCTGACCGGTCACACCCGCCGTGTGCTCTTTATCGTTATCTGGAAAACGGGGAAAATCCGTAGACAATTCGGCGATTAATAATGGCCTTATAATAAGTATGGAAAATGCCAGTCAGCATTCGACCTAGCGGAAGATTGTATTTGCTGACAAGGTCGTTGTATCGACCATAGAACTTACGAAATGATGACTTCAATCGAGACTGTTGATAATCTTGTCTTAAAAACTTGTTTGTCAGTGGCTTGCCTCATTTTAGAAAGTGTTCAAACATAGAGCATGCCGTTGCGTGTCAAATCAACCGAGAGACAAAAACTCCATGTGCAGGTGATCAAGGTATATTGCTACGTAAGTAAGAAATGTTGACGATAGATGAATTAAATTCATCACGCTAATCATAAAGTGTTACAATTAATGTCATTTTCTAGTTAAATATATCTAAATATGAAACAGATGATGAAGACTCTGTGGTATCTTTTATTTCAAACTCACTGGGATATATATCGAGTCGACGTAAAAGTGGAAGTAACAATTGTTAAACTCTGTCCCGAGGTTTTGCTTCCACCACGTTTCGCTTGATATTTCGATAGTCAGAAATACCTCTGTGTTCAAACTACGTTCATCCACTAAAAAATGTCCAGATTATCTGTTTTGAACCCCCCCCCCCCCCCCCCTCTACTGCTTCAGGCTTCAATACACAACCCAAAATAGAAATTCTACGGGGATTTTGCATTTCATCAGCTATGAAATAGCCCGGATTATAACGTTGAGAATATGTGCGAGATATTCCGAATGAGCTCCGAATGGTGAAAAGATGTAAATATTTCCCATTATAAATCTGCGTAAGAAAAAAAAGAATAATTAGGGAAAAGAAACAAAGCAATAACAAGAATGTCTTTCATTGGAAACGGAAGACCTTAATAATTTTGTAATCAGTGTTTGTTAGACTAATAGGTCTATAATATAACTGTTTAAAGGACAAGAGCGTACAATGCCTGACAAATCTCTCGCACCCAGAATGTTGAAATGGCATACGTACATATAAAAAGAAATTTACATTTGAAAGTGTACATCCGTACATGTATAATATAAAACAACTTCTCTGACAAATTAACAAATACATTTATATCTTGTACTTATCTCGTTTGTTTTATTAGTTTATTTTCTAAACATTAACATCATGATCTCACATCTGTGCTAGCGCTATTTTTATGCGACATTGTGTGTACAGAACATGAACATTACGTAATTTTGATCGTTATCTAAAGGGTATTAAAGATTTGTTAAAAAAAATCTAAATAATTTTGTTTAAATTATTTACTTAAAACCACAGAAATAAGAAATAAAACGTCGGCTAAGATTCGAACACCCTCTCATCCGATAAAGACAGTCTACAAGCCTCCGCCAATCTCACTGAGCTACGTTGATACACTGCAGGAACGGTGAATAACTTTGTTTGACAATTACATGTATTAATAATTGAATAAAAGTGAAATGTTCTTGGTAAAAACCACGAATTTTGACCCATTATGGGTTTAGACTCCATTTTAATAAATCATTAATAAAAATGAATAAAAACTGATCCTTTAATAAAAGTACTTTTAGGATGGAGTCAAGACCCATTCCTACCTAAAATTTGCAATTTAGAATAGTAAATAATAAAGATTTTGGCATAAAACGTTGTGCAGCTTAATTTGGAAACCCATACCTGTCGTGTTTACAAAATAAAGGCATATCTTTGACTCACACCATGGCATTTATACTATAAACAATACTTACAAGCCAAAAATTAATATTTTAAATGAATTTAAAATTGTTCGTCTTTATTGCTCACAGTGTGGGATATACAACGCCTTGTATGCCCCTGTCTTTTTTGGGATATCCCTTTTTAGCTCACCTGAACCGAAGGTTAAAGTGAGCTTTTCTGATCACCTGTTGTCCGTCGTCCGTCCGTCTGTTCGTCCGTCTGTCTGTAAACTTTTCATATTTTTGTCTTCTTCTCAAGAACCACTGGGCCAAATTTAACCAAACTTTGTACAAAGCATCCTTATGGGAAGGGGATTCTTAATTGTAAAAATAAAGTGCAAATCCCTTTTTATAAGGGAGATAATTGCAAAACAGTGAAAATAGGGTGCATGTCTTAAAAATCTCCTTCTTAAGAACCACTGCACCAGAAATGCCAATATTTACACCAAAGCTTATAATAGTGAAGATTATAAATAGTTAAAATCGTGACAATCAGACAAATACTGGGGTCCCAAGAGGGGTTCAAAGTTTAACATACAAATATATAGGGAAAATGTTTGAAAATCCTCTTCTTAAGAACTACAATGCTACAATTTGTGAGATAACTATGCAAGCATCCTCAAATAATATAGATTATAAATTGTTAAAATGGTAACCCCCCCCCCCCCCCAGACCAATACTGGGGCCCCATGAGTGGTTCAAATTTTAACATAGAAATATGTCAGGAAAATGTTTAAAAATCTTCTTCCCAGGAACTACAATGCTCCAATTTGTGACATTACTATGGAAGCATCCTCAAATAATGTAGATTTTAAATTGATAACATAATGTCCTCCGGACAAATACTGGGGCACCATGAGGGGGTTTAAATTTTAACATAGAAATATATACGGAAAATGTTTTAAAATCTTCTCCAAAGAAATTAGATTTTAAAGTATTAAAATCGTAACCCCAGGACCAATACTGAGGCCCCAAGAGGGGTTCAAAGTTTAACATACAAATATATAGGGAAAATGTTTGAAAATCTTCTTCTCAAGAACTACAATGCTACAATTTGTGAGATTACTATGCAAGCATCCTTAAATAATGTAGATTCTAAATTGTTAAAATTATGACCCCAAACTAAAACTGGGGCCCCATGAGGGGTTCAAATTTTAACATAGAAATATATAGGGAAAGTATTTAAAAATCTTTTCAAAAACTACAATGCTCCAATTTATGAGATTACTATGCAAGCATCCTTAAATAATGTAGATTATAAATTGTTAAATTCGTGACCCCTGGACCAATACTGGGGCACCATGATGAGTTCAAATTTTAACATAGAAATATAGGGAAATGTTTAAAAATCTTCTTAAGAACTACAATGCTACAATTTGTGAAATTATAATGCAAGCATCCTAAGATCATGTAGATTCTAAATTGTAAAAATTGTAACTCCTGGAATAATACTTGGGAGCCAAGATGTGTTTAAAGTTCAACATAGAAATACAGTGGTAAAATGTTTAAAAAAAACTAATAAAAAATTATACAAGGAACTGTTGTTTAGGTGAGCGATGTGGCCCATGAGCCTCTTGTTAAATAATAAAATGATTAGAGAAATTCTCTACGAATATGCTATAACAATTTTCTCATAAATTTCTTGAATAGTACAATAAAAAAATTCTTTTAAGCTTCCCCAAAATGTTTAGTAAAATTCTGTCCCGGATATTTTTTTTTCATACTTAGTATAGCTTACCTGTACATTCCGAAAGTGTTGGAAATTTGTCTAATTCTGTTTAATCTTTGTCGTTTAATATATACTCTAAATTTATATTATCGACATATTCGTTTACTGTACTGTTATTTGTGTTGCATGATGTATATAATTTCTCATAAAACTCACAAAGAGATAGTAAAATTTGTTCTTCATCAGATATGTAATCATTTTCATTTTTCTTTAGATTTATTCACGTTTGATAGTCGTCTTTTTTGCTAAGCTTAGGAAGTATGCGGTATTTTTCTATCCATTTTCTGTCCAGTTTGCTCTCGACCTTATTTGAGCACCATTTGCTTTTTTTGTTTATTAACTCTGTTAATTTTGATTCTAGTTCTATTTCCTGTTCATATTAATATTTCTATAAGGCAAGTCTTCTATCATATTTATTTCTTTTTGGATTGAACTTATTTTAAGTTTATATGATTAAGATAATTTTTTGAGAAATTTATTCAAAAAGTTTTTATCTTTGTTATTCTAAAGCTTTCGTAGCATAGTTTAAAGAGGGTTCCTAATATGAAAACAATAATGAAAACAATGCAAAAGAAATATTGTAATGCTTAAGGTTCGACGCACCACTGTGAATCGGTTCGATGCACCACAGTAAACTGTTGTAATTAGAAGAAAAAGAAATGCAAACTAGCGGTAAGTTTATTTCATGTTAAATTTCCGATACTGGTGGCCCGCGTAAAACTGCACATGATTACATGGACAGGATAAAACTTGATAACACATTTGATAAAGGATAACGGTAAACATAGTTTCATCGTCATCACACTGCCCCTTCTTACAGGCCGAGCAGGTGGTTCAATGTGTTAACCTGCTTGAGTCCGCTGGAATCCACTTTGTGTTTCCTCACTACCCAAGGTCAAATATTGGTCAAGCGCCTTTTTATATTGTTATATTGTTAACTATTTTCCCACTGAATGTCGAAAAACAAAATTGAGGATAAGATTTCTTAATTGTTTCTAGCATATTACCCTCTTCATTAAGATATTTAACTTTAAATGACGATGAAAAAAAGTTCCACATATTTTTTTGTGTGATTTGAATAGGTTGACTGTAACATAAAACTTATAATTGAGTAAGTTCATGACCTAGATTCAGATCTTATGTGATATTTGGCAAACTATATTGTAAACCACATTGAGCATTAATCAAGAAAGCTATTGAAAACACAATCAGTATTCAGTAATCTGATGTAATATCTGTGTTGTTTCTAAATTATTCTCTAGTTTAAACAATTTTATATACAATGTGTGTCCCATTGATAATATAGTTTTAATGATATAAATGAAAATTTCAGAACAAAACCTAATGAAGACTTCATATATGTGGTGTAAACTTGATAGAAAATTTATCGGTTTCATAAAGATGAACATTTATTACATAAACCATGTCTGATCATTGTTCTTTGATAAAGATTTATTCAAATTGTAAGATTACAAAGGGATATGTTTAATTCTAAACAGATTTTGTCTGCAAATCACGAAGAGATATCGCATACTTAACACTCGTCGGGATTTTTTTTCTTCATCTGATAGGTTTAATAGTTCTTCTCTTAAACAAATACATGTATAATCATTTCGCTGGATAAATGTGATCGATTATGATTACAATGATAATGAATTCCTTTCAGGTAAATCAATACTTCACTGTTATAAAAATCAGAAGCACTGTCAGGAGTATTCATTCCAAGATGAATCTGATCAATAAGTTATGCTTTGGACTTCTACTATATGTTCTAGGATATTCAATGGGTGATGACAATTTAGGATTGAGTTCCTATCATGTAAAAAGGTATCTTCATGCCTTGCTTTTGCAAAATTATTCCAGAGACGTACGTCCAGTTTTGAATCACATAAACCCTGTAATAATTTCTGTGATCGTCCATCCTAAGGCCATTATCAATTATGACGAAATAAGAGGAACGTTAAGTATGTCCCTTGCTCTGGTACTTTCTTGGACTGATGAACTCCTGAGATGGAATCCTGCGTTTTTTCACAATATTTCCGCACTTCGAATTCCTTCGTCCAAAGTGTGGACACCCCGTCTTTTTTGTCCTAATGCGATTGATACATTTTCCATTGATACAGACAACTCTCATAGTGTTATCTATTTGTATGATGGAACCTCAAAATATGCTGTCGGAGTTCGTTCCTCCACACTCTGTTCACCAAATTCGAGATACTTTCCATTTGACATTTACACGTGTTACATTGATATTATTACTTTATCAGCATATTACGAAGAAATATTCGACGCAAATCAGGTGAAAGAAGAAGTGTTTGAAGAGAATCCCATTTGGAAACTTCTTAGCATAAAGATTATTGTTGACGATGAAAAAATAAGATATGCATCAGTCTTACGAATAATGGTTAAACTTCAAAGACGTCATTCATTCTTCATTGTGAACATATTTGCTCCCATAATATTTCTAGCCTTTGCCAATCTCTTTGTCTTTATGCTACCGGTTGAATCAGGCGAGCGTGTGTCTTACGCCATCACTTTGTTGCTTTCGTTTACTGTGTATTTGTCTCTGTTAGCAGACAACCTTCCAAAATCCAGTCTAACTATATCCTTGTTTTCAATATACATGTTCACGGTGTTGGCGTACAGTTCCCTGATTACATTGAGCGTGGTAATCATCTCTGACATTCATTTCACAGCCAAGGGTCAATCTCCGAAATCTGTGCTATCTAGAATGGTAGTGGGAATTGTGAGGGGTCTGAAGACCAAAACCAAAAATGTAGTGACTGAAATATCTCCCATGGATATTCATATGGAGAATGAAGAAACACAAAGAAACCATATTGACGCTGATTACAACACAATATCTTGTATTCTCGATAACGTTTTCATAAATGTGTATGCCATTCTATTCGTATTGATCACCATATTTTTTATGACATTTATTGTTATAGAATCTCATGCAGAAAAAAACTGAATTTATTTAGAATGCATTACGAAATTTATTATCGGTTTAACAAACACCGAAGTGATTATTGGTTGATCGGTTGAATTGGAATCTCGTTTAGTGACACTTGTTGCTGTCCGTTTGATTTAAATTTATCATATCGAATCAAGCTCTGGATCAAGGAAAATAAATTAATGATTTGTTTAACGTCTGGGTTTTTCTAGGAGAATGCACAAACGAATAACAAATAATGATTTTTTAAGTAAATAACTTTTTATTTGAAGAAAATCAATTTTTTTACTTGATATTTCAATGTTGGCATAGTTTAAATTCTTTAAAAGAAAGTATTTTTTCTTTGATTAAGATAAGGTATGGTAACTACATGTATATTTGATTTGGTCACAAGTTTTATATTACATGCAAAATTTAACATTTATAACAAAATATTATGACTATTAAGTTCTGTATAAATCAAATTACTAATATTTTGTAAATAATAAAGTGGTTTCATCCACAGCTTTTAGGGATATCAAATTGTCTAAGAAATGGGTCTTTCACTGCGTTTAAGTAGACTAGTTAACAAAGCTTTCATAAGGTATTGTACATGGCATAATCATATCTTAGGATGTCATGTAACTGTAAAAATGTTTGAAAAGCATTTCGCTGTAAATTTATTCTAATGTTAAATGTGTATAAATTAAAATACATTTTTAAAAATACTATATCAGGATATATTTACTTATTTTAGGATACATATCTTTGAAAATTTTAAATGACAGGAATTGGTATATCTTATTGTTATGTATAGTTGCAATATCAAACTCTTGTATTTTTTTAATAACAAAATTTTATTCATATAGCAAATTTTATTCTAAAATGTTTCTCTCCATCATATTTTTTTTACATACAAGGATTTTGCACTCCTGAGAATGGCGCGCCTTTTTTCACATCCCCTGTATCATCACCCTTTATCACACCCTTTATTACACATTTCCGGAACACTTTTGCTCTTTTCATTCGGAGTACCTTGGAGTTTTTTCATTTTAATCGAAGCATATCTGCTGTTTGAACTATGACGTCATAACATGAACTTTTTGTTATGGATGAAGTCACTTAAGCATTGAATGCTTATTTTTGGGTATTGTCGGTCCTAAAACACACCAGGCCGTACAGACAAATTGAATAACGCGCATTAGCTCGGTATAACAAATAGTCTGCAACTGATGTTAAGGGACCGACGATATCCAAATTTAATCACTTAATCCTTGTATTAAGAACATTTTAACTTCTTGCCTTGTCTTTAAATGTGAAATATGCTTCAAAATCACTGTATTATTTTGGAGGTAAGATTAAATCAATGGAACAGCCACTAAAACAGCCACAAGCGTGAACTTTGATTTTCGCTTTTGACGTTCCACTTTAATAGCGGTCAACGTTTGGGACGTCATAATAAAACTTATCATTTAACCTTTCAGTACCCTGTGTGTGTTACGGTGTTATAACTGCAGTAGCTTTCCATACACTTTACATGCAAAAAATATGTGGAATGTAAATGTAATACATTTTTGAGCGGCAAAAAATAGGAGATTTTCATCGTTTAGGAGATGAAAAGCTAAGATAAAGCTGGATAAAGTATTTTCAATTGATATTAACACGAATTATCTATTCAAATATTTAATAAAAACAACAACGCATGTCAAAATCTAACCCTAGTTCGAAAATTAGGTATAAAAATTTTGGCAACATTTTAACACGTTTTGTAAAATATCTTTTGCCATATTAATATTTTGTTAATTAAGACATGTAATGCAAAAGTTGTTGAGATTTACACGAGCTTTCATTTGATTTTAATAAAAAGGGGCTGGTCCCTTTCATTAGCGGCCAGAGGGCTCTAAAGTCTTTTTATAATAACTATTTACTAAGCAAAGCAAAAATTTGATATAAATTATAGATGCAAAAATGTTTATTGTAAAGCTGTTCATTTATTCATTACCTTATTTTAATCATATGTTACGTAATAAGGGATTTCAAGGGGCCAGAAGTTCAATGTATCTATAAAAGGACAAATATTTTGAAAAGCAGTGTTGAAGAAAAGTTGCTCAGATTAATGTTCTAAACAATATGCTACCTAAAAAAAATTGGTTGATGGCCCCCGTTTAGGAGTTTAAGGGTAGGCCCCTTTATCACAGTTGTTCCGATATCTCTAGAACGGTCAACAATTCTTGAACATTTGTTGAACATAATATGTTTATGTTTACTAGACCTTTCAGTCTTATCAAGAAGAAGAGGCTGCCCCTCAAATTATTGATCATGAGGGCTCTAAAGTCTTTTTATAAATACTCTTTTATGAGAAATAATTTGTTATTAATCATAAATGCAAAAATAAAGCTTTTTCAGCTGAATTCTTATCTGAAATCTGTTTTAAAATCGGACGATGCATTACATAGATATTTTGGGTTTAAAAATTGATTATTCCGGAAATTTGTATTCCGCGTTCTTGGTAAAGAAAATATTTGAAAGTTCAAAGTGAAATTAACTAGTACCAAAAATAATTCGATAATATTAAGTCGTTCTTGAACATATTTGACTTTTTTGTTAAGTTGTTCTTGGATTCGTTAAGATTTTTCTTTATTCATACTTAGAATAATTCAGATTTTGTTAAGTCGTACATAAAACCATTTGATTGTCCTTATTTTCTTGTTTTAGTTACACTTGTTATTGATTTTCGAAATCTGCTTCATACAGGAAATCCCAACTTTACTTTTGACTTTAACGGAAGACCCACCCGATGCTTTGCAGCGAGCTTTGCTTTAGTTATTCTTAATATTCTTTTTCTGCCTTCTTTAAAGATTTATTTTTCGAAAAGTATCTGACCAATTTGCATCAAATTTTCAGGACTTATAGAGCATCGAAGGGGATAAATGTTTTTTTAGTAATTGACGATTTTATGAAATTTTTCCGGGACATTTTGTCCACGCAACTTCTCTGAAACTAATCGTGATAGAAAGTTGAAATTTTCAGGAATTATAGATGAAAGCCTGTAGATGGTCGAACATGGGCGCCATTTTTTCTCACGAACTTTTTGTATATTTTCTGAAATATCTTTAAACCTATAAGTTTTTTGTTAAAACATTTAATGCAAAAGTTGTTCAGATTTACACCTTCTTTATTTTAATATTAAGAAAAAGGGGCTGGCCCCTCAATTAAGGGGTCAGGAAGGCTCTAAAGTCATTTTAATAACTCTTTACCGAGCAATAACTTGTTATTATTTATAGAAGCAAAAATATTCATTGTAAAGCTGTTTGTTTAGATTTACATGAGCTTTCATTTAACATTAATAAAAAGGGGCTAGCCCCTTTAATTAGGGGCCAGGAGGGCTCAAAAGTCATTAAAAACTTTTATCATTAAAGAAAAATACTTTGAAAAGCAATGTAGAACAAAAGTTGCTTAGAATACTGTTCTTAACAATATGCTACTTTAAAAGTTTTGATTTATGGCCCCAATAAGGAGTTAAAGGGTCGTACGCTAAAACACAATCGTTCAGATATCTCTAAAACGGTTATCAATTATAAAATGGTACCAAAATATTCTTTTAAAATTAATGAATGAAAAAATGACAATAACAAACTGTCAACCATCTCAAAAATCCATAAAACGAAATACAAATTAAAAGCAGAGCAACACGGACCTCCAAAATGATAGAGGTAGGATCAGGTGCCTAGGAGGAGTGAGCATCCTCTGCTGACCGGTCACACCCGCCGTGTGCTCTTTGTTACAACTGGGCATGTCATAATCGAGATAAATGTCAAAATCGGGAAAATGTCACAATAGGGAAAAAACGAAACGTTGATGATTTGGTTTGCTTGTAATGGTCAAAATACAAACCTTGAGCCAACACGGACCCCCATTACATTGGAGGTAGGATCAGGTGCCTAGGAGGAGTGAGCATCCTCTGCTGACCGGTCACACCCGCCGTGTGCTCTTTGTCGTAATCGGGAAAAAAAACCGGAAAAGTCTGTAGACAATTAGGTGATAAATTATGGGCTAACAATTAGTATGCAAAACGTCAGTCAGCATGCGACCCAGTGGATGATTTGCTGACAAGGTCGTTGTATCGACCATAGAACTTACGAAAAGATGACTTCAAACAAGCCTGTTGATAGTCCTGTTTTATCAACTTGTTTGTCAGTAGTTTGCCTCGCCTTAAAAACTGTTCATACGAAGAGCATGCCCTTGCGTATCGAATTAACTAAGAGACAAAATCACCATATGCAGGTGATGAAGGTATATTGTTACATAAGTAAGGAAAGTTGACTATAGAAAATTTGAAGTCATCGCGTTTATCATAAAGTTTTGTTGTTAGATTACCATCAATGTCCATTTCCAGTAAAATATCCAAATATGAAACAGATGACGCAGACTCTGTGGTATCTTTTATTTCAAGTTCACTGGGATATATCGAGTCGACGTAAGTATGGAAATAACAATTGTTAATTGATAATACGTCGTCGATATACCTGAATGTTGAGTTGAAGGCCACAGCGAGTGATTTTTTTTTCACGTACACGTTTTTGAATAAATTCTGCTTTATAAGAATACAAAAATAGGTCTGCTAACAATGGGGCACAATTGGTACACATGGGAATTACAACAGATTGTTGGAAGACTTGATTTCCAAAAACTACATAGATGTTGTCTATCAGAAACTCAAGCATCTTTTTAATGTCAACTTCAGAGTACTTGTGTGTGCAATCAGAATGGTTTTTAACAAAATATTTTTTTAGATTTCCAATGACAAGTTAAGCAGTTTTGCGACTTCCATTTTTATTGAAGAAACAACTGTCGATGATATCAAAAAGCCTAGATTTTAATTTATCACGGGGAATGGTTGTATAAAGCGTTGAAAAATCATACGTTTTGATGATATTGATTTTGGTAAGATTTTGAGACCTCAAAGTTTCTAATAATTCTTTAGAGTTTTTTAGTATCCACATCTGATTCACACCACTTCTGGAGTATATTGTTGTACTGTACTCTTGAAGTTTCTCCTTCACTACTGTAAGAATTTTAGTAAGGACTAAAGAGATAGGTTTGGTAGAACATTTACTGGAACCTGCTATATATCTCTGTTTGTAAGGACTTTTGTGAAGCTTTGGAATCCAGTACAAATAAGGTAAATCAAATTCATTTTGTTTTTTGGGGATATTAAAGATATCTATAACCGATTTATAATTTTGAAGTATTTCCTGCTTGGAAAGGCTACTATTGGTGTAAGTAGGATTACCATGTGTAGAATCGAAACCTAGTTTTTTGAAAATGCAATTAATATAATGTGCCTTACAAACAAAGACAATGTTGTTACTTGCCTTATCAGCAGGGACCAGTACATACTGATCGTGCAATCTATCTAGTTCTTTTTTCACTTCTGCTTTATTGAAAACAGAAGGATAGATGGTTTTCATTTGACCTCTCATCGTTTAATACGAGATTTTAATATACATCTAATGCTTTTAACCCACTCTGACATGGTATCAAGGTCTTCTTTTTCAGATTTTGCCCATCGCATGGCGTAATATTCAACAGAATTCATGATATGTATAAAATTACGACGCCATGTGAAGGATCTAGGCTCCCTAAATTTTGGTCCTTTCATAATAAGTGATCTTAGGTCTTCGTTGTTAACTAAATTAACATCACCAGTAATGACATGTCCGGCAGGACTATAGTTGTAGGGTGAAGAAGAACATGAACACGTCGGAGGATTATCTTTCAGATGTTCGATATTAAGGTCTTATAGAGTTTGTTTGTAATTGAAGAGTTTGGAAGCAATGGTTGAAGTATAATTGTAGGAAATACAAGGGGTTGACTTTATCTTGAAATATGGCGGAATGCAGGAATGAACTTTTTTGTGATGAATAATATTGCTTATATTAACGGCATCGATTCCCTAGTTGGCATACTGCAGTTTGAAAAAATAACGTGGTGCATGAGCAGTATTTTCTGTTTGTGTAGGTTTAAAAAGCCGATGATAAGCAAGATCCATAATCATGGATCCGAGTCTAACATATGAAATCATGAAGTATTCCATCCAGCCAATGACTCTTTCCTGGTTTAAAGTCTTTTTTTTTTTTTTTTTTTTCTTTTTTTTTTAATTTGAAATTGAACAATCAATGCATTTATATTATATTGTATACAATAAAGTGATTACAACAACTTTATGTACATTTACTTCAAAAGAAAGTTATTCCTTGGAAGAGAGAGAGAGAGAGAGAGAGAGAGAGAGAGAGAGAGAGAGAGAGAGAGAGAGAGAGCAGTGTAATTGTTGAACATGAGGGGTTAATGGTTAGAAATTGATTTTAAATCATTATCTAAACTTCATATAGTCAGAGTCTGCTATAGTTGTTCAGTCAAGTCTATTTAGAAGAAAAAGCCAAGTTTCCCATCTCTTATTGAAATCATCAAGTCTGCAACTTCGGGTACATGTAGCTATATATTTTAGAGATGATATATGTGTTTTAATATCTATAATTTATCATGAATTGTCAGTTTTTCATTAAGACATCTTTTCCTATAGATATAGGATTTTATAACCAAGAAGATAGAATAAATGTTTGTAGAAATAGGATCAGGGTGTAGCCCGAATATAAAGATTAAAGGATCTCTTGGAATTACAATTACAATATTCAAAAAATAGCTGAATGAGTTCTTGAACATTAGAACACTCCCATAGTTCATGAAAAATTGTCTCATCTTGTAGTTTACAAAAGTTACATAACTTACTACATTCTTTTCCTATTTTAAATAGATATTTATTGTTTGTTAAAATGTGGTGGTTAATTCTGAATTGCAGCCATTGTAATTTGGTACTTTTAGTGTTGACAAAAGGTAACTGGTATATAGTTTTCCACTGTAAATCTGACAACATAAAATATAATCCCCATTTTGATTTATTAAAAGATGTAACATTTTCCATGTTTAGAATGTTATACATCATCTTAGATCCTTTTCGGGGTGAGCAAAATAGTTTAATGTGGAAAGGTATAAAGGGTCTTGGGTTATCATATTGTTTTGGGATTCCATGATAATGAAAACTAGTTAAAATAGATTTCTGTAGACCAAGATATGTAAGAAAGTTAGATTTGACATCAAACTTACTCTGAAGGTCTTGTAAGCTTAAAAAACCCATTTTCATCAAGCAGATCATTGATATATATACAATATTCTTTTTATACCATTCAATAAAGAAAAGTGATTCCCCCCCCCCCCCCCATTATAATGTTCTTATTGTACAATATCGGTTGTGTAATAAGTTCTTGCCATGTAAGCAATTTCATTTCTGAGGGCAATAAATGTATCCTTCCAAAAGGAGTTTTTTACTAAAATAGATATAGAGGATATGTAGTCTGACCCAGTTTTAAGCATTGTGTCTGTATTAATTGATTTCTTTAATTAAATATTCCATTTTGAATTTCGGCTATTTATCAATCTTTTAATCCAGGATGACTTTAGACCTTGGATGTAATTATTGATTTCAATCATTTTTAGACCACCATTTGCGTATTCTTGTGTAATTTGTTTTCTTTTTATTTTGTCCACCTTAGATTTCCAAAGAAAATTAAACAATATTTCATTTTAGTCTTTAATAAATTTAACTGATGGTAATGGGAGTGAAATAAACAAATGGTTCATTTGCGATATTATAAGCGATTTGATCAAAGTAATCCTACCAATAGGAGTTGTATGTCTTTTGTTCCACTGATTGATGATTTCTTTAATTTTAACTAACTTTTTATCATAATTGAGTTTCAGCATATTTGCTAGATCGACGTCAGATTGGATGCCTAATAGTTTAAATTGCGTTGTCCAATGGAAGTTCATTTCATAACATAATTTTTCATTAGAATATTTTTTGCTACCTATCCAAACTAATTGGGTTTTTGATAAATTAATCTTGAGTCAGAGATTGTATTAAAATTACTCAATTCATCAATAGAGGTTCTAAGAGATATTTCTGAGCCATCTAGTATTAGTACAGTGTCGTCTGCATATTGAAATATCAGATATTCAGTATCATCTATTACAATCGCTTGTATGTTCTTATTACTTTTTATCTTATAGGCCAACATTTCTGCACACAGTAGGAATAAATAGGGTGAGATTGGGTTTTAAAGTCTTTATAGCATCTTATTTCTTTAAAAGATGTATCATTTTCTAATTCTTCAAGAATTATCTCCTTTTCATCTTCGACAATATCATTACTTTAGAAAGTCTGAACAACGCCAGCATGAGATTTGAAATGATCGTGTATATCCTCAAGTGAAGTGAGACATTAACTTTCTTCATTTTTCTCCTACTGAATTCCAAAAACAAATAATTTAGGATAAGATTTCCTAATGTACTTTTAGCAAATTACCTTCTTCATTAAGATAGTTTTACTTGAAATAACGATAAAAAAAAGTTACAGCGATTTTTTTTTGTGCGATTTGAATAGGTTGGCTGTAACAAAAAATTTGTAATTGAATGAGTTCATGAACTAGATTCAGATCTAATGTGATATTTGGCAGAGCGAATTGTAAACCCAATTGAGCATTAATACATGAAGCTTTTGGAAACACAATTAGTATTCAGTAGTTTGCTGTAATATCTGTATTCCTTCTGATTGTTCTCATGGGATACCTAATTTATATTGATAGTATCTCCCGTCTACGAATTATGAAGGGATATTGCAATGCTGAACGTAACAATCATGGGGTTGTTTTTTAATTGTCATCAGATAAAGCACGGTTTTGTATATGTTAAATTGTTCTTTTCTTAAACAAATAACCATTTTCCTTGATGAATGATATTGATAAGGATGATAAAGAAAAAGAATGCCTTTCAAGTAAATTAATACTTTACAGTTCTTATATGATCTGAAACAAGGCCAGAATATTCATTCCAAATTGAATTTGATCAAGAGGACATGTTTTGGACTTATACTGTATGTTTTAGAATATTTAATGGTTGATGGCAATTTAAGTTCGATTTCCTACCAAGCAGAAATGTATCTTCATGCCTTGTTTTTGCAAAATTATTCCAGATACGTCCAGTTTTGGATCATATGAAACCTGTTACAATATTTGTGGTTGTCTTTCCAAAGGCTATTATCAATTATGACGAGATAGGAGAAACATTAAGTATGTCCCTTGCTCTGGTACTTTCTTGGACGTCGGAGTTCGTTCTTCTGCACTCTGTTCGCCAAATTCTAGGTACTTTCCATTCGACACTCAAACGTGCTACATAGCTATAATTACTTTATCTTCTTTTTATGAAGAAATATTTGACGCAACCCATGTGTCAGAACATGTGTTTGAAGATAATCCAATTTTGAAACTTCTATCTTTGAACACGTCAGTTAAAACTGATGAAATATTGTATATATGTATCAGTCTTGTAAAAATTGATCAAACTTCAAAGACGTCATTCTTTCTTTGTGGTGAACATATTTGTTCCCATTATATGTATAGCCTTTGTCAATCTGTTCGTCTTTATGTTACCGGTTGAGTCAGGCGATCGTGTGACTTACGCCATCACTTTGTTGCTTTCGTTTACTCTGTTTTTCTTTTGTTCCTTCCAAAATCAAGTCTAACTATATCCTTGTTTTCAATATACATGTCCATGGCGTTGATCCCTCTAATCACATTGAGCGTAGTAATCTGTTATTCATTTCACAGCCGAGGGTCGATCTCCTAAATCTATCCTATCTAGAATGGTAGTGGGAATTGCGAGGAATATGAAGACCAAAACTGAAATATCGTGACTGAAGTAACTCCAATTGATGTTAACACTTAAAAAATGTATATGTCATTCTTTTTAAATCAATAACATTATTCTTTATTATGATATTCATTGCTTTGAGATCACAAACAGATCAAAACTTTATTCATCATGCATTTCTCAGTCGATCATTAGTATATTTACAAATGTAAAATTTCAATGATGATTCAAACAATTGGGATCTGGTTAAGTGTTATTTGTTGTTTTAGCTTTAATTAAACCTTAGAGCTTTCAATATATTTGAATAAAATCCTAAATGCATTTGTATTGTATGGGTATTTTTTGCCTGATTTGTTTTTACAACATATTGTGTATAGAATATAGGTTAATAGAATATTACCAAAATGTTTTTCTTGTTATGAATAAAGTAAGGGAACGTCTTATTGGTATTTGACAAAATCTTGATCAAAGAACATCTCTTAATTAACGATTAAGATATTGGTTACATTATGCCTTTCAGTATCGTTCTTCCCTCATTCATGTTTTGAATCATATTTTCATTTTTTTTAAATGGATTGCGGCTGTATTTTGAACCTCCGTCAATTTATTTCTCGTCAAGGACCACAATATGTTTTTACATGCTGCAATGTCTGACATACCTAACAATAAAATAAGATTTATTTTGACAGTAGTTGGTTCTTAGAAATTAAACGTGGACAATAAAGCTATCATTAAAATAGGGTTTTTTAACCCTGCTAAGATAAACGTTTTGATTTTTGTGGATCATATCAACGATGATTGTAGTGTTTAAACCTTTAGGTTTAACGATTGTAATGTTCAACGATTTAAGAATGGAATTATTTGTTCATAAACACATGTCCATAACATTCGAAAACGACACGGTTAGATTCAAAGTGACAAAGTAAGAGAACTTAGGACAGGTTGATGTTAGAAGGAGATTTTTATTGATGGGGTGTTAGGTGGTACTAGTATTTGGATAACTCTTTAAAAAATCCGTTTCAAATAATTTTTTCATAGACCAAATTTGTAAAAGATTTTTTTTGTATATGAAAGAATTTATTACCCATGTTACACACGGAGTATCAGGTGGCCGGTAGAGTGGAGGGGATCCCCGCTACTTTTCTGGGAGGAACCTTCTTGCTACTCAAATTGAAAAAGATAAAAATTACACCTTAATGTCTCCTCCCCAATCTAACAACACCTTAACTTTCTCTGATCATAATTCGTTAATCATTTGAAAGCATATTCTGTACCCCTAATCAACAACATAGACATATAAAAAAAAGTTAACATTTTAAAGAAATAAATATCAAAGTGATTACCCCTACCCAAACGTTAATAGCGCTAAACTTCATGCTTATTTGTACGTTTTTAGCTCACCAGAACCGAAGGTTCAAGTGAGCTTTTCTGATCACCCGTTGTTCGTCGTCCGTCCGTCCGTCTGTCCGTCCATCTGTAAACTTTTCACATTTTCAACTCCTTCTCCAAAACCACTCGGCCAATTTTAACCAAATTTGGCATAAAGCATTATTATTTAAAGGAGATTATAAATTGTAAAATGCAAAGGCCAGTCCCTTTTCAAACGGGAAATAAACGTGAAACTGTGAAAAAAGGGGAGGGGGGTATCATTTAAAATCTTCTTCTCAAGAACCGCTGCGCCAGTTTTGCCAATATTCATATGACAACTTCTATATGTAAGGCAGATTCTAAATTGTAAAATTGATGACCCCCAGTCTAATACTGGGACCCTTAGAAGGGTTCAAAGTATGTGTTGTAAGCGTGTTCTGACCATGTGTTCATTTATATAAGATCGGGCTCGTTATTCTGAATTACGAAACCGAAGCTCTTTGTTTGTACTAACCGCCATTTTGAAGAATAATTCAGACGTCAATTCTGATAAAAGAAAAGTTTGTGATTTGTCGGTTAAACTTTAAAGGTAACGTTTTTAACAAACAATGATATTAAAGAATATTTTATGAAAAACTGGTAGATCACAGTTCCGAATTCAGCTCTACAGTAGACTATCACTATGCCATTTGTTTTTACACCGCGTTTTCAAGATTCTTTTGGTTTTTATACTTGAAGCTTTTTAATTTGTCATCGATTATTGGTATAATTGTTGCGTATTTTACGTGTAAGGTATACCGATCGATTCAAATAAGTACAACCACGACCTTGGTAAATATGAATGGTATCGATGTCGGAGATTGTTAAACAATGATTTGTTTTTGCACTGAAGGATTATAATCAGAGTTAGATATTCTGCAGACGTTTATATCATGATGATGCTACATTTTGACATGCATAAAATGAAATAAAAGAAATCGTTTTTGTTTTTCAATGTTTTGTTTAGAATAATTAATTTGTAAGACTGTATTGCATTTAGAATGAACATAATTTATATTTTAAGCTGTGATAGCAGTCTAACAATTTTCATGTTGAATTGGCAGGCCGATCAACACCAAAATTGTTAGACTGATTTTGTTGGACCCTTTTTTTTTATAGAATGAATTATAAAGAACTATATTAATAGTTATATCAAGGTTCTCGAACACTGCAGAGCATCGGAGATTGCTACTGTCTGCCAGTCGGTCTAATAACAGTTTCCGTTCATTATCTTGCAGAGGTTGCGCATACTGAAATTAAATTTAGTATACAAATTTATCATAAGAATATTGGTACAATTGAGCTATTTTTGACAAAATTATGCCCCTGGGACTTAGAAAAATTCCCAATTATTTGTTTTCCGTTCATTATCTCTGAAAAAATTGAACAGATTAATTTATACTGATATCACGAAAAAAGGTGTTTTTATTAAAGATGTGATGTAGAAGGCTATTTCTTGAATGCTCTTAAATTGAGGTACCTGGGATACAAGTCCACAATATGTTAACTTGGACACGTCATACTTGATAGGTTGATGCATCCCAGATAGTACCAGTAGATGATCCCTATTGATTTAAGATGATCCCTATTGATTTAAGTTCATGTATGTATGCTGCCCTTAATAAAGGCTTGTGCACCTTATAATGTATATCCAAGGGAGTGGACATAAGTGTTTCACAAACATCTCGTTTAATTCTTGAAAATGTATAAACGTCAAAATGATTTGACCACGCTGGGTTAGTGTTGATTTGTTGGGATAAAAGTGTGCTTTAATGTTTAAAATGTGAAAATTATAGATCTGTTATGAAAATTCAGGGAAACTGCATGGAGTCAAAACATGGATTGAAGCGTTTTGACATTTACACATTTTCCAGAATCAAAACGTACACATTTTCCAGATTCAAAATATGAGGGTTTTCAAGAGAAGTGGATAAAGATGTTGTCTGTCAGCTTCTTATGAGAAAATGTATGCAAATGACAGTTAGGCCCATATAGTGTATTCCCTATTATTCAGCACATTTTAGTTAGGATATTTAGATACTAGTAGATATGAGTTGTAATGAGTGCGTTATTTTACCCCACTGTGGCACACAATCAGTTGTTCGGAATATGTTTTTGAAGGGGCATGGTCACGATTTTAGGCAGTTTTTAGCTCACCTGAGCTGAGAGCCATTGTTGCTCAGGTGAGCGATTTGGCCCATGGGCCTCTTGTTTTTATCTAAATTTCCTCGTCTAGTGACTCGTGTAAAATTGTTAATGTCAATATCCTATTTGACAGATAATAGCAAAGGAGGTCAAAATGCGACTTTCTATGATACAAAGGAGACATAAATTGATTTGTTCGCCAAATATCTTATCCAATATCCATTTAGAGATATTTATACGGTTTTGATTAAAACAATGAACAAGGAAATCCCATGATAAGTGACCGACAATCAATGTAAATATATAAGAGACGTGGTTTTTCCAATAATGTACAGAAAAGTAAACATTGTTGATTGTAGTTAATGTAAAATTTACAGGACGAAAAAAAAGATCATTATTAATTCATCTGTGTTACTAGCAATTCTTTTTTATTTGTTTTAATCTCAATTACGAAATGAGAAACATATAATTGCTTGAATTACATGTGGTGATAACGAACAATGTTCAAATTCAGAAGTCCAAAGGAAAATTACAAAACAGGAGCAGAGCAAACACGGACCTCTCAAAAAAAATTATTTTTATTATACATTCTATAGTAGGGCAAATATTTCAATCATGTAATTTATGAAACATTTTGTAGATGTATTGATGTGATTCTGTTCAGTAATTGTTATTAATAAATTTTATTTTTTATTCTTGCCTACATATGTACTGAAAAAAGTTAAAAATTTATAATGCATCGTTTTAACATGTTCTCAATATCTTATAGATGGAATTTATAGCATACACCGGTGTAATCCTAAAAATAAAAACGACCTTGTTGCATTTATTTGAGCATTAAATGCTTATTTTTGGATGTTGTTGGTCCTATTACACACCAGGCCGTGCAGACAAATTATAACGCGCGTTAGCACGGTATGATAATTTGTCTGCATGGCCTGGTATGTTATAGGACCGAAGATATCCAAAAATAAGCATTTAATACTTATATTTATAGTCATATTGATGTTAATGTGTATGAAATCGTCGCTTAAAGCCATTATATACGCCCTTAGTCAGGGATATGGAACAGCCATATTAATATGTTATCTAGTTCGCGTCCCTGACTAAAACTATGGTACCAGTTACTTTGTCGAGAAAAATATCTTTTATTAACGAAATAGATATGATTAAACGATTTGTTTTCATAAGTACATATCAAATTGGTAATGTACGTTTGAACGTTTCATTTAATCTTACAATAATAAATATATTCAAAACGCGTGCTGACGTTTATATTTGTGCTCATGTGCCGTGACAAGGCTGTGTTTACAGAAAATTGAACGTCGCAGATTTCCATTGCAAACATAAGAGGAAATATACACTGAATGTAAATATTTGCATATAAAATGTACACGAATGAAATATTTTAAAAATTACAAATGTTATTTTTGTAATTTTAAAATGAGAACTTCTGTTGCGGAGTAAAAAAATGAAATCAAAAGATTTTTAAAAATATATATAAACATTATTCATGTTTGGATTATGCATAGCCGAACGATAGTTATAGCGAACGGACTCTGGGCGAACGGATTCAGGCGAACAGGTAGATTGGGGCGAACGTACCCGATACTTTTTCAAGGTGTCAGTTTGCAGTATTCGACAAGATTGGTCCTGCTTATGAGAGTTGCTACAATATTTTATTGACTTTGCACAAGAACCTATGTTTATATAAATCGTGTACGTATCTATCTTTATCTTTTAAAACCAAACCCCCTATTTAGGTCCCATGCGAATTCCTAAGTTGAGCATTAAAATCAGTTTCTTACATAATACTTGTAAACATTGAAGAAAATTATTACATTTTTTTCTCGCTTCAACATGAAATTTGAATGACCACACATCTGGTGAAATTTTGTTGTGTAATAAACCTTGTGGTAAAGTCGAGAACGTAATAGGAGCTGAATTCACACGCCACAAAGTAGGATATGCGCACTCGGAAGCAGTAACATTACTAATACAGCACGGCAGAATGAATAAGCGTTTATAATTGAAATGATCACGCTGCAATTAACGTAGATCATTGGAAATGTATACATCGCAAGCGTGGTTAAATTCTTGACAATATATGCCCATTTGTAAATTCTAAATCTTGATGATCGAGAAACTTATAGTATATGTAAATTATCCAAAAGTGATCTCTATTTACGATAGGCAAAACAAAATGCATGCTTGCGCTCTCTCTCTCTCTCTATCTCTCTATCTCTCTCTCTTTCTCTCTCTCTCTCTTTCTCTCTCTCTATCTTTCTCTCAATCTCTCTCTCTCTCTCTCTCTCTCTCTCTCTCTCTCTCTCTCTCTAGCAATATTTACATTGAGTAATCTAAAAATGAATAAATTCAAATAAGGTCATCTTTTTACAATGAATTTCAATATCGGCATTTAATTTAAGGCTACAATATTTTCAATTTCATTTCTCTTTTTTGCCCGACTCGGTACATTTCTTCATTGAGGAAAGGGGTAGGTTGAGCCAGCGCCCATCGACTAAAATTAGAATCAGAAAATCTCTTATTATTTCAAAGACTAATATTGGATTCCAGATAATGAAATATATTCCATAAAATTGATATTTCTTATTGAAGTAAATATAATTTGATTAAATAAGAATGCTGCTTACAGACGGTGGTTCTGTGGAATCGGCTGGCATGACATCCACTGATTCTTCCAGTGCACCGTTCTGTTCGAATTACAAGATATTGAAATCTATATACACACAAGTGATTATATAATTACTGTGGAACCATTATAGTTCGCCGAGGCTTGAATTTTGTAAGTACCCATAACCCACAATTTTACATCCCCAGCGAATTAGGAGCAATGATTTTATTCATTATTTATGCAGGTAAACACACAATTACATTCCCAAGAACCTGTATGTAAAACTGGCAATCAAAGAAACTTGGTTTCCAAAGTTTTAAATAATTCTAAAGAATTAAAAGAAATCGTATCTACACAGTATTTCATTTTGTTTACCTTTTTCAATATGGTCATATCATTTATCAGCAATGATTTCTTTCAGATCTCTATATTTTGCAATTAAGTATATATTTGACAATACCGTTGCCGTTTGAAGATAGCTTTGATTTTCCCTGAATCTAGACGAGCAGTCAGAATCCGACATGTTGCCTTTGGCTATATAAATGTTGACAGTCGGACACCTGTTTTGCGGGCACTGGGAAAGTTCGCCAATGAAATTTCTTTCGTGTAACATTTTGAAGAAGACAACTCTGAAATATTAAAGGCGATGAATACTGTAAACGTATTACATTTGGCTGTGTATTCTATTTAGCGTTTTTGGCGGAAAACGGCGTCCGATAAATCAAGTACATCGCCAAATGCAAAATATATAAATAGATAAATAGGTACATTCAGAAATGCGCAAAATCAAATCCATGCTAAGTTGTTTCAAAATCATATTCCGCCAAATATCGTACACGCTAAATATAAAACGTTTACAGTATACACATTAAACATGTATTTAAATTACATGTCACGTGCTCCTACAACCGCCTGTACATGATTCTCATCGATGTTTGCATGCTCGAAGTCTAAAGCTTGAAAAATGTTACCCAGAAGTAATTTGATTGTGATATTCAACAGTTTTTGATTTATGATACAATCTTCACCAAAGAACTTCCAGAACACAGGGACAAAGCTCCTGTCATACTTTTAACCTATAGTATATAATACAAACAAGGTCTCCAATGCTAGTATATGAATGGAATATAATAGAATTTATTTCCAAATTAGGGCCTCATGGGGCATGACATGTAACAATTATGATTACATATAAACATATGTATAAATCATATGGTTAAACATTATCAGGCCTAGGAGCTTGATGCCTGTGCTACAGCAGACCAGAAATCTGTTTTGTGAAGATGTGTAGACACTCGCCAGCGTGCGCAAAAATGTGTTACATGGATATAGGTAAATCGTGTGAGTGTTGTGACATGAATCATTCTTTACTGTAGATGTAATTCATATGCAAATAAAAGAAGTTTTGAGTGAAGCAAATTTATAAATTCATTTATAATACATGTATATTATTACAGTTATGGATCTTGATATCAAGTTAGTGTGTATTTATGCTTACCCAACAGTTTGGTCGACAAAATATTTTCCTCCAAGCGCATCGTTCTGTACCTCTTGCAAAGTATCAACTTTAGTGTTTGGCAATTCATATTGGCCAATTTTGAATTTCATGAAGAATGCAGCATCCCTTGGGACACAGTATGCTAAAACTACGGTATGAGACTTTGTGATAGAAGACCCAGTCAGGAAAACGTTCTTAGGAATGGCGTTTTGAAAGTAAAAAAGATAGTTGAATTGTCCGCCTAGGATAGTGATAAACCTTTGTGTTGTGATCCCATCAGTTATCTCAACGGTCGGGAAATTTGTATCGGTTCTTGCCGCAAACATACTGTTGCCTGTAGCAGGTGTGTTTATAGAAATCTATGGGAACAGAAACTTTATACTTGGTTTATATACTTATATAAAATGATCTTGAAATCATAAAAAGCCAATAAAGACTTGGAAATGAAAATAAAGATGATGATAAAATGTGTACTTACCTGTCCATAGGTATGAGGGCATTTAGCAGCGTTCCAATTCTTTCTGAAGCTGCACTTGTTCGTCGTTGTAAATGGAATGTTTTTCACGATGTAGAAATTATTTTTGTAATCTCTTATTGCCAATGTAGCATCGCTATTTACTGGCCTTTTGCAAGGAACGTGTAAAAATCGATTTCCTGAATCCGGTCCCTTAAATGGTTGTAAAATTAAATCAAAAGAAATTCTGAAATTAAGACGCCAAAAACTTGATTTTTAATGTACATAGGCATATGATATCAAAATTATTTCTTTTTATAGTTGTATAGTGTTCTTTTAAAAAATATACTTTTACACTACCGGAAATTATTTAACTTTAGAAAATGTATTTTTAACGTCAGGTGCTTGGGGTTTTTTTTGGGCTTATACAGGCAAACCTTTATAACAGAGTTAAAATATAAAGTAAACATTGGTGCTTTGATCATCAGTCTTACGTCAGCAAAATCGAACTTCGTGAACATGAAAAGATTGCGTGGGTTAAATTCCGGTACGCATGCACTATGTGTGAAAGCTGCTGTATTGTATTCTTCAGTTGGTTGGAACCCTCCGAAAAAGCATCCTTTGATGAACACTGGTCCTCGACGGAACTGAAATCCCCTAAGGGTTGTAGCCCTGTATTCACAAGCATTGAAAATTATTAATGCCATAACATATAGCAATGTACATGATTATTAAGTTATCATTACCTTACGGTCGTTAAATACCCCCTAAAAAAACAAGTAAATGTTATCATTTACTTTGATTTCATTATATATGGACACTATATCATGATATGTGGTGATAAAGAACAGTGTTCAAATTCAAAAGTCCAAAGGAAAAATACTGCAATTTAAAATTAAACCTTTAAATTAAGAACGGTTGTTATGAATCTTCACTTACAAATTGTACATGGGTTGTTATGAATCTTCACTTACAAATTGTACATGGGTTGTTATGAATCTTCACTTACAAATTGTACAAGGGTTGTTATGAATCTTCACTCACAAATTGTACATGGGTTGTTATGAATCTTCACTTACAAATTGTACATGGGCATAGAGCGAGGCCACATTATAATGCTTCCATTTTTGGCTTTAACGCTCTGTGGTTCTCCAAAATTTTCAGACAATCCTATCACAACACTCTTTTCGAAAAGCTGATATGTAGTTTCCTCTCTAAACAAAATAAATCAAAATAAAATCAGCAACAGGAACTTTTTTTTACTCCACGTACAGGAAAGGTTTTTCCTAATAAATGAAAATAAAAAAAAAACCAACTTTACAATGGCGGCAACTTCCGTACTCTCAGCCAAACTAAAATAAAGATTTTAAAATTAGTTATTCATAGGTTCATTTAGCAATTCTTTTTGCCACTAGAAATGTGGTGGGAAAGGAGTCGAGGAAACACTATAACCCCTTCCCAAAAAGAAGCAAAATAGAAATTGAATAAGACTTACGAAGAATATCGCACAATGACGGGCCCGCCTCTTATCCACAAGTCTTGAAGTTTGCACTTGTATACTACAAATCAATTTGTAATTTTTTATTTTCAAATTTTCCCGCAACTATCCTTGCAATTGCATGGCTAACAAAGTACATGTAGTATCATGGCGAAACACTTCATAATTTACGATACATATCAACAAAATACGGTTTCCTGTTTCTCATTAAACATGTTTTGTCATTTTACCTGTTGTTCTGTCAAAAACCATTGGTACCCTTTCCGAGGAGGGGTCAGTTGGGGTCATACGAGGATTTAGTTCGTTATAAACATTATTGACTGTTTGGTTAGACAATAATTTGTTATCCACAAAAAGCCCAGTCTGTAAAATTGAAATTTATTTATCATATGTGAAATAATTAATTCAATATTGTACACGGTTTGTTTTATTTCTGCCTCACATTCGCCTCATTGCCCTATAATTGACAGTGGGCGAGTTATCCCTGTTTAAGCAAAGCTGTGGGAAAGGGACTTAGACACAATTTTAGCTCAAATTTTTTAAATGTGATTTCTTTCAATTTCTGTCTAGAACAGTAAATTAACTTTTAAATCATTTTTAATGCTTGACCAAAATGTGATAGCCAGAAATCAAGTTACAAGCAAATTAAAAATCTTTTAGAAAAGCGATTTGGCGAAAATAACACAGTGCTAAAATAACTCTGTATTCAGTATGGTTACATATTCTATCAAAATAACATATAAGTTATGTACATGGTTTATTGTTTCGATGACATGTGGTGATAACGAACAGTGTCCAAATTCAAAAGTCCAAAGGACAATTACAAAACAGGAGCAGAGCAAACACGGACCTCTTAAAAAAAATAGAGGTAGGATCAGGTGCCATGGAGGAGTGGGCATCCTCTGCTGACCGGTCACGCCCATGGTGTGATCCTTGTCGTAATCGGGAAAAGCGGAAAAATCCGTGGACAATTAGGTGATTAATTATGGTCTAACAATTAGTATGAAAAACGTCAGTCAGCATGCAACCCAGTGGAAGATTGTATTTGCTGACAAGGTTGTTGTATCGACCATAGAACTTACGAAAAAAATGACTTCGATCAAGACTCTTGGTAGTCCTATTTTATCAACTTGTTTGTCAGTAGCTTGCCTCGCCCTAGAAACTGTTCATACGAAGAAACTGTTCATGAATACGCCCTTGCGTATCGAATTAACTGAGAGACAAAAACACCATATGCAGGTGATGAAGGTATATTACTACATAAGTAAGGAAAGATACCTTTTTATATGAATGAATGACATTGTTTGTAAACAACTGAATTGCTGTGTGTTTAGCCTCGTCTGGTCTCATAAAGTTCTTTGTGGCCGAAGGACCTAATGGAGAGTCAGGGAATATGAACCAAATTCCTACAGACTGGAAATAGTAATAAGATTGGATTACAACATAATGAAAGTGACAAAGCTGAAAATGAAATACAATAAAACTTATGTAATTTTAGTGTCAGCATTATACAAAATACAAACCAACTACTTGTTTCCTGACCTTGACAATCTTGTTGGTATAAACCTGGCAAATATGGCAACGGGACTTACAAAGCGGGAGACGATTTAACGAAGATAAAATGTTTACGGTCATTGTAATATCGATATAATTTATAAATGAATAAAAAGGGTATACTGGAATCCCAGTGGTTATTTAAGAGATCCCACAAACCGTTTTACGGTCACCTCGGTATAATTTGTCATCACATTTGACCGACAAATGACAAAACCAACTACTCACCTCGCCACCAGCTGCTACATTATTCTTCATTTTTGTGAGGGGATTTGTGATCCAAAACGTCACCGGTTCCCTAAAGAAGAAAAACTGTCTTAATTTTTGAAAAAATATCGTTTTAATTCCATTATATTTTTTAACATTGTATACTACATTATACTACAAACCTACAAATATTTAGATTGGAGTCGGGGGGGGGGGGGGTCAACCCCCTACCCTTGAAAATTTCAATAATTAAATTCACTGGATTTAACATAAACCCCACCCTTACCCTGGCAAACAAAATTCATCATCCCGAAAAAAAAACTGGAGCCGCCAATAATAAACTTATATACTTTGTTATTATATAAAGCACCTGTCACTTGGAAGAGCCCCTGTTACTGGATGGTTGATTGGACCAGTCCATGGAATTTGTCCCAGAGCCAAATTCCCATCAAATAACGTGTGTTTCTCGCCGCCATCTTCGATAAAAAGACCGTGTCCAATTGTGTTGTAACATATATTGTTTTGAATCTAAAAAAAAAGAAGATTTTAAGGAAAAAAACTAATTCCAAATGTTAATTTGTCAAATTATTATGATATATATTTATTATTATAACATTTCGTAAGTCAGTTTATTGCTTATTTATCGCTAAAAAAGTTGCCGAAAACCAAAGTTGGATTATGGTGTTATTCTACATGCATATTTTTCTAGCTGCTTTGAATGATTGTTAGCAAATTTCACAAGTAACAAAAAATCGATCATTATAGGACAGCTACAATGAAACAGAGCGTTACCAACAAAAATTAAATAATATAGGTTAAAATCCTTCACAATGGATGTTTCTATCAAAAAAATGTTTTAATTAAGGTCAATATTGTTTATTTATCAATTCTTATCTCCAGATTTATGATTCCAGATGCATGATGCCTTTCTATTGTTTATGTGTTGAAGTGTTCAAGATGGACAATAAAAAATGTAGCACTTATAATTATTAAGTTACTTAATCTATAGTTATTAGAAAAGCTTTAAGATACATGTATCAATAAAAGATGAAGCTGTTTCTTTTTACCTGCGAATTGTGTGTTCCGTGAATCGTGATGCATCTAAACTGAGAGTGATGGATTGAATTGCTACGGAGGTAGGATTCGCCTGTGTATATCATCTTGTCTGCCAGATTTTCACACATATGATAATGTAACGGATAACGACCTGTAAAAACAAGCAAAATTTCATCTCTCTCTCTCTCTCTCTCTCTCTCTCTCTCTCTCTCTCTCTCTCTCTCTCTCAAAAACGTGCTCGAAATGATCTTTTTGAATAAGTATTTTTAAAGACTACGATGAAGGACAAAAATGATTTACCTGTTATCAAAGGATTCCCCAAATTTGTCAGTTCCACATTTTCAACTTGGACACTTTTGAATCCGTACAGGAACTGTCAAAAACAATACGTGTATGTCGTAAAACTATAGAAGTAATGAATTTGAGATACTACAGTAGTTTATTGGGGCGTTAAATTGCAGAGTTCAGAATTGTTGGCAAAGGATAAATGCGGTTGTACTCTAAAATAGCAAACACAATGGAGCTGTAAAAACCTTATACACATTGAATATGCCATATATGAAACTCGTGCCAGCTGGTTATATAATTTTCTCTGCAAATATTGAAGCCATTGTGAAACTAGAGAGAAACCATTTCCTTGTCTTTTCTCGAGTTATTTCTAAATGAGTAATTTGAGTACGTAAAATACTGTATTATTGAAAAGACCATAAAAGACAAAGTCAAGATACAGTTTACTTTGCCCTTTACCATATTTTGAATTTCACCTAGGAGGCTTATAGATTTGTCTACTTCTGTCCAATAGGATAAAACTTAATTCCGTGACAGTTATACGAAAACATTTGTAATTTTTTTAAAGGAATATAGGACAAAATACTTTGTCGATGCTAATTCAATATTTCATTTTCAAAATGAAAAAAACCATATTGTATAACAAAATCTAAACTGACTTTGATATGTCCGCCATTAGTTTGGTCCTCTGCGACTTCACTGGTAATATGAATATTCCGAGTCATCCGTCCTACCTCAGCCCTCATGTCAACTCTCTTGTATATCTCTCCATAGTGTGTGAATCTTGGCGGTTCTTAAACAACAATTCCAATAATGGCATTGCATATCTTTTTGTGACAAAAGCTATTTTACCATTTATTGCGTATTATCGTTGAATTTGATTTGATACAACAAAAGTTACACATGTACTTTTGTAAACTTTTTTTCAAAATAAAGATTCTGTGACTTTTTGATTAGCCTTACGGTTGTTTAATAATATAAAGTATTGCTGTACGTACTGTTAATTTGGATTTGATTTGCAGCACATCCCGCACATGATTCAATCGTAAACTCTTCCACTTGTCTCCAATCATAATCCGTCGAGGTAATGAAAATCTTATCACCTTTGAATTAAATTAATAGAAAATGGAATAAATAGTTGAGATTTTACGTCAATCTTATTGAAAAAAGACCTCTACAATACAACTCTTTTACAACCTTTCATAAGTCTCACCGACATTCCAGGAACTGACGTCATCAACTACGTCAATGACAGGCTTAACTTGTGACTTGTCCATGACCAAAAAGTCGGTGTAGCTTTTGTAGTTTTCATTTTTGTTGTTTTTGGACATGACAACAAGTGAACTTCCAGTGCTTTCAATGTCTAAGGTAACAACTGTTTCTGCAAACTCGTTTCCAGATTGATATGCTCCAATACTATCAATAAAGGCTCCTCCTAGAAAGGAACGTATTTTATCAAATTATGACAAATTCTCCAAAAATATTTGGACGTTCCTGAATTATTCGTGGCTCCTTGAAAAATACCATTAAAATTATCAATTTAAAATTTGCAGAATTATAAAAGTTTGAATAAGAATAACCTACAAACAAATTACAGCAGGTTTTCTTTCATAACAACTTTATTCACACTACTTAGTACCTTTCTTTGCAGCAATGACATAAGCGTCATCTAGTTGGTGTGTGCGCACTTCATTGGCTGTGTCTAATTCGTCTACTACTGTGTAAATCTTTGACATGGCAGTGCTGTCCAAATCGCCTTGAGTAGCCATGGCAATAATGTCTGAATCTGGGACACCTTTAACAAGTTTTGTTGAATATCATTCAGTCATAACTATCGTGAAAGATTGCTGATTTTTTTCCGAACATAAATATCATCAAAGCAGAAAGCTTTCTCAAGAGAAAAATTCAATATATGATAGTAAGCTGATTAAGCTTTAAAACTCACTTGTAACAAAATTCATCAGAGCTCCAGTACTGATGTATTTGGCACCCCGAAACAAACGTTTAACGTAGGTACCATCGGATTTAAAATGATACATGTAAACCCCATCCCAGTTCTTATTATCAGATTGATCCTGAAATAGAAATTATAGATTGTCGAAGAAAAGTTTTTCAAGATTAACTAATTAAAATCATTAAGTTGAATTTCAAGAATGATATATATGAGCCTTAAAATGCTTTGACAGGAAATTATTCTTTGTCAAAAGATGGGTAATATGAACAAAGGATATATACATGTAATTGATATTGATAGAAAACGAAAACAGTAATTGTATATTAAGAACACGTTACTGTAACTGTCTATAGAAAAATATACCTCCAAATAAGTTTGATTTGCGTCTATGTTTGCTTGTCAGTTCACATTGTCTTATTCCTGCATACATGTACCTTGTGTCTGAAACTTGATGAGATGGCGCTAAACCCCTTGATTGTGCCTTGGAGTTTAGTCCAGGACAGCTTTCCCTCCCCGTGAAGTTCTAAAGTACCACCTGCCTCAACGCCAATGAACTTTTCACCAAACCCAGGAATTGAGAGATCCCCCTGGTTTCCTAAAACATGAAAATTTTGAGATTTTTGTGTGATTTAAAAACAATGCAGCCAACACAAAAATGTATGCTTAGAAAATGAAGCAAAAAGGTTAATTAGTACAAAATCATGCACATATTAAACACAATGGAAGCAGTAAAATAAAAGACAGAAAATGCAACAACTTGATTCAAATAACTGATCAGAATTCGACTTGAAATCTCATTAAATGTCTCATTAAAAAAAAGGTATGGAACGGTCTATCCTTTTTTCAAATGTTTAAATTCTGCCAATAATTGAATGTTTAATTGTCGGGAACAATAGTTTACATTACATTGAAACAAGCTCGTGAATTGTTTTGAATGTTTTGTTTCACAAAAACACATTTTCCTCTCTGTAAATACATGCAGTTTAATTGTGCGTTTCCTGTACCATTGTATGTATGGTTTGAGTAAATTAATAAATGGATTAAATTGATTGCAGCATTATTTATTACTATCGATGATGCAGGCAAGTGCTAAAGATCCCAAAAAGGTTGAGAAAAAAATTGTAAAAGAAAACCAATACACTGGTAAATCTTATGAAGTATCGAAAAAAATATGTTATTGATTTTCAAGCTTCCAAGGACGCTGTGTCTACAGGATATGTCGACTGCAATATAATTAATTCACTAGAATGTGGATTATACTAATGTATATATATATATATATATATATATATATATATATATATATATATATATATATATATATATATTGTCAATAAACAAATTATTTATCAATAAAAATTTGCCCACCTAGTAAGGTGATGGTTGTTTTGGAGACGTAATTGCAATCTTCTGATCCAATAAGCATCTTTCCTCCGGCATTAATTAGAATGTAGTGCACTCTGAGGTTGATTCCCTCCGAGTAGTTCCTCCCCCATACCAGACTTCCCCCAGCATTGATTTCGATTCCCTGTAACTCTGGAGGGGAAACGTCCAAGCGAATTTTTCTCATAATCTTCACTACGCTGTTGGCAATTGGTACCTAAATTTAAATATTTTAATTTGTATGAAGCGGACACATTTAGCGATGTTATTGATTAAAATTCTCTTTCCACTTCTTTGTAAATTTGAAATATGTTTCAGCATAAAACGTAAGTAATTTGAAATGAGAGAGGAAGACCTTGGATATTGTTTAAAACGAAAAAAAATAAAATAAAGACATCAAACATTGCGTTCAATTTTATTTGTTATCTTTTTAAGTAATTGAAATCTTTCTTTATTTTCAAGAAAATTTTCAGCTAAGAAATAAAATAAATTAAGATTTTTTACCACGAGTGTTATTATTCGTCTTTCTTGGGATCTCTGTACTCTAGCTATTTGTAAAAGTAATTTTGAAATAAATGGGAGGGGGGGGGGGGGTTCTTAATTTTTTTTATTTTACCCATCAGATTTAAAAATAGTATTTATGTAGAGTCCGAGGGAGTTTTATACAATGTAAATCAGAGACATTTTCGGCTATTATCAAATATTTACATTTGCAAAATTGTTTCCTTATTTGAACCAATAGAATAACGAAAACGTTCAATTCTGTGTGAACTTTTTCATGACGTCACAATGATTATCGCATGCGCTTCGCTTGACGGTTGCATTACATCAAACGTAAAAACACGGTTATTTTAATTATTCTAAACGGTTTTCCTTCTTTAAACGTAAATATAAGTAATAAACAGCAATGTTAAAAAGTTCATAGGGATATGAAGTTGGTTGGTACGTGATCAAATCTACTTAGAAGCCCTTCAGGCTTCACAGGATTTGATCACGTGACCAACCAACTTCATATCCCGCTGAACTTTTTAAATTGCTGTTTATTTCTTAATTGAAATTTTTGTTCATGATATATGAAGATAAATATGAAATATGTTTCAGCATAAAATATATTTAATTTGTTGAGAGAGAGAGAGAGAGAGAGAGAGAGAGAGAGAGAGAGAGATGGTCGGGGGAACACCCTTGTTTACTTGACATTACTTTCTGTGACCTTGGACATTTTTATATGGACAAAAATTGAAATTGAATACCGGTACATACATACATTACGTTCTACTTTATCTGTTATCTTAGTGAATATATCTTAAAAGGAAATTTTCAAATCAGATATAAAATAGATTGAAATTTTCCATTTTCCAACGAAATGTTGTTAATTTTAAGCCCTTTTTTTTTTATTTCATTTTCATGGTCTCGTTGTGCATGAATTTGTGACATTACTTTTGGAACAACCCACGAATATTTTTTTTTTTTGTGATCTCTAAATTATATGTAATAGTATGTTTCAAAAAGATGTTTTTGGTGCATTATCTATACTCTAAAACTGATTCTGATGCAATGATAAACTCTTATGTCTTGATCTATTGTAGGATTGGTTAGAATCTAAGCTATGGTTGAAATTCCTGTAACTATTCTTGCAGCATGTGACAAAACCTTTTCAAATTTTCAATATCAGTTTTTGTCAACACAACAGCATATTCTAAGTTTGGTTTTACAAAGGAAATATACATTGTCCAGAGATAAAATATTTCGGAATGTAGTACATATATAGCTCTGTTATAGGAAAGCAAAATCTTTATAGACTTCTAGATAGACTTCTTTATAGACTTTATAGACTTCTACTAACGACACCATGTCATTCTATAAAATAAGAATATGACAATACATAGTATTCAAAACTGTTTATACTGTGAGGCATGCAAAGGTTGACCCAAAAGTAATGTCACTGAAGCAATAAACAAAATCATCAAAAAAAAAAAACAGGCATTAAGCGAAACATTATGTCTATTCTGATTCAGATCTCGTACTCTAGAAAAAAATCACATGCACAATTTGGGAGCTGTTCTACATTTCTAAATTGGAAAAAATACAGATTAGATCTTTGTGAATTGAATCATAAATATCGTTTTTACCACTGGTGGAGCATTTTAAGATCATGAAAATGATTGTCTTCAATTTAATGAATATTATTTGAACATTGTTGAGCATGTATAGAATTATCATCTGCAAAGATCCGACAAGCTTATGTCATATTTTCAGTAACATCATTTACATATGGTTTTCACTAAGAATAATACTGGACCAAGCACCGAGCCATTGTGAACTCTAACATTGATAAACACACCATTAAAAACCTTTTTTTTCTACACAACGTTTTGCTCCGAGACAAGTGACGTATAAAACAGTTCAACTGTTTAAAAAGATACACTTAGAATTTTGTAAAACATATCTTTGTGGGAAGAAATATACAAATCCGTCATGTAGCAGCTTTGTATGCAGATACTAGAAGGTTCTCATTGTTTCACCTCAGAACATCTGCGTTAATTCAATACTGGTTTAAACTATTGGATTCCAATAACTGTATTTTGTCAAATTGTTATGACAAATTGTTGATGATATAGAGTATCAAGAGTATCATTAGAAAAACAATTGGGTGTCTGATGTGAAACAGTGTCTGATTGGCTTAGATTTTAATAAAATTTAGAATGCACAACACAAGGATGCAATGAAGGTGGACTTTTTGGTCATCAAACAAAGAATATTTGACCAAGCAAAACAATAAACTTTCGTCTTTAATGAAAATTCTAATTATTCTAATGATAATTTTATCGATACCTTATTTCATCACCTTTTAAATTTACAATGCTTTCTTACAAAATGTATACCTACCAAGATTCAAAAATATATTTTTACAATTATATTTTCATCTCATATTCCTGCTGTTGAGACTGATCGATTTGATAGAGTCGCCACAGATCAGAGACAATTATTGTATAAAATTGAGTCTATAGCTTGTAAACCATGCAAGAATAGGCCTACATATTCCATTAGTTCAATAATAAAAACTAATCTTAAGATTATTACACTAACTTTATCCTTTTAGATACTCAAGAAACAGTTTTTTGTGTTTTGGGGGATTTTTTTAAAGAACTTATATGTTTTCATAAACTCAATCATCAAATGTCTAAAAAAAAAAATAAGATTTTGTTTGGCATCATGTTCAACATTTTGAAAATCAATTTGAGCTATGAACCTACAAATACAGGCTACAGATGTATAGTAACAGGACGGATTATTACTCACATTTCCGTTCGGCCATGTTGCAGGATCCGACCAGTTAAGTAACGAGGCGTCATCCTCCGGACAAGCACCGTGTACTACGTACATGAAAGACGCTGTCAAAAGCGCGGGAACAGTCAGAAACTTCATGTCGTCTGAACTACTCGAGCAGGCAACAAGTACTGATGCAGAGACATGGGATGATAGGCGGATATATAAATAGGCATATGCTTCCTTTGGTTACATAGTTATATATTAAAACAAACTCGTAGTCAGTTATGTACAAAAAATTGTGATGATTCATTTTTAAAGATATCTTGTTGAAAATAACTCTGCTAATCAAATAAACTTTTTCTCAATATTTTATTAAATCACTTCATACTATTTTTTTTTAATTTTTACCAAAATACATGTATGAATTATCAAAAAACGTGCATTATTTATGCGTCCGGGATTCATGACAATTAGAATGAAATTAAAATATATTGATCATCCGCCGTCCTGTTGGGAATCTTGTTTTCTAAAGTCACCAACACTACGTATCCTCATGTTAGCGATGAAACCGTTGCTACCTAGTCTGTGTTTACGTATAATAGGTCTTTCACTTATACTTTAATATTAACAGTATGAAATAACTGGTATTAAAAAAATCTTAACTCAAGAATTGTTATCATTCATCATTTATTCACACAAATAAAAGTACAGACAAAATAGTCAAAGGATAGAGTAATCAATGTACTAGTATCACATGAAAGCACTGGTCCAGGACAATGAAAGATCATAGAAAATTTCATAATTTCAATCTTTCATTCTACATTTGATTACTGAGTCGTTGATAGTGATTAACTTGAAACAATGTTTATCTATCTATCTAATATTTTTTTCATTATTTTTTTTTTTTAGGGGCGGGGGGTATTCAATGCATTATACTTTGAGGGAATGTACAATTACTAACTGAAGCCTATGACTACTTTGAGATCTGAGAGTCAGTTTGAATAATGACTTTTATAAAGACTTGATACAAGAACAAATATCTATTAAGAAGAACGCAGAATACACATAAAAATTACAGTTTCTAAAATAATGACAATTAAAAAAACTAAACAACATGCCTTGTCTAACATCGAAGCTAGTTTCCGCATTCGATCGGTTGTTTTACACGAAAACTCTTCTGGTAGTTCGTCTACCTCTTGATCTTTCCCCTTGTCCTTGTTCGATTCCTTTTCACCTATTACTTTGTTATTTCTTGGGTTATTTGTCAACTTCTCCAAGACAGTAGCCAGGCACCTGGTAATTCTCCCTACTGTTTCTTCGTCTTCTGTGTAATACATCTCTAGAATAAACACTAAAGACAGCATGATCAAAGAACTGTTTGTCATCGTTAGAATTAGATAGACGGAAAACAAGGAAACCGTAAGACTCGTCTGAGGCATTTTGTCGGTTACCAGGGTCAAGAAAACGGCAAAGGATAACAAAATAGTGACAGCAAACGAAATCCGTTCCCCGGATTCAATTGGAATTGCAAAGACGAGAAGGTTAACCATTGCGAGGAACAATATTGGAGCGAAAATGTTGATAAGTAAGAATGTTGGTCTTCTCTTGATTTTGATGCGAGCTTCGGCAATCGATTTTCCTTCTTGCAAGAAATTGTCTCCAGAAACAGATTCCAATTCCCAAATTGAGTTTGGTACGTAAACATCGGTAGATATAACCCGGCCAATGTGAAGAGAAATTTCTTTGTATGGCACAAGGCTTGAAAATTGTACGCTGCAGTCATGATTGTCAAACGGGTAAAACATTATGTTTGGTGAGCACATCGATGACGTAATGATTCCGGTCGAGTAGAGGGCACTGCCGTTTGGTTGGTAAATTACACTTTGTGTTTTATCATTTCCAAGTCCTATTTCAAGACTAGTTGCCGAATTGACCAAAAACAAAGATGGAATCCACACTTTTGATTTTGGAAGTCCAACAATCGAAGCTTGGCCATAATCCTTTGGATTCCATTGCATTAATTCGTCCGTCCATTCCAAAGTCAATCCGAACACTGTATGTAACACGCCCTCTGTTTCGTCGAACTTGTTGATAGCTTTAATATTTAGATTAATATCTATATGCAGAGATTTTATTTGGTATGCCACAGGGCGAATATCTTTGGAATAATTCTGTAATAGACTTCTGTGGAGAGCAATGCTCGTTTCGTAAGTATACAATGCGGCTTCAATTCCACCAAGGAGCAAACATACACTTAACATTGCACATAAAGTTTCTTTTGCCATGGTCGAACTTACATCTAACCGTACATGGGAAAAAACATCTAAAATATAATTATTGCAATTTGCCGCATCGATTGCAACATTGATTAATACGTAGCATCATACTGTTGTATTCAAAATAAGCTTTAACAATTAATTGCTAACCATTTTGCGAATCAATAAAATAAATAAGAATGTATGAAATGTCCAAATATCATCAGAAGATTTTCGCTTTCAGTTTCAAATAGATGATTGTCCTTCAAAGACAACACTATCAACCATTAACAGTTCGATCAGCCGAGATAATAAGCTCATTATTACATTTACATGTACTTGTAATTATCCATTGAATGTCTTCTTTAGTGAGTATATTGCAAAATACTTTGACCTCAACTCAAAATCAATGTTATTGAATGAACAATTTTAAAAACAATCAATTTATCTCATTTGCGATTCACATCATTTGAATGGAGAAAATTTATTTTATTCTTCTTTTAAACTCCTTCACACAAACAAAACAAAGTGCGTCTCATTCATTCTACAGTTTATCACCCGTGATATGATTTGGTTTAGAAATATTGTCAAGATGTCAAAGGCAAACGGATCGGGCACAAGTTCTCAAAACTTAGAGCACCCTCTCCTTGATAATCTTCATTATCTATGCACTATGAAATCAAACGTCATTGAAATATTAATGGATGTTCTGCTTACATAAAGTAATAACAATAGTAGATTCATACATAAATATACGTATACAATTCTTACTATATGCATATGTAGAACGTACAAATCGCGGATAAAAACATAACTCATAATTTCGAGTTGATTCAACAACATCACTATGTTCACTATGTTTTGAATAAAAGCCACCATATTTACATACATGAAGAAATAAATTTTTAGTATATATATATATATATATATATATATATATATATATATATATATATATATATATATATATATATATATATATAACAGTAATTCAAATAAGAATTGAATTTCAGAAAGGCATGTTCTGACAATAAGAATATATACTCTTCAACCATATTTCATCGATATAAAGTGAACAAAACGATATTAATATGGTTTATCAAAACATTTTGGTTAACTCACCGATCTATCTAACTATTAATTTACAACATCTCTGTATTTATGAAACATGGGAAATATGATAAACATGCAATTGGCATCGATTTATCTACAAGGAGAAGAGAAAATGAAATATATTTACAGGATATATATACTTATCAATGTTTTGATATATATTAATTGGCATTTTTGTAACTTAGAATGCGTGGCACACATATGCATGTCCAAAAATAAAGGCACATGCATGCATCAGTACTTTTGACCCATAGTTCCCCACTTCGACAACATTTTGTTAAAATTATGCAAAAAAAATGTGTTGGCTCATATAATTTTCAATTGAAACAATGGAATTCCATATACGACAGCCAACGGGCAGCTGCAAACTGCTTAATTAATGCTTACTGTCAGCTGCTTACTGCCAGTGCTTACTGTCGAAATGCTTCTGCGCATGTGCTTTATGAGCCAGATGATGCATATTGTATATATACTTTGTGAATTAACTTTTCTAAGCTGTTTCCAGCCACAGTGCTTCTTTTAAGTTTATCAGCTGTCCAGATCTTAAACCAAAGCAGGACTAAATATTTAATGTCAGAGCTTATATAACATTTTTTTTTTAAGCAAATGCCCAAAAGCATTTCGACAGTAAGCAGTAGGCAGTAAGCAGTCAGCAGTTGGCAGCTGACAGTTGGCTGTCGTATATGGAATACCCCCCCCCCCCCTCCCCCTTTTTTGGTTTTCTATCTGTCCTCGTGACTAAATGCATTTAATTTTTACTGTATTTATTGTCCTTTTCGTCCATTTCCTAATTAAAAATAGCAATGTGCAAACCTATTTTCTATATTGGTAATAACTCGCAAATTGGTAATAGAGAAATATTGTTTAACCAGAGACATAAATAACAATGTTATTTATGTCTCTGGTTTAACTTATTATCGTGCTTATTTGGGATCGGGATCGTAATACATTTATTTCATAAACAACATAACAGCGTGAGGATGACAGAAGATGGAAAATCCTCGCCGGAATTCCTTGATATTTTATATTCGTATGCAAATGAAGAAGACGAAGAAAAAGGTGTCCCCCAGAATAAAAGACCATCATGTTCAAGATGCAGGTAACAAGTTATCGAGCGTGACAGACATGTTGATGAAACATGTAGATAAAAGACATGTCACAGTAAAATGGTAAAAAGCAAATATTTTTCATTCATTTTCACGTTTACCTGAGGCTTAATGAAGTATATTTATCGACATTAAAGTAATACTCTGTAAGATAGACATAAATAACTTTGTAAAAGAATTTAATGACCATTGCTTATGTGGTGATTTTACACTTTACAATACCAAACTTTTTGAAGTTTTTCAGATGAACCTAAAGAAATTCATATTGTATCAGTTTGATTTTTATTTCAGAGAATTTAATCTTCATGTTTTAACTTTACTATGTTTGATTTCATTGATAATGATATTAATAGAGGCTGGGTCGATCAATCTCTGGCACCAGATAGCTCAGTTGGGGTACAAGTAAACTTGGCACCTGGTGAACTTGGCACCTGAAGAAAAAGTAAATACGGCACTTGGTTAACTCGGCACTCAGTTAACTCGGCACCTGAATCTGGTTAATTCATGTAAACAAACTGCACCACATCACTTTATGGGGCTGGTGATGGTGTTAAATTAAAAGAATATTAGAGGCAAGTAAGGTTTCCTTATATTTTTTCACAAGTGCCGAGTTTACTAGTTGCTGAATTAACTTCACTTGGTGCCGAGTTGAAAAGAATTCCTCAGTTGATAGCTAGTGCACTAATCTTGGCAGAGATTCATCTCGGTTTGAAGGTGTCAGTCCTAATATAAAGCCAGGCCAAATCTCTATCAAGATTACTAGTGCTCCTGACTAGAGATTCAGTGGGCTAGGGTTTGAGACCCTGCCTGGTCTGTCGTTATTCTCTCACCTTATTAAAATGTGGGAATGTGACATTCAAGTTAGTTCTACATGTATCATGGGTGCAAGATAGCATAATTGACAGAGCAACTGACCATATAAATTAGATTAATTAAATTTTCAGAAGCTTGTGTGTAGTCTAACAATACCTTTTCTTCTAATAAGATTTTTTGATGTACTTTCTTTGACAGCCGACCGATAACTGTTTGCCTGTGTCCTTATTTACCAGAGAAGCCAGTTGCCATAGAAACTAATGTCTTTATTTTACAACATCCACTGGAGGTAAAGACAATTTTTAAAACCTTTATGCAAAAAAAAAATGTTGCTAAAATTATGTGCATTCATTTAGTTCACTTTGAATTTCATGAATTTCACTTTCAATAAACATTTTTTAGCTCACCAAGACGAAGTCGGGGGGGAGCTTATGCTATACCCCAGGTGTCGGTGTCCGGACCTAAAAGTTTTTGTTGCAGGTCCTGTATCTAAGTTATTACTTGTCTTATTTTCACTAAACTTGCATGAATGATGCATCTGGACCTACTTTTGGACTTAAAAGACTTGGATGCTGAATCTGGGCAATGAATTTCAGATGCTGGAGGAAGTTAAGGTTTTTGGAGCAGGTTAAAGTTTTTGGTGCAGGTGCCCTTTGATAGCTATTTCTAAGTTACTACTGGTCCTAACTTCACCAAACTTGCATGGATGGTGCATCTTATGATGCTGATGCACCAGACAGGCTTGAATGCTGAATCTGAGCTATAGGTTTCGGATGCTTGAGGAGGTTAAGGTTTTTACAGCTAGTTAAAGTTTTTGGAGCAGGTGCCCTCTGATGATTATATCTTAGTTACTACTGGTCCTAACTTCACCAAACTTGCATGGATGGTGCGTCTTATGATACTTATGCACCTGACAGGCTTGAATGTTGAATCTGAGCCATAGGTTTCGAATGCTGGAGGAGGGTAAGGTTTTTACAGCTGGTTAAAATTTTTGGAGCAGGTGCCCTCTGATGATTATATCTTAGTTATCAATGGTCTTAACTTCACTAAACTTGCATGGATGGTGAATCTTATGATACTGATGCACCTGACAGACATGAATGCTGAATCTGAGCCATAGGTTTCGGATGCTGGTGGAGGTTAAGGTTTTTGGAGCTGGTTAATGTTTTTGGAGCAGGTGCCCTCTGATAATTATATCTTAGTTATTACTGGTCCTTACTTCACCAAACTTGCATGGATGATGCATGTTAATATGATACTGATGCACCTGACAGGCTTGAATGATTTTGGATGCTGGAAGAGGTTTAGTTATTTTGGAACAGGTCACATGTTTTATAGATAATAGTACTATTTCAAACTTGCATAGTTGATTTAACTATAATATAAATGAATTGCAGAGGTAGCTTCAGATGCAGAGCCTGATCTCCATTATCAAGGATGCTAAAAAAATCTCCTACCTCACTCAAACCTGTTTGATAGATGTGTTTGTTGTCAAATGATATAACATGATTCCAATGATATAGTATTGTATGATTTGATACACTATTGTTTTATGTGATACAATATTATATCATATAATATATTGTAAAAAGTTATATGATATGATTTGATATTGTATAAATTTTTGGTACATTATGATATGATATTGTATCATGATATTGTAATGTATAGTATGGCATATTATGATACAATATTGTATAATATGATATTGTATTATATATTATTTTGTCAGATGATATTGTTTCATATGATATTGCAATTTATAATATTGTATCGTATGACATTATATGGTATAATATATATTGTATCATGATACAATATTGTAAATATGATATTGGTTTATATAATATATAATTATATTGCATGAAATTGTATTATATGATATTGTATTATATAATATTGAAATATATAATATTGTGTTATATGATATTGTATTGTATAATATGATATTGTATTATATAATATATTACTATATCACATGATATTGTATCATATGATATTATACAATGTTGTATCAAATTATATGGTATCATATGATACAATATCATATTATGTATCAAATATGATACAATATCATACAAAACAATATCATACTAGATTATGCAATACAATATCTTATGTTACATTATTGGGATGTATTATGTGATATGATATTGTATCATATAATACTATATTGTATCATATATTATGATGTTGTATTATGTGATCAAATACCATAATGTATAACATTTTACAATATCATATCATATGTTACAGTATCATATTGCATCATTATTTATTACAGTATTATGATACATGATATATATTGTAAGTATCATAAGATGCAATATCATATTTTATATTATTGTATTGATAAACATTGTATCTTATAATACCATATGAAATGAATATATGATTATCATACTATTTTTTAACATATGATATACGATATTGTGTCAAAATAATATCCATGAATATCCAAGATCATTAACTAAGGTGTTCATATCATGATGATAAAGATGGTCTCATAAAGGTGATGCCTCATAAAGGTGATGTCTCTGTGAGCTTTGTAGTAATCTTTGATTACGTATGTTTTCATTTTATTTTTAATTATTTTGTTGGGTCTTAGGATGGAGGAGGGTGTATTTTGTCGTGAACTTTTTACATCTGATGTTAAATCTTTTACAATTTCTTGTGTATAGATGTTTGTTTAACAAGGAATTGGATACCTTTATTCTGTGACTTTGTTTGTAATTACGGTAATTATTTTCCATAGAGATCATTTTGTAATGAAAAGCATGGTAAGGTACCTAGTATATGTACTTGATTTATTAGAGGCGTTCTGAGTAAAGACCAAGATCCTCACATTCATCATTTATTTTTCTTTGGACTGAAATGTCCCATTTTTATTAGTTTAAACATGGCACGTGACGGTCAGATTTATTTCTATGATCGACTGGTGAGATTTTATATATTCGGCAATATGGCTGACATTTCTTGCCGTTTGAAATTAGGTCACTTTGTTGTGTCTGGAGCAGAATAAATAGCAGCATCAAGATTTGATTAAACCTATGCAGAGGAAAGAGATATTACGTTTAAAATAAGTAGCAACAAAACATTGAAAGTGAGCAAAGTTTTCAAAGACTATTTAGAAGGTGAATGATGAGAATGAGAATTTAGAGTTTAACTGTGTAAAATTAGATGAGATGTAAGGCCATGTCACTTTTACATGGATTTGCATAGCTTTAGGTTATCATTTCTTGTGAATAGATGTCTCACTTGCTGGTCCTCGGAAAACAAAACATTATTTGCTTTGTTACTGATTTATTCAGTCAGTAACAAACCTAATAAGTAATATTGTAACTGTGCAATCATCACAATAGCTCGTATATCTTAATATCTTATTGAAAATTCAAAAACATTGAAGTTATAAATACAAGCTATGCAGAGTTATGTTTTTACATAGAAATTTATACTGAAACCCTTTTTTTTTTAATCATTCTTAAGGAAAGTAGAAACTTGACAACTGTTCCCATTCTGTGTGAATGCCTGCCAACAGATAAAGTGCAAATCATCAAAGGGAAAAAATTCTCACTTCGCAGGTAGTTCAATTTTCTTTGTCCTTTTATTGTGGTTTCATCAATATTTGCATTGAATACCAATTTTTTGGATTTCATTGTTGTGTTGATTCACAATATCAAATGTTCATTGAGCTGCAATATTTTTTTCAACACAAAGTTATGATATGATCATTGTCCATGAGTTTACTTGTTTTTTAAGCTTTTCATTTAATCCATGAATGGAGGCCAATGAATATTGTAGAAACAACAGTAATTGAAACATTTTTTGTGCTAAAAAGACTATGGATTTTCAAAGGAAAAAATTTTCAAGAAACAAATTCAGGTCTTATTTGCATCAAGTTTTATTTCTCCTATTTTTAATTTTTTGGGGGGGAAAACAGTGCATTTTAGAATTCCTCATACACGTTATGTTATAAGTTGTAAAATTACTGTATACAGGGAATTATTAGTATTCATTTTATTTTCGCCCTTTGCCCTCATCGACAGTTGTCAAATTTAAGATTAGGCGAATTCAAATGTCTCTTTCTTTTAACAAAACTGTTTCTTATCGAACTGAAGATGGAGCAGAAAAGGTTGCAAGTGTCATAGGGCAAAAAAAACATGGGGCAAAATAACCCTGTATTATGTATGTCTCAAGGCTGGTATATGGTAAATCTTTGATACAGATTCCCAAAGGTAGCTGAACTTATGAAGAACCCTAACACCCTTCTGTTGTACCCAGACTCTGAGGCTGAGGATATTGAGGCTATCCCCCAGGCACCGGGAGGTCAGCCATATAACCTAGTGTTACTGGACGGGACCTGGGGACAGGCCAAAGGCATGTTTCTCCATAATGAAGTTTTTTCCTGGCCTACAAAGGTAACTAAAGTCTACATGTAGGAGACCATTATAAATGTTTTTGATCATGTAATAAATAATGTTGCTGTATTTGATTTAATATTAATTATTGATCTACTTGACATATTGAAATGAGCAGCTAGAGCTGGATAAATAAGTTTTAAAAAATTTTAGAATCTCATTTTACAAAGAACTTACTATTAGTAAGTATTTACTTGTTCTTTTTGTGATAAAAGTTGATTGACTTGATGGGATTGGGTTATGGTAAGAAACAAGAGATGAGGTAAAACTGCCTTTTTTTCTCAGGTAAAACTGAACCACAGCACCAAGAGTAAGTTTGTGATTCGGACGCAGCCAAATGACATGTCTCTGTCTACCCTCGAGTCTACAGCAGTGGCTCTGGCCGCCTTGGAGAGACGACCAGAGATTGTTGACGTATGTGTAAAATTGTGCACTGAATGTGTATAGATCTTTCTGATAGTCTTTTGTATATTACCGGTAGGGCTTTTTGTCACTTTCAAAGCATGAGTGCCAACATTTTTTTTTCCCCTGAGGATTGACCATGGCAATCATTGACCCTCATTGAATATATCAATAACAGGTCAAAGGTATTTGATTCACTTTCTCTAAATTCTTTCTTGTTCATTGTGAAGGGTTTTTATTACAGTATTCATGACAGTTGAATCATGTAGCAAAGCCCCTTTTGTACAATATTAATTTAAATATTTGAAGACATGAACATAGGAAATCAAAATTAGGTGCTGTATCTGCAGATCTTCTTAAGTACTCTAAATGTATTACTTTAGGATGTATTCTATGGCAAAAATCAGCTTCCACTATATCAAATACTGGTACATTAGTGACAACTTCACAAGCAAAGTCAGAAATAAGTTGAATGAAATATTAGTGTACTAAATAATAAATCAATTTCCTGTGAATGTTGTACATATCAAATATAATTACATTACAGTCAAACTTTGTTATCTCGAACTAGATGGGACTGTTTAAAAACTTCCAGATATCCGAATATTCAAGATATCAAGGGTAAAATACTTAAAATATAAGTGGTTGGGACTGAGAAATCACTTTGACATATCCATTGTATTCAAGATATCAGTGTTCGAGATATTGAAGTTCAACTATATATTAAAGGGGAATCAATATGTTTTTTGTCAAGAATGATCTGATGTCGTGCCGATTTTTTACAGATATTAAGCCGTCCTCTGGAAGCTCTGTGTGATTTCCAACTTCAGCATGGAGCCTGCAAACACGACAGCAAAGTGTACAAAATAGAAAATGGACTCTGGAACAAAACTCACAAAAAGAAATACCTAAAAAAGTTAGAAAAGGATGGACAGACTGTTAATTCCTTAAAGGATTCTTCTAATTCAATAGAACCCTCATCTTGACAGCAATCCTTAGAACACAAATAGGGTAGTAAATTCACTTCATGGGTTTTTAGGCGATAGCTGTAATATTATGAAAACGTCGTAACAATTACCCAGTGAAGCTGTGATATGTACATGTATTTATTATTCAATGTTGCAATTTACAGCTTACATATTGTAGTGTAGAACAGATCTAATGCTTCAAGTCGCCATTAAATCTGTTTGTTTTGAAAATATCGAGGGGCATGCTTACTGTGAAACAGTACTATTTGTTTTTCTAACAGATATTAACCTCAAAGTTGCTGTGAATTGCAACAAATAAATCTATAACGTTGCTGTTCCTTGAAATAGAAAGTATGACATTGGTTGGACGTGGTGAATTTTCATTTGTTTCACTGCTTTAACTGAAAAATAAGAGAGCATTATCCCAAGTGAAGGTAATAATATAGCTGCAATTGTAAAAATAAAAACAGTTGTAAGGAACAATGCATTTGCTTAATAAATGAATCAAGATGCAACAATATGAATAAAGTGCTTTTTCTATGGAATAGTTGTTTTGTTTCAACAACCAATAAGAAAATTATTAGGTGAAAAAAAATCATTATTTTATCATATATTTGAATTTTTTATGAAGGAAAAATATATTGTGCATTTTAAAAGGTCAAGGATGTATTGAAGAACTGATCGAGGCACACATTTAGAGTTGCAATATATTGGGAGCTGTCATTGTATAGATTATGCATCACAGATCTACAATTTTCATAAAAACAATTTTTAAAAATATGGTAATTACATGTAGTTTGGGGACCAAATCTAATATCATGCAGTCATATTTGCATGTCATCTCCAAACTGCATCAAAGAACTTGCAGTTTAACTATACAGTGTATTATGTTTAAAGTATGGGTAATATTCAATTGTAGAGACTACCAGGTATGATTGGTTTTTCATGGGGCAGTACCAGGTATTACCGGTAATATTTATTTGTCATCTGTCATTTACTTGAAGAAAGTCTAAATGTTACAGAGTACTAGCTACATGTACTTGTATCTCCTTTACAAAGATATCAGATATTCCTCTAACATTTCAGTTGATAGCTGAAGGGTGGTCTATCTTCAATCACGCATTTATCATTAACAGCATGTCTGTAATTACCATAGTACTGGTACTTGTTTCTTGATTTTTACTTAGTAAAACCTATACATTATTGTACTACTATAATTAGAATAATTATGGATTATCCTCTCTGTACAACTGCTTTCAAACCGGTAAATCAGGAAAGAACTTCATTGTGTTCAACATCATTAACAGTGTACCTAACTGAATTTTTTAAAGAGAGTTTTTTATAAAGTCCTTTGAGAAATTATCATGAGAGAAAAAGTGGTAGAAAATTCTATATATAATATACGTTGTACATGTACAGAAAATAAATATTTTTTTATTTTATTTCATTTCTGTTGATTCAAAATTGCATGGTTTCAGCAATGATCAGTATACATGTACATACTAACTTCTGTACACCTTACTCAACATGTGCATGCACATATTTATATTTAGTCTGGGCCAAAATAAAATTATTGCTTGTTTGGAATTGCCTCGCACCTCATTGAAAAACCCTAGCTGGTAAAATTTTTATTAGCAAAAATTCAAGAACTTTTTTTTTATTGTTTTTTTTTTCGTCGTACAATGTTTACATAGTTAAAAGTTCATTCAGATCTTATTTTTTACCAATTTTTAATTAGTTGAACTTCCAGTTTGAAAAAAAAAATTAAAAAATTCCCTCCCTCCCTCCCTCCTGGGTCTGGAAACCAAATAAACAGTTTTTAAGGATTGTCCTGTATAATAGATATATAAAAATTGATCAATTTCATTGAAAAAGAAAATATAGGTAATCATAAATTACAGAGCTCACCAAGACAATGCATCAAGATCAAGTTCTGTATCTGAAGCTATCTCTATATTACGCATCAATAGATATAAACTGTGCAAGGTATGAACAAAACTTACTTCATCATGAAACCAGTTCCAAGACCCTTACACAATTTGAGTTGATCTAAAATTAGCATCTGGATAATCAAAATCACTTTTAGTATCTTAGGCTAGCTCTGTGATTCATTTACATACGATAGTTAAATCAATCATGCAAATCTGAATAAGGACCATTATTTAACTAAACATATGTGACCTGCTCTGAAAACCTTAACCCACTCTAGCATCAGAAACCTATGGCCCAGATTCAGCATCCAAGCCTGTCAAATGCATTAGTATCGCATGATGCATCATCCATCGAAATTTGGTGAAGAAGAAACAATAACTTAGATATGGCCACCAAAGGGCACCTGCTCCAAAAACATTAACCTGCTCCACAAACCTTAACCTCCTCCAGAATCTAAACTTTATGGCCCAGATTCAGCATCAAAGAGGTTAAGTCCATTAGTATGCCTAGTTGCAACATCCATGCAAGTTTGGTGAAGATAGGACCATGCACTAATAACTAATATACAGGACCTGCTCCTATAACTATAACCAGGTCCACACGCCGAGGGTATAGCATTAGCTGCCCGACTTTGACCCTGTGAGCTAAATATGGTTAACATTTCAAAACTTTAATTGAAATATTTTGTCTGACACATACCTTGTACAAAAAACACATTTTTGTGAAAAAGAAAAAAAATGGTTTAATGATTTTCAAAGTTTTAATTGTCTAACATTAAATTGTACAAAACACACATTGATCTGTAAAAAAAAAAAAAAGTGCATGAATATATCAATCTGCACAATCACCATGAGGGCCATTTATATGGAATAATCGTCAAATTTTCACAGATTTGTTGGGACGTTATTTTTGGATTAAGAAATCAATAAAAAAACTTTTACACATGATGTTGACAACGTTGTTGATGGGTACATATGAAATCCACATATGAAAATCACAAATTGTAATTAATGCTTCTATGGCAATTACAATCACATTGTTTTAATTAAGAAACAAAAAATCATCTAGAGTATACTAGATTTTAAATGAATTCTATTTAAGTACATATCATTTTTTGTTGATGTTTAATATTTGTCCGTTATATTTTATTTAATTCACTCAACAAGTCGTGGTTTGCCTCCTTAAAAAACCACAGCCTCATGATTGCCTAAAAAGTATTCCCTGTAATTTGAATTTTTTAACTCTTACAATATTTGAAAAATAAGTTGTTTTTATGATTGTCCTTTAGCTTATAGCATTAAAGACAATCAAGCTCATTCCATAAAATAAACCTTAAATTTCAACAAAATCCTTGAACAGCGAGCAATAGTTTTCACATGAAATTTGGAAAAACAACAACCACATTACAATGTGACAAGATATAAATGTAGAAAAACTTTTTGGCAAAAATATCAAATTAAAAAAAATGAATGCATAAATTGTTCAAAAATTATTATATATCAATATGAAAAACAATAAACATGTCAAAAGGAATTCAAAATTGGATTTAACAGTTTATAATTCAGAGCTAGCTGTCAAGAAATATTTGAAACAACATAAAAAATATTACTATCAGCATGACGTTTTTAATGCTGTTCACAACGTACTGGATGATCTGATATGGCATCTAGTAATCAGGCAATTGAATATAAAAAACAAATATATATATATATATATATAACTAATTATGTGTGCTACCGATCACTAAATGATAGTACTGTTATATCTTTGTGACAAGTGTATGGAAATATCATGACCAAAGGGTCTATATAACAATACAATAGCCTTTGATAACACTATGATGGTAATTACAGGATAAAGACTAACAACCTCTGATACACTGTGAATTTAAAAAAAAAATATCACTGATATATTAATATTTACTAGGTAGATCAAACTACAAAATAACAACACTTTGATGATTAATTTCAAATTGTCTACAATTTAACAAAATTCATTAATAATCATTCTTAATTTCTTTTCATTACTCCTTCACAATAAAAATATATGCTCTCTCACATTCATTGGACTTGTACCTTGTAAAAATTCTTTTTTTTTTTTGGTGTGAAGCTATATGATATAATACCATATACAAGATAAAGGCACCTAAGCTTTCACAAAATCCCAAATGTGTTTGTTGGCCTCTTCGTAGGAGTCCATCTGAACCCAGTGGCTAGCCTCCTCCACATACTTGATGGTGCAGTCTTTGATGTATTTTTTGCTGAGCTCTGGTAGATTTTTGTTCAAGGCCATATCCCTTACCCCCCAGACGATGAGTGTGGGCACCTCTATGGGATTAAACATCCTCTTATCCAACTCGCCCCTCATAGCCGCTCTGTAGTAATTCAATGGTCCCGTAAAGCCATTTCCTGGAGTAATAAACAAAACGCATGTATTTTCTAACATTTTTAAAATTCACATCATGATAGGGGTGAATTTTTACTCTTATATCTATTTATAAAAATTTTAGAATCGTTATTCTTGGTAGAAGTTATGGTGTGAACCAATATGTCCTTAGAGTACTGATTTAAGTCTGACACAAACTCTTAGAAATAGTACAATCCTTTTGTGTTTTTTCCTTTTCATTTTATCGATGGTGTTTCTTATTGATATGTTAAATAATTAATGGGTTTAAAATAAATTGGAGGAGTTGGTAGGGCACACCTCAAGGGCAAACTTCTGGGTTTGCCTTGGATCGTGCCAATTGTTTTAACAATTAAGAGGCCCTGCAATGTTCAAAATGTTGAAAATGAAAAGTTTACAAAATTATACAACAGACAGAATAACTCGCTTGAGCCTCTAAACATAAAAGCATGTCACCTCACTTCCAAATACATGTAGTTACTTATATGGATGCAACAAACCTTTTTTGGAAAATGTGTACTTGTATGCTTCAATATCTTCCTTTGTACTATTTTTTAACTGCTTTTTGTCCATGTCTATGAACATTGCATTCAGTGAACTACAACAGTTATGTTGTAATAGAAACTCTGGCAGATAGGGCATTTGGAAAAAGAACATGTACCTGAAAGTATAAGATATAAATTATGAGAGTTAGGTCCCTTGGCTCCTTCACAAACAGGGATTTTCTGTTTATATCAATTCTGAATCAAATTGATAATAATTCTATTACATTCCAAACAAATTCTGAATGAAATAGATAATAATCCCATAGCATTACATCTTATTCAGAGTCACAATTGTTCATTGGAATACCAATGGTACATTGAACAGTAGAAAAGAGAAAAGATGGAGCCCTACCATGACATGAAAAACTGTTTATAATTGGTCATCAGCTCTTTAAACATAATAGCACCATGTGGAGCGTTTAACACAATAAGCTTCTTCACCATCTCTGGATGCTTGTTGGCAAAGTTGAAGACCACAGCACCGCCCCAATCATGTCCCACCAAAACACAGTCCCTGTAACCTGCCAGGAGAGATGAAACTTTCAGAGCATATCCATTACTGTAAATTTCTTTTTAAAACGCAAGGGATTAATATCCGCATAAAGTCACGAGAATCATTAACCAATTAATTAATTAACCAATTAATAACTAATTAATCAATTAGTTTTTTACTTCATATTGAGTATTTTTCATAAAATCTACCACAATCAGACAATGGAACATGTAAGAAATTGACTACTAAGCTTGGATTCATATCAAATATTGTTTATGTGGAGCACTTGAGCTCGCAGGCATTCCCTATGATCTAAAATTCAAATTGCACTTCATGTACTTCCTATTGCATTAAATTATGCCCCACTTGAGATCATCTTTACCTAGAGCAGGAATGAGCTGCTTCAGGTCCTGGGTTAGCTTGTCAATCTTGTAACTGCTGACACCACTTGGTTTGTCCGAGTCTCCATAACCTCTCTGATCAATAGCAACAACCCTGTAATATCAACACAAATGCCAAATCAGTCATGTACCATATACAGCGTACTAATAATTCAGTTGAATTCTTTGAAATTTTACCATCAAGTAAAAGATACATGTATTTTATAGCAAAAATTAAGTATTACATACATCAGCATTGTCTTCATTTATTTGTGACAAAAATAAATGTAACAATGTGAGATTAATAGATTGGCATAATGCTGTATTTGAGAAGATGGATGACACATATATAATGCATTTTCATCCAATTCTCTGGCAATTGTATTTTCCATTTATAGATTCCTGACAACTTTAGGTTCATCATTACTTTTGTTTACTCATATAAAATGTTGCTTTAATGATCTTCCAAAAGAAATCTAAATTATGATAGAAAATGAACACAGTTTCTACCATCCTCTGACCAAAAATCTGTTATTTAACTCGACAGTTTTCATAGAGGAGTCCTATTTATTAATCCTCATGAGAGTTATCTCTCTTTTCAGAGGATCAATGAACCTTAATTTCCCTGAACACAATGAATGTTCTTATCAACAAATAATATAAAATCAAATCCAACCATTCTGGTCCTCCATCATGTACTGTAGTATTATTTGTCAGTATATGAATGAACATTGGCAGATAGCATTTTCTTTCGACACTTTACATAAGGAGTTTCCAATTGGTTAGTGACAAAACAGCAAGAAGTAACTTATACCTGAATTCTTTGGAGAACTCTCGAAGCTGATACCGCCATGAATACCAGAACTCTGGAAATCCATGAACTAGGAGCATCAGGGGTTTCCCCTCTGTACCAGCGGCCACATAGTGAAGTCTGACCTCCTGTAATACAAATAGACACTGAACAGCCATAAACACATTAGATCCTACATACCACATGCCATACCGATTCCTTCCTACAACCTCATTCAGGCCGCTTTGAACCTTTTCTCCTGGTAAAAAAATATCATAATCACTTAAGTATCGGTAATGATTTCATGCCATTACAAAAATCATTTATTTACTCCCCTGCTTTACAGGCTAAATTTGTTAACATTAAAATCTATAATACCTATACTCTATTCAACCTATTCCTATCCCTGTCCCCACTATACACACCCTGGACAGTGTACCGTTTGTCAACCTATAAATCTTCCCAACTCCTCAGGAACGCAATATGATGATTATGGAAACATTAATAATTAAAGCATATTATGCATGCAGATCTCTAGTATTCAGTCAGTACTTTGATTTTGCACACCTCAATCAAGAATGTGCATGTTTGTTTGTAATATATATTATAACATTGAGTCTATCTTTACTGATATATTTTCTTATATCTTGGGTAACAACTATATGAAACTTTTGCATTCAATGCAAAACGATCCTGGCACATTATGTTAATTTAATAAAAGTGTTCATTGTGTTGTTAAAATCTATACTTTTACAATTTTACTGTGTTAATAGATCGTTTGAGTGACCTCTAGTACTGATATACACTGAGACATGTGAGAAGCTCTTCCTTCTAACCATATGTTGATTCATACCACTTTAAAATGACAAACTAATTTTCCTCTCAAGACTTATACATGATGCAAGGGTTCGTAAGTGTCACTTAAAATTCCATGACCATGCATGCATTTACTAGCGCTCTCAAATGCTACAAATTTACAGTAAATCTAAAACAATTAATATAAGCTAGTATTTCAGAAATATATATCTCGTAATCAAAGTTTTTTGCCTTCATTCTGAATTGAAGAAATTGGCTTAAGTTTTCAATTACGTTTGTTTAGAAAAAAAAAAAACGGGAAGGGAGAATAACAATTACATCATGCAGACTTTGTATAACTGGGGTGTTCTGTTTTCTGTTGAGGGCAAAGTTAAACTTATTAACATTCTCGATTTTTCATGGCTTGCAGCTGGAGCCTTTTGTATAGTGAGTTATATCAGAGATAAAGAAATTGGTTTGGCTTTCTTCTGTTGATAATAACCACAGGCAGACATTTGAGAAATGATTCACTGAGCAAATCCACTTACTCTCTTGAATTGACATGTATCAACCCCACAAGCATGTACCCACGCAATCAGGAAATGCAAACATTTTTTTCAGTTTCTCCTCTAACATATGATTATAACATGAGGCTATATTACATTAAAAGTTTGGGATATTATGTTAATATGAACTGGTGGAGTTTGGCAAATTGAAAAAAAAAAAGATTCTATATCTTCATCTGTTACAGTTTATAGCTATGGTTTTAGTTAACATATGAAAATAGTACATAAAAAGAACATGACTATATGCATGATACTCTTAATTTTTTACAAAATTATAAATACAGATAATGTATCCTGATTTCTGTCTTAATTCATAACATTTTGGAGTAAAATGTATTCAGTAATAACATTCACATTTACAGAATGTGAACAAAGTAAGCTAATCAATGGGTACTACATCCAATGGCAATAAGAATTGATTTAGGACCCCTGAGGAATTGGGGGGGGGGGGGGGGTCACTGCCACATGGGAAAAGGGAAAGTTGAGACATCAAAGTACCTTTAAAAGCAGAACTTTTTTACCAAATCTTCAAAAAATATATAAAGAATGGGTAGAAAATTTAGGGAAGCATTGATTTTTTTTATAGAAAATATAGAAAAAAATTAGTTGTACTTTGTAATTTATTACTAGGATTTGTAATTACTATATAAAAAGAGTAATTAACAAATTACTTAAAATTAATAAAATATCATGTATTACCTTAATTATTACATATTAAGGGATACTTAAATCCACTGACTTCACAGATGGTTTACATAAAATTGATCATGGTATATGCCACAATAAAAAAAAACCCATAATTTACATGCATACTACTTTGTGACCGTGATAAATCAAGTTCCATTTTCTCACCCTCACCCTTTATATCCCCTAAGGCTATACAGATAAAAAAAATCATCACCATATTTATTTAGCCTATATATAGTCAGTTGTACATACATAACATGCATACTATGGAGCCAATTAATAATTTAATAAAGTTTTCAGCTTTATAATACACTGTAGACTGAGTCTATCTGCTATAATACATGCATAATAAAACAACTTGTTTAACAAGTAGGCCCTATATCTCACCTCTAGATGAATGTAGCCGTGGGTCCCGAGACTCGGGTCACTCAGACATTTCGGGGGTTGGTCATACTTCGACTTCTTGAAAAACCCACCTATAAGCCATTTTGGACGGAAAAAGAAGGAAATAAACACAAGAGTTGAGTAAATGCACGAGAAAATGGCCACTGCGATCAACCGCACCACTTGTCTCAACGCCATCGTTCAACTGAAGTCAAGCTACTCAGCAATAAGCTGCTCAGCAATAACGAAATTTGTTTACATTTATCGACTATTAAACTAAATTTTCCGATCCCGATTGAAAAAAAATAATCGAAACAGGGCGCCTAGCGCCCAAACTAGGACTTGTGCCACCCAGGTGGCACCGGATTCATGGGGGTACGGGTGTCCCCTCGGGATCCCCGGCCCCAAAAGGGGCAATATTAGCACCGATTTCTGGCGCCAGGGCGCTGACTTGACCCTATCATACTGTTAAATAGGCACTCTAAACAGGGCGCCTAGCGCCCAAACTAGGACTTGTGCCACCCAGGTGGCACCGGATTCATGGGGGTACGGGTGTCCCCTCGGGATCCCCGGCCCCAAAAGGGGCAATATTAGCACCGATTTCTGGCGCCAGGGCGCTGACTTGACCCTATCATACTGTTAAATGGGCACTCTAAACAAGGCGAAAGGATTTTTTTTTACAAAAATATAGTCCGTCTGATTTTTTTTGAAAGGTTTGTTAATGTTTAATATAATATTAATGGTAAGTTTTTGTTTTGTTTATATTTAATGATTCTTTGAAAATTAAATGATTTAATTGCATTATTGGTCGTTTTAGTTTTTTGCGGACTATTTTATTGTCCTACCGATTCTATTTTTAGATTTGGGTTTTCCTAATTCTTACGGTGATTCATTGATTTTTTTTCAAATGTGGTGTGATTATTGGGGCACCTTTAAAATTAAAAAAAAATGGATTGTTTTAAGTGTTATTCATATTCACCGCAAATATTGATGAATACAAAATAAAACTAATGTATTAATGCTATGAATTATTGAACAGTTTTAATATGTATATATACATGTACATTTATAAATAATGGCACCCAAATGAATAAGTAAAATGGTTTATTTTTATCAAAAATACTGTAGTGATTTGTATCAATTTAACATTTATGAAGTATAACCGTTTTACATTACATAATCATCTTTCTTTCTTTAATTTGATATTACTTGCTATTGATTAAACATACGCGATATCATTTCATTTGTCATTTAAGACTGAATCTCTCTCTTGTATACATGTATGTTTAATTTTTGTCTTAGAATATACCTTTGTTTGCACATATGGATAAATATATGAAAATTCATTCATATCTTATTTTTCTACTTACACAGCTAGTGGAAATCATTCCCATCCTTCGTTCGTAATAGTAAAATTTATTTGCTGTCTGACAATCTAAGATCTACTGTTAATAAAAAAAAAAATGTCTAATATTTTGCAACATATCGACAGTCCTGAGAAGTCTCCTCTTAATGCCAGTTTCAGCAGCCTATGTTGAATGTGGTTATTTGAGCTTGAAAGATGTCAAAACCAAGAAAGACAGTCTTATGTCAGAAGCTCGGCTGAAAGCATTGATGTTGCCGTATGTTCAGTTACATTGTAACTACGATAAAATCATAGACATTTGCTTCCGATCATTCTTGCAGACTTTACCTTGGGCTAACGTAACCATTTTTTTTTTTAAATTTTTACACTCTTTTTTAATTTGGCAATACTACCAATGTATAACAAAATATACCAATTTCATATCAATTTATGTTTTTATTTATCGATTTTATTTTTTGTAAAGTTCTGCTGAAATAGCTGATGAAAGTATCCTCGGTGATGAATACTAAAACCGTGGAGATGCAGGGGCCTCTAGAGCTCCTGTCCCCTTGCTCCAGACACCCAAAGGCCATTGTAACGAAAAATATTCAAATAAAATTTACAGTAATTATTGCAATTTTAATTTACTGGATAAGTGTTAATGTAAAATTAATTTAATAACAATGACGTATTGTAAATGTTGTATCTACACGTACCCCTTCATTAAATATATGGTAAAGAGTACATGTATTTCTGGCGTAATCTTACATTTATTTCGTGTGAACATGGAAACCAATAGACAATTATTCTTATTTTTGAAATTTAAACAGCAAAGCACTTAACGAGCATCCGCTAAAAGTTCAGTACATTGTATATTTAAAATAGTTAACGTGCATACATTAAGGGTTAATCTGATAATTTAAGACCTAGTCATGAAAACGCTTCATGTTTTAAAGAGACTGTTTATGCTCATGTTTAAACATATTAATCCAAACAATAAATGAGTACACTGTTATTATTTGATTGAATTAATCAAAGATATAAATATCAATTCATTGAAATGTGTTTATTTTGCTGTTGAATTAGAACTGGTTTCATTATCAAAATTCCATGGTGCGAGTCAATTTTCAACGGACTAGGGTGTTTACTCAAACCTTTGGTCTCGATATTCAATGCCGAAAAATGCTTAACCTCTGGTCAATTTTCTTAAATGAACTTTTATAATTATTTGATTTTATTATTAGCATTCTAGACAAAGGAAAATATGTTAATTTTCTGTTATATTTCAGGATAACAGGATTAAGGCGCACTTCCGCAAGACTGACAAAACTTATACATGTACCATGAATTAGGATGGGAAACATGCATTAAATTTATTCAATCCGTATAAACACAACTACTATTGAAGTAGTTATTGTTCTCCGCTTTTAATCAAAGTGGGGGATATTGAATTGATTGAATTGGGTCTGTCCGATATGATCCGCCCTTCTGACTGTCTGTTCTTCTATCATTCTGTCTGTGTGAAACACTTTCATTTACTACTATTGAAAGAAATTAATTAATTCATTTGTGGTTAGTGGTGCATTTCATTATAATAATCACTTAGCAACCACTATTGAAATAAATTATTTCAATAGTGGTTGGGGTGTATTTCATTACAACCACTATTGCTATAAATTATCTAAATATTGGATATGGATGAACTTGGTCATAAATATCAAATTGTAATTACTATTAAAACACAACCACTATTGAAATACATTTTGTCCTATGCTTTCACTGAATGTTGTGGATATAGATTTGGTCCGTCTGTTCGTCAGACTGAATGTCCGTCTATCCTTCTGTCTGTGTGTAACACTTTGGTTTCGGATCGATATCTTAAGATGGTATGGGCCACCTGGCGATATTCATGTGAATCAAAGTACATTTTACGTGTACTTGTAACCAAATACTTTTAGTATTTTTTTTTTTAATTTTGCAATATTTGACCGAAAAATAAGTTTTAATAAAATTTGGACAGGTAAACTAGTTATAATTGCCCCATTTATTCACAAGACTCATTATAAGATAAATTGAAACACAAATTTCACAGCCGTACAGTAAAACTGGTAAAACAACCTTATCAAATAAATCAACTTGACAATTTACTGGCAAATTAAAATTTATAATTTTTCTTTTAACGCCATACCTGGACTTTTTTAGCCCGTTCACACAAATGTGGGGTTTTTTAGTTTTTGTTTTTTGTTTTTTTGGGGTTTTTTTCTTCAGTAAATGACCCGGTTTCTTGATATTACGATACCCAGGTATTTGAATTCTTTAACATTTTCAAACAATTCTTCTTTATAATAAAAAAAACTTTTTCGATGCTGAACCTTTGGAGAAAACCATTATTTTTGTTTTATTGACATCAACATTAAGTTTCCACCGAGTACTATACGTAAAAAATTCGTTGATGGCATTTTATAGGTCATCCGCATATTCTGCCTTTATGTCGGTATCGTCGGTGTAAAATTAAAGTTTCAAATATAGCGATAACTCGTTTTCAATTTCATTACTTATGCTTTGCAAACCAACAATGTTATTTTCCAATAAAAAGTTTTCTAGATCGTTAATGTACAAAGAAAATAAAAAAGTGGAAAGGTTTTCTCCTTGCCTTACATCTACGTTGTAAAAACAAATCGAGGAAATACCATTTAGTTCTACTAATGACTTAATTTATACCCATGTACATGTTTTTAATATATCTAAAACATTCCCCATTAATTCCATTCAAAATAAGCTTACTCCACAGGCCGGTCCTCCATAAAGTATCGAACGCTTGTTTGAAATGGATAAAAGCAACTCCTCTCTTTACAAACAAGATCAATATAACATTGGTTAATTGAATTGGATTAATAATACAAGTATAGTGCATAAAAATAAATGTTGTACAAACAAAAGATGCATAGACAACAAGAATTAATGAATGAAAAAGGAAAAATAACGAAAGAAAATAGACCAAAAAAACAGCAATACAATAAATCCGCAATACAATCTACTGTCTTTTGCTATGCTCTAATTAAATACAGCTAGATATTAATATTATACTTTTGTTAGAATCTTTTGGAATTTTTTATAAAGTTATGCACATCATCAAATATTTGTTTATTAACAGTAAAGTTACATTGATTACTACCATGTAATAAAATTTCTACAGATACTGGTATGATAAAATTGTGTATGGAGTGTGTAACAGTATTTCCCTTTGAAAGGCATACATGTATTTTGGACAAAAAAGAAAAAAAGTGTTCAGTATCTTCATATGAATTACTAGTACCACAATACTGCAATGATGAGCCTTTATTAAAAAAATCTTCATATAAATGTTCATTTAAGTTACTTGCTGTTTTTCAACTGACAATGTATAAAATTTTCTCTTCAGAGTCCATAGTCAAACAGTTTGTTTTCTTTGGAAGATTTTTGTTGAGCCTTGATTTAAATGGGGCAACTAAATGACAATCCTTAGTGTTTTGTCGCAATTTATTCCAAGCTTTGATAATAGATGGTGAAAAGTTGTTATAGTGTAATGTTGTTCTTAAGGAGGCTAGATGATCAACAAATTAACCATCAAATTTACTTAAAATTTTAAGTTTGATTTGTTTTGCTACAAACAATTATTTAGTAAAGAAAAATTCTATGTATCTGAACTTTTTGGGGGCATTTTACTATATTTTTATATAGAGCTCTTCTTTTAAAAGAGATCAATATAGTTTAAACATGGCCATTACCATCGAGCCCTCTTAAAATAGGAATTCTGTATGTCATATTACTTGTTCTCAACGTACAAGATTCAACCATATCTCTCTAAGATATTGAGGTGCATATCGAAAAATAATTTTGTAAAACAAGACTAATTTATATTTTTTACGACGTTCTGTCAGTAGTTCCCAATCCAGTTCTTTAAACAATTTTGATCGAAGGAGAATTACAACTAACACCTGTAATAATTCTTCCAGCTTCATTCTGGACATCTTCTAATAATTTGCAACTTTGATCGGAAGAAATATCCCATACAATGTCTCCATATTCTAAGACTGATCTTATCAATATGAATGCAAGGTAGAAGGTAAAATGGGTACAGACTTTACATATAGTTTAAAAAACTCAGTAGATAAAATAATGAGACACAGACAAAATAGTAGACTGACAGACGGACCGACAGGCCCAAATCAATATTCCCCACTTTAGTCGAAAGAGAGGGATATTTATTTCAATAGTAGTTGCAAAGTGATATTTATAATGAAATTTATTCCCAACTACTATCGAAATGATAATTTCAATAGTGGTTGTATTTCAATAGTGGTTACAAAATGACTCTTATAATGAAATACATTCCCAACTTTTGAAATTATTATTTTATGCAATAGTTGTATTTCAATAGTGGTTGCAACAGCCCCTCCCAGATCACAGATAATAGATGATAAGCGGGATTTGTTTATTTATTTTTTTGGAGGGGGTGTGTGGTTTTTTGTGTAGTTTGTGTGGGTTTTTTTTTGTTCATCAACAGTTTCAAAAAAAGCTACGTTCCTGAGAAGGATTGTTAGGTAATTAGTATTTTATGAATGACATACACCTTTTAATGTTTCAAAAACACAGTAAGCGAAAAACTTCTTACTGTTCTTAATAGAAATCGTGATATAAACGAACACATCTTAAAAACTCAATTACATTAATACAGTAAAAAGTGTTGAAGTATCAGTAAGAACACAAAGGTCCAAAAGGACCTCATGCACCTAAGAATCCAGTGTCACATGAAAGTCCTAGTTTGGGCGCTAGGCGCCCTGTTTAGATTCCCTATTTAACACTATGATAGGATCAACTCTGGGGCCGGGGATTCCGAGCGGACACCCGTCCCACAAAGAATCCGGTGTCACCGGAGTGGCACAAGTCATAGTTTGGGCGCTAGGCGCCCTGTTTAGATTCCCTATTTAACACTATGAGAGGATCAACTCAGCGCCCTGGCGCCAAAAATCGGTGCTAATATTGCCCCTTTTGGGGACAGGGATCCCGAGGGGAAACCCGTGCCCCCAAGAATCCGGTGTCACCTGGGTGGCACAAGTCTTAGTTTGGGCACTAGGCACTCTGTTTAAATACCTATTTAACAGTATGATAGGGTCAAGTCAGCGCCCTGGCACCATAAATCAGTGCTAAAATTGTCCCTTTTGGGGCCAGAGATTCCGAGGGGACACCCGTGCCCCAAAGAATCCGGTGGCACCTTGGTGGCACAAGTCCTAGTTTGGGCGCTAGACGCCCTGTTTAGAGTTCCTATTTCACGCTATGATAGGGTCAAGTCAGCGCCCTGGCGCCAGAAATCGGTGCTAATATTGCCCCTTTTGGGGCCGGGGATCCCGAGGGGACACCCATGCCCCAAAGAATCCGGTGTCACCTGGGTGGCACAAGTCCTAGTTTGGGCGCTAGGCGCCGTGTTTAGACTCCCTATTTCACACTATGATAGGGTCAAGTCAGCGCCCTGGCGCCAGAAATCGGCACTAATATTGCCCCTTTTGGGGCCGGGGATCCCGAGGGGACACCCGTACCCCCAAGAATCCGGTGTCAACTGGGTGGCACAAGTCCTAGTTTGGGCGCTAGGCGTCCTGGTTAGATTCCCTATTTAACACTATGATAGGGTCAAGTCAGCGCCCTGGTGCCAGAAATCGGTGCTAATATTGTCCCTTTTGGGGCCGGGGATCACGAGGGGACACCCGTACCCCCATGAATCCGGTGTCTCCTGGGTGGCACAAGTCCTAGTTTGGGCGCTAGGCGCCGTGTTTAGACTCCCTATTTCACACTATGATAGGGTCAAGTCAGCGCCCTGGCGCCAGAAATCGGTGCTAATATTACCCCTTTTGGGCCGGGGATCTCGAGGGGACGCCCGTGCCCCCAAGAATCCGGTGTCAACTGGGTGGCACAAGTCCTAGTTTGGGCGCTAGGCGCCCTGTTTAGATTCCCTATTTAACGGTATGATAGGGTCAAGTCAGCGCCCTGGCGCCAGAAATCGGCACTAATATTGCCCCTTTTGGGGCCGGGGATCCCGAGGGGACACCCGTACCCCCATGAATCCGGTGCCACCTGGGTGGCACAAGTCCTAGTTTGGGTGCTAGGCGCCCTGTTTAGAGTCCCTATTTAACAGTATGATAGGGTCAAGTCAGCGCCCTGGCGCCAGAAATCGGTGCTAATATTGTCCCTTTTGGGGCCGGGGATCCCGAGGGGACACCCGTACCCCCATGAATCCGGTGCCACCTGGGTGGCACAAGTCCTAGTTTGGGCGCTAGGCGCCCTGTTTAGATTCCCTATTTAACGGTATGATAGGGTCAAGTCAGCGCCCTGGCGCCAGAAATCGGCACTAATATTGCCCCTTTTGGGGCCGGGGATCCCGAGGGGACACCCGTACCCCCATGAATCCGGTGCCACCTGGGTGGCACAAGTCCTAGTTTGGGTGCTAGGCGCCCTGTTTAGAGTCCCTATTTAACAGTATGATAGGGTCAAGTCAGCGCCCTGGCGCCAGAAATCGGTGCTAATATTGTCCCTTTTGGGGCCGGGGATCCCGAGGGGACACCCGTACCCCCATGAATCCGGTGCCACCTGGGTGGCACAAGTCCTAGTTTGGGCGCTAGGCGCCCTGTTTAGAGTGCCTATTTAACAGTATGATAGGGTCAAGTCAGCGCCCTGGCGCCAGAAATCGGTGCTAATATTGCCCCTTTTGGGGCCGGGGATCCCGAGGGGACACCCGTACCCCCATGAATCTGGTACCACCTGGGTGGCACAAGTCCTAGTTTGGGCGCTAGGCGCCCTGTTTAGAGTGCCTATTTAACAGTATGATAGGGTCAAGTCAGCGCCCTGGCGCCAGAAATCGGTGCTAATATTGCCCCTTTTGGGGCCGGGGATCCCGAGGGGACACCCGTACCCCCATGAATCCGGTGCCACCTGGGTGGCACAAGTCCTAGTTTGGGCGCTAGGCGCCCTGTTTAGAGTGCCTATTTAACAGTATGATAGGGTCAAGTCAGCGCCCTGGCGCCAGAAATCGGTGCTAATATTGCCCCTTTTGGGGCCGGGGATCCCGAGGGGACACCCGTACCCCCATGAATCCGGTGCCACCTGGGTGGCACAAGTCCTAGTTTGGGCGCTAGGCGCCCTGTTTAGAGTGCCTATTTAACAGTATGATAGGGTCAAGTCAGCGCCCTGGCGCCAGAAATCGGTGCTAATATTGCCCCTTTTGGGGCCGGGGATCCCGAGGGGACACCCGTACCCCCATGAATCCGGTGCCACCTGGGTGGCACAAGTCCTAGTTTGGGCGTTAGGCGCCCTGTTTCGATTATTTTTTTTCAATCGGGATCGGAAAATTCAGTTTAATAGTCGATAAATGTAAACAAATTTCGTTATTGCTGAGCAGCTTATTGCTGAGTAGCTTGACTTTGGTCATCGTTCAATGTCTCGCCTTGCACGATTGTTTTTAAACCGTTTACCTATAGCCTCGTATAAAACGCGGAACGGAAAACGGAGTGAAATGACCCGGGTTGAAAATTGACCCGGGGCTCATATATATTGATCCAGGGGTACTTTTTTCGATGTTGATCAAAATTTTGACCAAATAGTCGTGAAATTTATATCCGATATCATTTTCAAGCTTGAAAAAGTTTTGTTTTTTTTATATTGATCCGATAACCTCAACACGTTATATAAAATATTATATGCATACGGTCAGGAAAGGGCATCTGCTCCAAAACTTCAACCTGCTCCAAAAACCTTAACCTCCTCCAGCATCCAAAATCAATATCTCACATCTATCAAAGCCTGTCGAGTGCTTCAGCATCACAAGATACATCATCCAATTCAAGTTTTTTGAAGTTAGGACCAGTAATAATTAGATATGGTGATTAAAGGGCACCTGCTCCAAAAACTTTCACCTGCTCTATCCATGCAAAAATCTTAAACTCCTCCAACATCCGAAACCTATGGCTCAGATTTAGCACCCCAACGTTTCAGTTGTATATGTATCATAGGATGCATCATCGATGCAAATTTAGTGAAGTTAGGACCAGTAATAACTTAATTAGGTATAGTCATCACAGCGCACTTGCTCCAAAAACTTTAACCTGCTCCAAAAACCTTAACCTTCTCTAGCATCTGAAACCTATGACCCAGATTCAGTATCCAAGCCAGTCACGTGCATCAGTATCACATGATGTCATCCATATGTCATGCTGTAAATTTTGAATGTACTGGGTGGGTGTAAATACAAAATTTACAGCATGACAAATTTTGTATTTACACCTACCCAGTACATTCAAAATTTACAACATGACACATTATTTAAGTTTGGTGAGATAGAAACAATAATGACTTTTATATGGCCATCAAAGGGCGCCTGATTCAAAAACTTTAACCTGCTCCAAAATCCATAACCTCCTGCGGCATCTAAAATTTATGACCAGATTCAGCATCCAAGTCTGTTAGAACCATTTTAACAAGACCTTGGACTTTCGGTAGGACGTAACTATCTATTTCTTGCATCAAAACAACTAAAAATGACGCCCATTTCGCGTGAAATATACACAGATTGCGTAGTCTTAGCTAAAAAGCCAGACAAATCGTGTTGATTTCAAAGAGCCATAGCTAAGTGGCCAGCAACGAAATAGACAGGCCTACGTCACATTGCTTTTTGACACAACTACCCAAAGTCCAAGCTCTTGTTAAAATGGTTTTAAGTCCATAAGTTTGCCCCATATATATACAAGTTTGGTGAAGATAAGAATAGTAATAACTTAGATACAGGACCTGCTCCAAAAACTTTAACCAGGTCCAGACGCTGGTCGAGGGTTTAGCATAAGATCCCCGACTTCTCCTCAGTGAACTAAATATGGTTAACGCGTTTCAAAATTTTAATTGAAATATTTTGTCTGGCGTGTACATGGTACAAAAAAAGAATAAATTGGTTTAAGGTCAAGATCTAGTAAATGAAAGGTGCCTATACAGGTTAATGAAATTCAAGGTATAAATTCTTTCAATGATGCTTCATACCAATAGCTTTGTTTGACAGGGTGTATCGGGACTTAAATTTTTGGTAAACACAGTGAAAAATCATGTTTTGAACTGTCATTTTCTATGAAACATGAAGGAAATAAGTACCACTCCTCGGACTGTTGTATATTTCTGACCAATGAAATATATCTAGAATGCCTACAGTCTTTCAAAAAACGGTATTAAACAAGCTCTTGACCTCCTCTTTAAGTAATGTACATGTTAGACAAAATATCTCAATTTAAAAGTACCTAGTGAACATATTCTGCACATGCAATCACAATGAGGACCATTTTAATGGGTTAATCGTATAAATAATGTTTGTTGGAGCGTTCTTCCCTGGAATAGAAATGAGTAAAAAAAATCTTTTACACATAATTATGTTGCTGACAACGTCAACTCGCTGTCGATGGGTACTTCTGAAATATGGCAAAAGTTAAGGTACTGATCTAGGTTTAAGTAACAAACAGTCATCAAAATTGAACAGGGTTTTAACTAAATTTAATCAAAATAAATAAACAAAAGAGCTACAGCTCTTTCACCTAGTCAACAATCAATCATTGCTAATCATAAGGCTTAATAGCTGCAGATCTGTAGCTCCCGGTCTGAAAAAACCTGCAGCTAAAGGCTTAAATACTGTGTATGTATTTTGGAAATAGAAAACTACTTATGATATCTTTTTTTTGAAAGTGTGTCAAATTTTCTCCGACTCATGCAAATAGCCAGGAATTTGTTAATAACATTTCATTTATACTGAAAAAAAAAATCACACCGAAACACTGGTGAGCGTTGTGGCCCATGGGATATAAAATGATAAAAACTTGAAATATTAGAATATAAAACAAAAGATAAGGTTTAAAATATATCAAATATGATTTTATATTTATTATGATAATAAAAGTATTTATTTAAGATGTGTAGTTTTTATTCAGTAGGTTGAGGGGGCGAATTAGATATAGGACGAATTGTCTGCTGAACTAAAAAAAAACAAAAAACAAAGATGGCCGCCATGAGTGGGTCTAGCAAGAACGACGCTTTGTATATTTCACTTCTGGGCTTAGCAGAAAATTTTAGAGTGTCTAATCCACCAAATATAAGACTCTGCATCCACTGCCTGCAATCAATCTTCAGCATTAATCCACCGCCACTCATCGTTTCACGAACGCACCTGCAATTAGGAAATATTCTTTTGGCGCACACTAAAAACAAAGAATTGGCCACCAGGCATTTGGAGCAAGCAGTGAGTTGGATATGTTTTGTAAACTTTTCAATTGTTAAATATGGATTAGATTTTTTTCCTTTAAATTTGAATTGATTGTGTAAAAAATAGGGGACCAATATTAAAACAGGTTGGGACCAATCTTCCAAATGCAATGGGATATGATGGCCCATTTGGAATATAATGTCCCAAGTGGGATATAAATTTGAAGTGCAAAAATTAGAAATTTTGTATTTTGCTAAAAATTTTGCAAATCTGCATTAGAGTAGATAAAATGTAACAACTTTTGGTAAACAACATTTTATGTAACCCTACTATTACGGAGATTGATCCCTTTATATCCAAAACTTTTTGGGGATCAATCTTACAAACTATACTGGGACCTAATAGGAAAACTTGTTAACCAAAAGACGGAGATTGATCCCTTTATATCCAAAACTTCTTGGGGATCAATCTTACAAACTATACTGGGACCTAATAGGAAAACTTGTTAACCAAAAGTTGTTGCATTTAATATACCTTAATGCAGATTTATAAAAAAAAATTCCCAAATCAAAGAGTTTTCTTTTTTTGCACTTTAAATTTATATCCCACTAGGGCTATTACATCCCGAACGGGCTATTATATCCCATTTGGGCGATTGGTCCCAACCTGATAAACAGATAAAATGAACTTCATTTAACTTGTTTGAAAATTAAATGTTTCCATTGTATATTTTATTTAGCAAACACTTTCTTGTATGAATTTGTTCAATAAGAAAATTTATTGCGAGACTATTTTCAAATTGCTAGAAATATGCAGTCTCATATAAATTCTTGTAACTAATTAAGCCTCAGCCTCCAATAAGTTATATGTATATTTCTTAGTTTATGTGTTTGAATTTATTGTTGTCAAATTTGAACACAATACTCTTGGAAAAATATTGTAATAAGTGGGAATTAGAAAGAAGGCTGGACCTGGTCTTGGTTTTTGTTATTCAGGGAACATGTATAATGCACCATAAATTTCTGAATGGTTAATATCAAATGCAACATTTCATTTATTATGAACTTTTCTTCTATTTCAGTGGACAATATCAATAGGAGTATCCTTTCGTGAAGAAAATACACACCAGAAAATGGTGAATAAGATTGAAAGTTGTAGAATATGCCTGTCTGAACATACATTGTGTACATGTGACCAGTAAATCAAATTTCTCGATCTTCCCAAGTCAAGGGTTCCTGATTAGCACTACTTACTTGTGTGGAGTGGACCAAAAACCCTTGGCCAGCAAAGATGCAAATTTCTGAGATCACAAACATTTTGATTGCCAATGATTTAGATTTAGGACTTACTATAATCTCTTTTCTTTTTCCATTTTCATCTTTATCATTATTAAGGAAAATAACCTCTGCTTCAATAGACCAATCCACATTTTACAAAAGACAAAAGTTATGTCCCTTGACCGCCATCTTCAGGGGAAAAACCCATAGATTTCTCACAGTAGCCCTTACAGTATAGAGGTTTGTAACTGTGTCATTTGACAATAAAACCCATTTCCGCTTTGTGTTTTAATTGTCCCAGGATGGGGCAACCCACATCATAAGATAATTGGTAGAAGAAGAAGGGGAAAGTTGGTTTTTTTCCTGTTTGACCTTTGGGTTGACCCCACAAAGAGAATGCAACTTTTGCAAAATGTGCACGTAGATTAGTTAGTTTACCAACGTGTGGAAGGCCCCAAAAATAACCAATGTTTGGTTCTCAAGTTACCGTGTATCAGTGGGTTTTTCGCGTGTCACGAAAATTGGGGAAAATGTGTAACATATTTTTAGTTTGCGTCAGTCATTTTTTTGCAATTTGAAAAGTATATAGAAAATAATACAGGATACAATGTCTGTATATTCAATGATTTGTGATGTAAAAGCGATTGGGAAAAATTAGATCGTGAAAATTAACAGATATACAGTATAACATCAGGTCAAATGATGGACACTGACTAGTATTGATTAATTTCATTTCTATTTTGTAGAAGGAAATAAAAAAAAAATTCAGTTTTTAAGACAAAATTGAAAAATTGCAATCTTTTCAAATCTTGCAATAAAAGTAAATACCCAGCCTGCTGCATAATATTTTCAAATTTATGGTCTAAGAAACTTAGAAGATTAATTTTTTTTGCTTTAATTCTCATGATTAACATGTATGGTAAAACATTTACATATTTTGATGTACCGTAGTCAATCTGTGCTGAATATTGACACCTTCAGTGTAGTCCAATTTCTTAATTAAAGAAGGTATATGAATTTAAATGAATAGCCAATGTTAGAATGTTTTACGTCATTTTGAATAACTTCACCTTCAAAGCCAGTGAAAATTTGCTTTGAGGTCAAGTGTTTTTAATTAGATAAATGACTTCTAATTATTGAAGCTTTAATAACCACTGTATTTCTAATTCAATGAATTTAGGCTATATTCATGATGCCTTTTATGGCTGCCATGCATGTTCCTCAATTAAGTAATACCCATACTAACAAAATGACTGTATCTGTTTAGTACTAAATGTTGTGAAGATTTTATTAGATTTTTACACATATTGGAATATCATAAAAACCCAGAAATATTAGGGTTATTATAAGGAAAACTGGGTTTTTTTATCCAAAGTATTGATAGTTAGCATGCCTTAATGAAATTCAGTTGCCCCCTTCAGAAGAGGTGGACTCTGTGAGGTTTGAATCAGCGAGTGAACTGGCCACTGTGTATGAAAAAGATGTAAGTTTTATTACAGTGTATATATGATATCTATCTTAAAATTGCACATATAAATATCAATGTGTAATTTAAAAAGACCTAGAAATATTGTACTTAAATTTTAATTTTGATCAGTCTGTTAAGTATGTTATTAAGATAATTATAAACATTTGTTATGTTAAAGAAAACTTAGTTGCTACATGTACATATGGGGTAAATGTAAGAATGGTATGCATGTGTATAATTAAATGTGCTGCACATTTATAGGTTGCTTGATTGCTTTAAGTTTTAAAATCATAATCAAGAAATGTTTTGTTATTTAAAGGTTTATCTTTAGTAATTATCATTGCTGTAAATTTGATTCAGTTCCGCTTCGAAGAAGCAAAACCAGTCCTGCAGAAAGCGATAGAAGTTTCTCAACAGTCAGCATACTGGCATTGCAGGCTCATCTTCCAACTAGCAGTAAGTAACATACACAAGTACACGTATATAAAGTAATGGACCAGAAACCTATCCCATAAACGGCAAATAAACTGACATTGTACTTTTCAATGGGTGCTTATTTTATTTTTAGTATAATCAAGTATTAAGGTGATAGATATTAACATAGTTTTGAAGTGTCAAGTATTGAACCAATTTATAGACTTGATTAACGGTACTTTATTCGGAATCACTGATAATTAATCATTATGGTTTGGGGTTTTTTTTTTCAGCAAATCTATGCAATCCAAAGAGATCACACTTCAGCATGTCATTACCTTCAGATGGGGGCGGATTTTGCTGGATCGGCTCATTCCGAGTACACAAGGCTTCTCTTTATCCTGAGCAAGGGAATGGTGGGTAACAGGAGGAGTCTTCAACATCACAAATTATTTACCCAAAATATCAAAAATCTGATGGATTTTTTTATTTAAAAAAAAATCTAACTCAGCAAAATTAGTTAGAAAGTTCTTTCAACTTGATGATTTCTAAAAGGGGGATGTACCGGTATATATTTTGAGAATATCTTTCTCAATCTCGCAGAAAATTAAGAAATGATCACACACCTTGAGTTCTATTTAAATGACTTGGTTTCTATATAGTTGCTGCTTATTGCTAAGAAAACCACGGAAGTCCATGATACGCTGAGTGCAGCCGGCCAGTTGATAGAGACCTATAATGGCACGCCCCTACAGAAGGATTCCCTCAAAGTGTTTTTCTTTGTTCTACAAGTCTGCCATTATCTCATGGCTGGTCAGGTTTGTATATGGACCAACGAGATATTTAAAATTACAAATGTTTCTTCAATGTTTAATTTTAAGAGCCCAGTGTTTTCTATAAAAACAAATATTAAAAAGATGTTTTTGCAGCTATAGTTTCCTGACATTAAATGTTCTTATACAATTATTCACAATGTCAACTGAATTTAATGCACAAAACAATGTCTTGCATGTATTTTTACTTTTGGTGTCATACATTAACACATTGAAGATTCATTTTCTCAGGTTAAAACAGTAAAGCCAGTCCTTAAGAATCTACAGCAGATCATTCAAACCATCACACAGCTCCATACTGATGAAGGTAAGTGCTACAGTCTACATGAAGGACTTGTTCTTTACTTTGAACATTCAGTCCATTATTGAGAACAGAAATCTGCTTGTTTATACAAACATGGGTGGACACCCATGGTCTATCTAAAAACAGTTGTGGCTTGAAATTTTATACTTTTATGCAGGTGTTTCACAGAAAGAAAATAACAATGTATGACTTGAATTTTTTTTAGAAAAGAAAAACGAGCACAAATGTTTCTGTATTTCAGAACCTGTTCCAACAAATGAACTGGATTTGTTTCAGTGGCTGCCCATTGAACACATGTGCATTTTAGTGTATCTGGTAAGAAAAATCATTTTGCAATTCAAGTTGTCAAGTAATGCTAAATGTATGTGGGGAAAAAAGAAAATACTAATCTTTTTAGACAGTTTTTTATGTTGACAGTGAATCCTGACAAGAGGAAGTGAATTTTAGGATACTGTGGTTTCATTAATATTCGTGGGTATCAATTTTTGTGGATTTCGTTAAGTTGAACCATGAATTTAAAAGTTCATTAAAAGTTAAGTTGAACCATGAATTTAAAAGTTCATTGAAGTACAATTTCTACTAACATTTTTTAATTGATAGGATCATTCGCCACAAATTAAAGTATCCTTTAAACTGATTTTCACTTTATCCACAAAAATTGATACCCACGAATATTAATGAAACCACGGTATAAAACAAACCTTTAGTTTCTTTGACAGGTTACTGTAATGCACTCGATGCAGGCAGGACACATGGACAAAGCTCAGAAATACACAGACAAAGCCCTCATGCAGATAGAGAAGTTAAAAAGTAAGCCAGCCTCTCAAAGATGCTCTTTTTATTTCAAGCACAGCCCTCCTTACCTTTTCTTTGAATGCACTTAAAGGTACATTAAAACTTGGTTATATACATGTAGCGAAGTCCTAGGGGCTAATGGATTTGCTTCGCTATATCTGTATTTTGTTTTATCCATATAACGAAAAGGTAATGATATGTATAGTGAATTCACCACAAACATGTTTTCTTTGAGACGACTACCATTTGTGCTTATTGAAGCATGAAATAAAATACCTTCTTTAGAAACCTAAGATAATTGGATGGTAAAAAGAGGAATTTTGTTAAAATAAATTCATTCAAACAATTATGTCAATTAGAATTGCTAAGTTTAAATACTACATATATAAAACAAGGTCATTGTAAAAGATGAAATTTTTTTTTATTTTCACCTCTTCAGAATTAAGATAAATTCCCAATATCCGTAAATTCGTTATAACTATTAAGAGTTTACAGGGATTTGTTAAGAATTTTGCTGGGGACTCTACAAAACTTCGCTTTAGTCGTGTTCGTACTAAACAAGTTTTACTGTATTGCAAGATTTTGTTCATGTGTTGAACATTTGCTAAGTTCTGTAATTAGTATGCTTGTATTAGAAATATTTTTAAGAAATCCATTTACGATAGGGACATGAAAATGATATATTAGGTTTTGTTATGGAAGATAGAAAAGTTGAAGGAAAGTCAAGTTTAACAATTATAAAGGTGTAGAGAATTTTACAGAGTAGTTCTGTGTACACACATCATATACTAATACACGTGTATTGACACATGTACTGATATTAACATATGTACAAGAATTGATATATGTACTGATATTGATGTATCAATATCTTCCTTGACAAATTTTCATTTTTCACTCATACAAGTTCACAGGAATGAAAAAGATTTCTTACGGAGATTTATAATGGGAAATGTTTACATCTTTTCTCCATTCGGAACTACTCGGAATATCTCACACAATTTTAAACGTTATCATCCGGGTTATTTCATGGCTGATGCAATGCAAAATCCCTGTAGACTTTCTAATTTGGGTTGTGTGTTGAAGTATTGACACATGTACTGATATTGACATATGTACTAGTATTGATACATGTACTGATATTGACACATGTACTGATATTGACATATGTACTTGTATTGACACATGTACTGATATTGACATATGTACCAGTATTGACACATGTACTGCTATTGACATATGTACTAGTATTGACACATGTACTGATATTGATATATTTGTACTAGTATTGACACATGTACTGATATTGATATATTTGTACAGAGGGTTCCGCTTAATCTGATAGTCAATTTGTCAGAGAAAAATTATCAGATTAACCGATTATTAGATTAACCGATTTTGCGTTTTTGTTGTCTTTGATTTTGGCATAGAATAAAATATAACTTGTTTCAAGACATAATTTATCAATGAAAAGATATAATCTGGATGTCAATAGTTTGAAATGAAATAATTTACCTTGCATTAGCAATGAAATATCATTTTAGCCTTTATTTTGTTTGTTAATGTTCCTCTTTATATTACAATGGTTTCAAAGTGGCCGCCATTTTAACAGGAAGTAATAGAAGGAAATGGCTACCCCGATATAAAATTGAAAGTAATCAGAATTTCCTCGATGTCACATGTTCCAAAGCCAGTCACTTTTGATTCAGAAATTACTTGTTTAAATAATTCTTAATGGTGCAAGCCCTGCATGAAATTAACACATGCAATTGGTAAATAAACAAACAATAAAATGTGTACACAGGTAAGGTCAGTCCTGTGTGCGGTCATCCGGAACAACTATCGATGTCGGTAGCTTTCATCTTAAGAAGGAGGGAGCCACCCGTGTGTGTTAAAGTGTAACTAATGCCCTGTAAAGAGTTACTGTGTACACAAGAGGGGTGTCAACCAATTAAACAAAGGAATATACAGGTGTAAGAGGGTGGGAAATCATTATTACATGGTCAAAATCCTATCAGATTAACCGAAAATGACATTTTTCCCATCAGATTATCAGGAAAAAATATAAAGGGATATATAAGAAATGGTTCAGTGTTTTGATATTATATCAGATTAACCGAATTATTCGATTAACCGCTATCAGATTAAGTGGAACCCTCTGTACTAGTATTGACACATGTACTGCTATTGACATATGTACCAGTATTGACACATGTACTGCTATTGACATATGTACTAGTATTGACACATGTACTGATATTGATATATGTACTAGTATTGACACATGTACTGCTATTGACATATGTACTTGTATTGACATATGTACTGATATTGACAGATGTACTAATATTGACACATGTACTGTTATTGACATATGTACAAGAATTGATATATGTACTGATATTGATGTATCAATATCTTCCTTGACAAATTTTCATTTTTCACTCATACAAGTTCACAGGAATGAAAAAGATTTCTTACGGAGATTTATAATGGGAAATGTTTACATCTTTTCTCCATTCGGAACTACTCGGAATATCTCACACAATTTTAAACGTTATCATCCGGGTTATTTCATGGCTGATGCAATGCAAAATCCCTGTAGACTTTCTAATTTGGGTTGTGTGTTGAAGTATTGACACATGTACTGATATTGACATATGTACTAGTATTGATACATGTACTGATATTGACACATGTACTGATATTGACATATGTACTTGTATTGACACATGTACTGATATTGACATATGTACCAGTATTGACACATGTACTGCTATTGACATATGTACTAGTATTGACACATGTACTGATATTGATATATTTGTACTAGTATTGACACATGTACTGATATTGATATATTTGTACAGAGGGTTCCGCTTAATCTGATAGTCAATTTGTCAGAGAAAAATTATCAGATTAACCGATTATTAGATTAACCGATTTTGCGTTTTTGTTGTCTTTGATTTTGGCATAGAATAAAATATAACTTGTTTCAAGACATAATTTATCAATGAAAAGATATAATCTGGATGTCAATAGTTTGAAATGAAATAATTTACCTTGCATTAGCAATGAAATATCATTTTAGCCTTTATTTTGTTTGTTAATGTTCCTCTTTATATTACAATGGTTTCAAAGTGGCCGCCATTTTAACAGGAAGTAATAGAAGGAAATGGCTACCCCGATATAAAATTGAAAGTAATCAGAATTTCCTCGATGTCACATGTTCCAAAGCCAGTCACTTTTGATTCAGAAATTACTTGTTTAAATAATTCTTAATGGTGCAAGCCCTGCATGAAATTAACACATGCAATTGGTAAATAAACAAACAATAAAATGTGTACACAGGTAAGGTCAGTCCTGTGTGCGGTCATCCGGAACAACTATCGATGTCGGTAGCTTTCATCTTAAGAAGGAGGGAGCCACCCGTATGTGTTAAAGTGTAACTAATGCCCTGTAAAGAGTTACTGTGTACACAAGAGGGGTGTCAACCAATTAAACAAAGGAATATACAGGTGTAAGAGGGTGGGAAATCATTATTACATGGTCAAAATCCTATCAGATTAACCGAAAATGACATTTTTCCCATCAGATTATCAGGAAAAAATATAAAGGGATATATAAGAAATGGTTCAGTGTTTTGATATTATATCAGATTAACCGAATTATTCGATTAACCGCTATCAGATTAAGTGGAACCCTCTGTACTAGTATTGACACATGTACTGCTATTGACATATGTACCAGTATTGACACATGTACTGCTATTGACATATGTACTAGTATTGACACATGTACTGATATTGATATATGTACTAGTATTGACACATGTACTGCTATTGACATATGTACTTGTATTGACATATGTACTGATATTGACAGATGTACTAATATTGACACATGTACTGTTATTGACATATGTACTAGTATTGACACATGTACTGATATTGACATATTACTAGTATTGACACATGTACTGATATTGAAATATGTACTGGTATTGACACATGTACTGATATTGACATATGTACTGGTATTGACACATGTACTGATATTGACATATGTACTGGTATTGACACATGTACTGATAATGACATGTACTAGTATTGCCAAATGTACTGATATTGACACATATACATGTACTAGTACACATTTGATGCTATTGACAAAAAGATATTGCCGCACACTGATTTTGACATTGATTATCATACTAATATTGTGATTTTGATATGCATGCTAGTATTAATGAAACATTGACCGATATTTGTACATAAACTGCTATATACTGACAGCAGATTGTCCTGATTACAGTGCTGGACTCCCACCCTCTTCTGTCTGCCTTCCAGCTCATGTTGCTGGAACACATCATCATGTGTCGACTGATCATGGGCAACAAAACACTGGCCATTCAGGAGGTATGAACAAACACTCAAATAACAACTTGTTACTATGCTAATGAATTAATAATATAAAACATGTCTTTCAGTGTATTCTAGTTGTCAACATCTTTGTTAAATATTTCAGGTATGTACAGGTTCAAAAATCTTTTAAAAATTAAATGAACAAACAATGTGATAACTGCTTCATTTATTAGTATTTGTTAACATAACATAACATATGAGCACATTGAGAAACATTTTTCTCTTTTCACATATAGATAGATTTTGACAAAATACATTGACCAGCTGAAGGAGAAAAATGTACCTAAATGTGTTTGTGTATTTTAAAGGCGTTCAAATGTGGGGCAGAGTTAAAAGTACCCAGGTATACGGAGATTGAATGTAAACAGTGAAACAGTGTACATCTATCATAAACAAGATTTATATCTCTCAAGTGATTGTTTTTTGTTTTATTTTTTTGGGGAAGGGGGGCTCAAACTTTCATTAAATAAAATCATAGCAGTTAGTTGAAAGCTTTCTCCCATTCTTTACTGTTGCCAGCGTACATTGTACATTGTTTATTACAGTTTTGTTGTGTAATTAAATTCTATCTGTGTTGGTTGTAGATTTTCCAGGCTTGTTCAGTTTGCCAACAGCAACCGCGGCTCTTCACTACACATGGGGCTCAAATTCACACACTATTAGTAAGTAAATTCAGAAGAATTATATAAAGCTTACAAAAAGTAACTTTGTCATATGCATTTTGCATAAACTTTAACCATTTGAAATGAATCCTTGTACAAAAGTTTTTGTGATTTGATTTGCAACATATGTAAATGAACTTTGTGAAGTCATTTTTACTCAACACTCTTTCTACAAATGATTAAAAAGATTTTTTGAAAATGTTACTGGTCAAAGAGTTCATCTATGTTGATTCATGTTTAAAAGTGATTGGTTTAATAAATTTTTACATAATTTGAAAGATTTTTGAGAGTGAACAGTTTTAAAAACAATTTTTATATCTTTTGGTGACTCTAAAGTTCTATACCTCTTGTTATGTACATGAACATGTTAAAATTGAACAGAGATTTTAGAGTTTCAATTTGATCTCATCTTTGGATCATCCTTAAGTTCCTTACCTCTTCCTAATTGCCTGTTAAATTTTATCTGAGTTTTAATTTGCCATTACATGTACTTGATATGTGTGGTTATTGTTTTTCCAGGGGCTATATGCAATGTCAATGAATTGTATGGAGGCAGCAGAGCTACAATTTATCACAGCGATTAAGGTAAGTTAGGTATTTAACATGACTTCTCGGTGGTATCAGAGAAGGTCAGTCATGGGTTTACTTGATATAGGATCAAAATTTTTTAAAGTAAAATGACAAACATACTTTTACTTATACATGATTATTTGAACAATATTTATATGCCCTTTTTTACGACATATTTTATTTTAAAAAATGTTTTCAGAGATATTTCAACCTTACTGTGATCCTGAAATCTGAGTTACCTCCCTGTAGCTGCAAACATTGTAAAACAACATTTTTATTAACATTACCGTATGAACTACATTAGCATATCATGAAAAAGATACCAGCAGATCAATCATAGTTAATTATGCTTTAAACATTGGGGAGTGTTGATATCTATTACTTATATTAAATAATTTTAAAAGTGTTATTGGGAGCAATAGCATTTATCAAGTAAGGAATGCATTTGGCTGTTGTAAGGAATATAGAGCAAGAGTGCAGTATGTACCCAAATATATGGTACATCATCATCCTGTGATTTGCATGACCTGACTTATTTTCATTCATGACTAGCAGTATATATGTTCAATGAATGTTCCTTCTTTAAAACAGAGTTCCCAGGGTACAGAACTGGAGATGTTTGTGAACCTGAACTTGGCCATTGTGTATCTCCGGACAAACCGTTTCCCAGAGTTCATGACTATTATGGATAAAGTGGATCCAGAGAAATGTCAATCATGGTAGTCTAATGAGACCTTATTTATCTAATCAATCAGTGTTTCCCTCTAACAAGCATAAATTCTTCATAAGATAAATACAAACTGGTTACTTAGCTAGGAAGTGAAGCACTATGAAATGCAGTTTTGTAAATTCAAAACTTTATACAAAATTCATGTACAGTAACAAATGGCACATTTAAATTTTCTATCATTTATAAAAAATAAAGTGCAAATATGGAATAAAGTCAGCTGCTTATGAATAGTAAATACGAAAAATTTAAAAAAAAAAAAAAAATGCACCATCTACTTGTATATCATTTTACTGTTCTGTATTTTTATTAGCTCACCTGAGCTGAAAGCTCAAGTGAGCTTTTCTGATCACTTTTTGTCCGGCGTCCGTCTGTCTGTCTGTCCGTCTGTCTGTCTGTCCGTAAACTTTTTACATTTTCGACTTCTTCTCCAGAACCACTGGGCCGATTTCAACCAAACTTGGTACAAAGCATCCTTAGGTAAAGGGGATTCAAGTTTGTTAAAATGAAGGGCCACACCCTCTTTCAAGGGGAGATAATTAGAAATCATTGAAAATTTGTTGGTATTTTTCAAAAATCTTCTTCTCAAAAACCATTTTGCCAGAAAAGCTGAAACTTGTGTGAAAGCATCCTCAGGTAGTGTAGATTCAAGTTTGTTCAAATCATGATCCCCGGGGGTAGGGTGGGGCCACAATGGGGGGTTGAATTTTTACATAGGAATATAGAGTAAATCTTTAAAAATCTTCTTCTCAAAAACCATTTGACCAGAAAAGCTGAAACTTGTGTGGAAGCATCCTAAGGTAGTGTAGATTCAAGTTTCTTCAAATCATGATCCCCGTGGGTAGGGTGGGGCCACAATTGGGGGTTGAATTTTTTACATAGGAATATATAGAGTTAATCTTTAAAAATCTTCTTCTCTGAAACTGATCAGCCAGAAAAGCTGTAACTTATGTGGAAGCATCCTCAGGTAATGTAGATTTAAGTTCATTCAAATCATGATCCCTGGGGGTAGGATGGGGCCACAATGGGGGGGTCGAATTTTTACATAGGAATATATGGAGAAAAATCTTGAAAAATCTTCTTCTCAGAAACAAATTGGGCAGAAAAGCTGCAACTTGTCTGGAAGCATCCTCAGGTAGTGAAAATTCAAATTATTCAGATTATGATCCCTGTGGTTAGGGTGGGGCTACAATTTGAGGGGGGGGGGGGAGGTGTCAAATTATTACATTACATATTACATATATAGGGAAAAACTTTCTTAAACACAAATTGTCTAGAAAAGCTTTAGTCAGTTCAGTCTTCAAATAGTCTAGATTAAAATTTGTCAAAATCATATTCTTTAGGAGTAGGGTTGGGCCACATGGGGGGGGGGGGGGGGGGGGGGGGGGGGGGGGGGGGGGGGGGGTCCGTTCCAATTTTTCAAAGGAAAACATTTGAATTGTTCACAAAAATTCAAATGGTTTTTATATATGGTTTTACTTACATGCAAGCATTTTGACATATTGTTGATTCTTTAAAATTGTTTAGACTCTGGCAATTCTTGGACTCAAAAGGGGTTCAAAGTTTGATGTAGGTTTATAGTCCATATATAAACAGTTGTTTAGGTCTGATCATCTTCTCGAGAACTGCAATGCTCAATATGTGATATGACTGTAAAATCATCCTGTTACAAAGGGGGTCAATGATAAACATAAGAATATGCAGGGGAATTTTTTTTTATACAGGATCTATTATACGACATTGTTCAGATATTTTGTATATGACTCTATAAAGCTGATTTTATTATGTCTGTTGTTGCTGTGGTGAGCGATGTGGCCCATGGGCCTCTTGTTAATATTAATATTTCAGCCCTCAGAGTTTACAAGCGTCTGCATTCTATGTCAGAGGTCTACAGACATTTTTCCAGGCTCGATACAATGAAGCTAAGTATGTGTATCGTGAGATTTTAAATAATAAAATATAATCTATAATTATAAGAAATATAATCTACATTGTATTTTAATGGGAACAAGCTATTTGTATTTGTAATTTAAAAAAGGAATGGTACAAGAGAATGCATTTGTGGATTTATTTTAGGAGATACCTTAGAGAGACATTAAAGATGGCTAACTCAGAAGACCTAAACAGATTAACATCATGTTCTCTGGTGCTCCTTGGACATATCTTTTTATCATTGGGAAACAATGCAGTGAGTAATAACAGAATAAATCAATGCACTAGTATGCACTTAACCAAGTATTGAATGCTTGCAGGATATCAGTGAAATTCTTGATCAAACTATGTATGGTATCTGAATTTTGATCATCACAAAACAGTAATATTAAGATGACTGTACATGTATGTTAATGACTTCATGCTCAAAAAATGAATTGTTGCATAAAACTTCTATACATGTACTGGCCATTTGAGAGAAAGAAAATTGCTGGCAGAGGGTAAAAAATGACACAATTCTTTGTTTACAGTTTGTACCTCTCATTCTGTAATAAATATTTAAATATTGTATCCATTTGACTTCTTTTATGTACAATTACAGGAGGCATTGAATATGGTCACGCCCGCTATGCAGTTGGCAGGAAAAATATCAGATGTCCATGTTCAATTGTGGGCATCTTCCCTCCTTAAAGGTAAAGTATTATTTTAAGGAATCTGGTTTCCATCTATTAATTATATGGAACCTGAATCTCAATTTTCTTTTTTCAGTCAAAAACCTCAGTTTTAACTTTAAATTTTGAGGCATCTGCAAAGAGCTTTTCTGAAAGGAGTGATTAATAACTTATGAGGACTGGATGGTCGTGGCCATTTTTAGACTATATTTACCTTTATTTACCTCCTTAAGATGAAGAGCTCTGTATAAAGATATAAGAATTTTTAAAGCTAAATTATTGGTATTTTTTTTTTCATTTAGCATTAGTTTATGGCCAAAAATATCATATGTCAAAGTTTAAGACAGATCTGGTGGTTAATTTGTTGACCACCCAGCCTCCTTAAGAATTAAATGTGAGGAAAATAATAAATTTTCAATGTCAACAGTGTAATAGTATATGAAATGAGTTGCTGTCTTGTAGATCTGTATGGCCTGTGTGGTGACACAGCCAATGAACAGGAAGGCTACAGAATGCACAACACATTCACACAGTCCCTGCTGAAAGATCTCCTCCAGTCCTCTCAGCTTCCAGAACATGGACTCATACATGTAAGTCTGAACATGGACTCATACTTGTAAGTCAAAACATGGACTCATGCATGTTAATTGAAACCTGGACTCAAACTTGCAAGTTTAAACATGGACTCATACAGGTTAGTCAAAACATGGAATCATATTTGTAAGTCTAAACATTGACTCATTCATTAAGTCCAAACCTAGCCTCATACATGCAAGTCAAAATGTGAACTTGTACATGTAAGTCAAAACATATCCTCATACATGTAAGACAACACATGTACTTGTGAGTCAAAACATGGACTTAAACATCTAAGTCAAAACAATGACTCATGATTTTAAGTCTGAGAAGAGACTCATTCATGTCAGTCAAAATATACTCAAACAGGTAAGTCTGAACATAGACTCATATATATAAGTCAAAACATCTACTCATCCATGTACGCCCACATATGAACTTGTAAGTCAAAACATGGACTTAAACATGTAAGTCAAAACAAGGACTGATGATTGTAAGTCTAAGCAGAGACTTGTACTTGCAAGTCAACACCCATTCATACATGTATTTCAAAATTTGTCTTGTACTTTTGAGTTTTAATATGGATTCATTCTAAGTAAGGCCACACTGATAAAATTTGTATCCATGCACAATTGTAGATGCCTTATAATTTATTTTTCTGTTGATTATTTAGGTCAAAAGTAATTGAATATATGATGAATTTTCTCTCCCTTTTCTTACAGTGGACTGAGGGACCTTGTCCATTTCACTTGAACACCACATCAGCTGCAAACAATGTGATGTGAACCTCTAAACACAAGTTCTTAACTATGAACAACTGCATCATCTAAAACCAAGGACTTGTCTTGCATACACTTAAAAACCTTGGACCGATTTAATCACTTTTCTGGTTTTCTTGAATAATTTATTCCTTATGTCAATTGGCTTCTTCACGCTTTCAAGAAGGAAATCTAACCAAAAATTAGCATATTTTTATGAGAAAACCTTTCTTTTCAAACCTCCGAAAACTATTAAAGATTCACTTTAAAATTACATAATCTTAATGAACCTAAAACAATTCAGCTACTGATATGTGGCCCATGGTCAGCAAGTGTATGCTATGAAGAACAATTGAATAACTAACGATAATTTTTGTTGCATCATTCTCATGATTTATTTGTTATAAATTTCTTTTGATTTCCAAAAACTTCTGAATAAAGAAATCAAATGATATACAGCATAAAGTATTTGAAAATTGCGGGGTTTTTTTTATGAATCTTGGTGTAATTTTATCAATATACTGTTTGGAATGATAAATTAAGCTTCAATTGCTAACACTTTATAAACTGTTAATCAGAAAGTGTTGTGCATTTTATTTATCAGTAAATCATGTCCGTATGTTGTAATTTTGTGTCTTATATTTGTATTTTATGTCAGAACAAACCATTTCCCTTTTATAAAGCTCATGCAATTAAAATTGTTCTTTGAATATTCATGATAACTTGATTTTATACAGAAAGTTTCAAGTGTTCAGAAGCGCAATAGCACTCGTCTGGTATTTTGATTAATTACCATTACTTGTTTATGAAGTTATTTGACAGTAAAACTTCACAGTATACTCTTTGTTAACCAATGGATGTATAATTCCTTCTATTAAAGTACGGTTAATATATATCAAGTGTGGATATATTGAAATTATTAGTAGACCTGGCAATCTCAATAATTTGTGACGAATTTTCATAAAAATAGTTAAAATTCTCATTAAATAGTTAGAATTTTTTTTTCTGCAACCACATTTCTGCTAGCATAGATGTCCTATATTGTTATATCGACTTGAGCGAGTCCAGTTTGATGGGCTTATATATATAAGTTGTCGAATTGATGGAAGAATGACAGAGAAAAGATGGGGGGGAAATGAGATTTTGGGGGGTAAATTTACTTATGAATGTATTGAAAATGTTGTCCAGTGTATGTGGTGCTGTGTTTATTACATGCAGTGGTGCTTTCAACAAACAGTGAATGCTTTCTTTGATGGTTCTTGTGGGTATAAGGTAGCTTACATTCTAAAGAAAATACATAGAGCGGGTTATTTTTTTTTTGGTTCCTTTGCAATGATTGCTACCTTCATAGCCAAGTTACCGACGAAAAAAGGTTTGGTGTTTATAATTACATCTCATGATATCTCTTCAATTATCCGTTCGTCACGTGAGTTAAATTATCGGTATTGTCAATCAGTACGTTACATGGAAGGAACAGCCAATTCTTGCAGACATTGAAAGTTTCTACAATTATCAGTGGCGTAGCTATATTGAAGCAATGTAAGCACGTGCTTACAAATTTTTTTCTGAATCAAAAATTTTTTAAAAACATTGTTAATTTATCATTGCAAATCCAAACCTTTTGCGTTTTTGTTGGAACTTTAAATTTGGAATTCTAACGTTATTTCATGCAGTTCGTGCGCTTAGTTTATCTAAGGTTTTGATTGATCACGAAACAATCCACGCATATTTAATTTCAGAAGTATAAATGTAAGCAATATTTATTATTGGTATTTGACCTAAACACTGCTAAACATGAGTTTGAAGTTAAAACTGGTCAGTCAAAACGTGGTTGGGCTTTGTTAGCTGTATCAACACAATCAGATTTCTTAAGAAATTGCTCTGTTGATGTACTTGTAAAATGTTGTTATTTATATAATTTGCATGGTAGGTACGGTACGATACCAAGAGAAAAATTATCAAATGAAAATGAGATACATGTATTTATTATCTCTTGAAAAATGACTTTCTAGCTCACGAAAACGACATTATTTCTTGCGCAAAACTCAGCTCGTGAATACGACATAGTTTTTTCGTGAAAACAACATCATCCCTTGCCCACAACTTACTATCTCGTGAAAAAGACCTATTATCTCATGAAAATTATTACAGTTTTATGTTGTTGTTTTGTTCTGATACACTCAAGGTTTATGGTGTAACAGTTCGCTACTGTTACTGTATCTGCTGGTATCTTTGAAAAAATACATGTAATTATGTGTCCATAATGTACCAGCGTACATTTGTTATAGTTGTGAATTATTATTAGCCTCGTCAAAGCCTTTTGAGCTTCAACACGCTAGATAAATGAAATAGCCATGTCGTCTTAAATGGGAATGTGAGTCTGACATCATCATGATTATTTCGTGCAGTTCGTGATTTTTCTAAGGTTGCTGGTTGTTTCGTCGATCGATAAACTAGTTAGAACTGGATCGTGTAGATTTCAGTCATGTCATTATCTAGAGCGCTATGAATTACAATCGGTTTCCTTTAATAAATAGAGTCTGGAGAAAATACTCGGTAAATGTAAATATATACCTATGAACATATTCACCGACTCTAGGTCAGATAGATAGCTATGAACAAATCCACTGGCGCAAGGCGAGATAGATACCTATGAACATATTCACTGATGCAAGACTAGATAGATACTTATGAACATATTCACTGACGCAAGGCTAGACAGATACCTGTGAACATATCCACTGCATGAAGCTAGGCTAAATAGATACCTATGAACATATTCACTGCATGACACTAGGCTAGATAGATACATATGAACATATTCACAGCATGGCGGTAGGCTAGATAGATACATATGAATATATTCACTGGTGCTAGGCTAAATAGATACCTATGAATACATCCTCTCTCTCTCTCTCTCTCTCTCTCTCTCTCTCTCTCTCTTGAACAGATATAGGTCCCTTTTTAAAATGTATCCACTAACTCTAGGATGCTATCAGATAGATAACTATAAACATATCCATTGATTCTGATGCAGCTACAGACAGATGACTATAGACATATCCACTGACGCTAGGCTATAGATAGAATGCCTATGAACGTTAGGTTACGGTCATAAATATCTATGAACATAATCACTAACGCAAGGCTACATAGATACATATTCAAACGTATGAATTCATTGACGCTAGGATAGATACCAAATAGAAATATCCACAATATGTTACACAGTATTACGAAATAAACCTAGCTCCTGATGCAAGTTAATTCGATCAGACCATACATACATAGAGGTGCGATATATCATGTAAATCTATGCATGAATACACCGAGGTAAACATTATTTAACTAATGACTTGCCTTTGCTACAAAATGTATGTATTTGATTTAACGCTGGAAACTTTTTTTAGTGTCGCTTTAAGATTTTTAAAAGTTTAGAATCATTATTTCAATATCAATTTTAAACAATGATATATATATTTTTCTCTAATTATGTTAAGGCGTTAGACAATCGGTAGTTGCATGTTTTCTTTTCTTTCTGTATAATCTTTACACTTTGATCAGTTTAACTATATATTTTTTTAAAGAATGACTCATTTGTTTCACTAAACTAACTATCATTCACGTGTGCTGTTGAAATGGTTTAACTTCAGTTAAATCACAAAAATAATTTGTCTGTGTATTGTTAAAAAAGGACAATTGCTACTTCCACATCTATTATCATAAATATTTTGCTATATAAAAGATTTATAATGATATTTGTTTGCCATATAAACCTCTTTTATAAAACTATAAACCTGCACCGCTTGGTGTTGTGAAATCTCTCTCTCTCTCTCTCTCTCTCTCTCTCTCTCTCTGCGTGTGAAATACATCTTCATTCTTTATATTCATTCGGTATATAAAACACTCTTCAGTTTCTGCATCTCATAAAATCTAACTTAATTGTTCGATTGACATTAGCCTATATGATGGAGAAACATTATTAATATTGTTCTATACTTGATATTTAAATTTAAGTTGTATTTGTGCATATGTTTTCGTAAGAAAGTAATAAAATTTTAGAACAGAGAAGAGTATAATATATAATCGTGTCAAAACATGTTTGAGTACGTAAACTTATAAACCTTCAAATAATTGATTTTTGTTTCTTTTTAAATTTTCGCATTATAATTTTGGGGGGTGTGGGCTGATTGGTTCAGGGGGAAACGAATTTACCATTAAGAGGACATGCTGTATATTAACCGTATTTATTATAATAAGTATAACAATAATTTGCTACATTCTTTTAACCTCTTAAGTTTGGATTTTCGATTTTAAAAAGGCAGATAAAAGTTTTGTAAACATGCATCTGCCGTGCATCAAACACAGTTAGGGCTGTGAATTTTTTCCTTGATAAGTTCCTAAAAAAATCGATAACTTTTACATATGCTAAGTTCCTGGTCCATCTCTACGCAACGACCATTAATTTGAGAGCAATCTAGCTTGCCTACATTTGCCATATATTTCACATGGCCCACCAAAATAGGTTTCTGTTTAGAAACTTAATACAGAGAGTGCCACGATTCCCCAAAACAGTCATTTCGGTATAGCCGGTGGGTGAGTATTTAAAAAAAGCTAAATTTAATTCAATCAATTGTTTACTCTGATAAATCCCGCAGTGGTTTAATGATTTAAATTTTCAGATTTTCGAAATTTTTAATTCTCATGTTGGAGTCCTTGTGTAAGTGTATATACTTGTTTCCTACTCTCAAAGAACCACGTGATATGTGCAACCCAATCGCTTATGACGTGTTGTTTATCTGTAAACAATTTGTTTGTTTGCTCCTTGCTACAATAAAGGTGAACCCCATATTTAATAGATGCCATCTTAGAAGATGGAATGATCGCAGCAGGGACAAAGAAAGTGAGAATTGTTTGTTTTGATAAGGTAATGGATTAGTTCAACTCTTATGCATGTTACTTAGGACTAAGGATATCCATATTTAACAGAATTATTATTGAAACGACTCTTTCGAGGAAAGTATGTGTATCGGATTAGAATATCCATAACGGAAGTCGCTGTGTATACAACTTTAGTGTACGTAAGATCATTCATGTTTTACCGGCATAATTCGAACGCAAAATACACGTGGTATGTATGTTTTCCATGCGTTTCGAAACAGAATTTATAAAGAATCTTCTATTTTATGTTTAAAAGAAGTAATTAATGACTGGCTAATGTCGGAGGTGCATATCAAATGCACGTGAAAATATCGGCTTTTTTGCACGCTTCTGTATACAACTCGCAGGTTTTATTGTCGATTATATTACAAACATTAATCGATTGTGATAATTCTGATGAAAATAACTGACTTAGGTGAATTTGAAGTCCATGCATTACAAGGCCAAACGCGAAGGATAATTACAACAAAATGGCTTCCACTATCAATTGCAATTATTTACATGGATTATGACATTGACAAAGTCTTGATAAAATTCGGAGTATCGATCTGTTATCAGCTGATCGATCGTATATCACCACATATTTTCATAATCACAATTTATTGTAATGTAAATAGAAAGAGTCTTTAATGTGTTCAAGACGACTTCCTTGAGTGACTATGGAAACTTTTTTTTCGGGTGATGCATGTAGGTCAACGAGCGTCTGGCAAAAGACTGACAACTGTCGGTCACGAGCCTCGATTTGAATTTCTTGTTAATTTGCATATCTCAATAAACAAAGACTTTCACGACTACTTTTTATAACGACAAAATCAGGTTGTTATACTTAATAATTCATTAATTGGAAATGTTTCTAATTAGATATTGATTGTGTAGCTATTTTTAGAAACAGGTATTCTTAGAATCTGTATATGGGAATGCCAGACGCAGCTATCTTTTAATAGTGTATGCCTTTGTTTAATTTCATTTTCAAATTTATATACCGGATCTCATATTTATATATTTTTGATTGTCTGTATGCTCATACATTTGCTGTTTTAGGATAATCATTAATCTTTTTTACAAGTGTATGTTTAAAAATGTTGCTGAAAACTGGGCTGTATTATAGGTTTCAGGTAGAAATGGCAGCTATAAATACGAAATTATTCATCTTTGGTATTAATGTACATTACAATAAAACATTTAAAAATTCACAAATTATAAACAAAGAAAAAGAAAATAGAGTTTTGTATTGAGAGCTTATTTTTTCATTCAAGTGTATGTTACAGAAGAAATTTAAAGGGAAGTATGCTATAGATTATAAAGATGAATTTTAAAATTTCTTCAATTATGATCTCCAGATTTCTTTGAACTACTCTTATCAACAATATGGAATCTAAAGACTCAAGCGAGGATAATGGAGGGCCACAGGAAACATCCATAGATGTTCCACAGGGCGGCGACAGTAAAACAGAGGAGAGTGATAACGGAAATGTCCAAGATGGAGACCCCGAAAATGTGCCCGAGGAAAAGAAAGAGTAAGTTTGTCCAGAAAAATGGAAATAAAATCTTAGGCTCTTGGTTTATGGTACATGAATTGTTTTATTTTGCAATGTTAAGATGTAGTCAGGTTTAATATTTTATATATTCATCATATTTGAATGAAAATTGAAATTGGTGAGAATATTGATAACTAATAGTGACATACATGTAAAAATATATTTTGTTTTGAAATTTTTGAATGATCACAGAGAAAATGCAAGTGAACAAGGAAAGAGAAAAAGAACAGAAGATGAAAACAGTCCTCCAGAGAAAAGGTGTGTTTGAAGTGAACATCTCTTAACTGTGGTGTAAATTGACGGCACACACACACAAATAACATTTGATAAACAGTACAAGTAGTAATCAAAAAATACTTTTACAACTTCAAATAGCTCTTTATTAAAGACAGATTATGTCAGCAATCCAAGTATGCCCACAGTAATACTTCATTAAACTTGTTTTATGAGTGCATTTGTTACTTTTACAGAAGCAAGTCAGACATAGAGGAAGATGTGGAGGATCAAGAGGAAGAAGAAGAGAAGGGAAATGTTGAAGATAAGGAAGAAGGAGTAGACGAGGGGGAGGGGGAAATTAAAGAAGAAGAGGAATCAGAGAAGGAGTCTAAGGAGAATATAGAGCCAGACGACAAGGGTCAGGATGATGGTGAATCTATACAGAACAAAGAGGTGACAGACTCAAATGATACAGACAAATCAGATAAAATGGAGGAGGATGAAGAAAGTGCTAGTGTGAAGGAAAGTGAATCTACAGACAATTCAGATGTGAAAAAATTCAACGAGGAAGAGACGGAAGAGAAATCAGAAAAAATGGAAGAGGAAAGTGAAGAGTTGGAAACTATTGAAAAGGAGAGAGAAAAACGAGAGAAGGAAGAAAGAAGTGGTGAAAATGACAGTGTGAAATCTCTAGAAAGTGAAAGTTTGAAATCATCGAAAGATAGTTTTGAAGATGAAAAGGCCTCAGAAGGACCTGAGGAGTCATCCTCAGTAAAATCTGAAGACAGTGAAAAAGAAAATAGGCGAGCAGATGCAGACACGCCCATAGATCTGACAACAAAGTCAGGACTTCCTAATGGGAATGGTGGATCAGATGTAATAATGCTCTCAGATTCAGAGGAGGAGTTGATGAATGGTGTTATGAATGGGGAGATTCTAGATCTTGATGAGTGTGAAATACGGAAGAGACGCAAAATCGTAAAGCGCCTGCAAGCAGAACTGAGAAACGAAGAAGCCAAATTGATATTGCTTAGGAAAATGCGCCAAAGTCAGGTGTCTTCTCCATCTATACCGGAGAAACCAAAGCAGCAGCAAGCCCAGCCCCCACCCCTAGTCAGACCCGGACAGCAGCCCAGCCAAGCACGACCGGCACATAGTCAGCCACCTCAGCTTGTCCGTAACAGCAATCAGACTCCATCCAGAAGTCATCAGCAGGGACCCCCTCCACTGGTAAACATGAGGGGACCTAACTTGTCCAATGGCAACAGTCTGTCACAACAGATGCGTTACCAGGGCATGCAGGGACAGCCTGGTTCCCGCGGAATGTATGGATCAAGCTCTCAGACCAGTCAGAATAACAACGCTCAAGTGGACACCCAGACCCCAGCACAGAGACAGGCAGCTGCCAAAATGGCACTGCGGAAGCAGTTAGAGAAAACACTGTTACAGATCCCACCTCCTAAACCCCCACCCCCAGAGATGAACTTTGTACCCAGCCTGTCGAGCACAGACTTTATATACTTGCTTGGTCTAGAAGAAGCAGTGAACTACATTATTGATGCTAATCTTATATCTAAAGGACAGAAAAACCCTGATGAGAAGATGGTGTGTAACCCTTTCACATGTGTGCAGTGTAATACAGATTTCACTCCCGTGTGGAAGCGAGAAAAAGCTGGTTCTAAGAATGTGATTTGTGAACACTGTGTAACAACCAATCAGAAGAAGGCGCTGAAACAAGAACACACAAATCGCCTCAAGAGTGCTTTTGTCAAAGCTCTTCAACAGGAGCAAGAGATCGAGAGAATGCAGGCTCAGGAAAAAACCTCAGGACCTTCCCATGGTTCCTCCTCTCCTGCGAACAATTCCGCCTCCTCCTCCTCGAACAGCGCGATGAACATACCATCAAATTCAGCCTCATTTAAAGCCACCTCTGAAGCCATCAGACAGCACCAAAATTTCTTACAGGCCCATCAAGCTGTCACGGCTCATCAAGCAGCCCTCAGAATGGGACAACCCCTCGGACTTGCCCCATTTGGGGCCCCAGGACCTTTCCCTTATCAGATACCCTTTGGAGGAGCCAAAGCTAGTGATCTGAACTCTCTACAAAGAAAATATTTGTTAGACATGATTCCCCCCAATAGATGGAGCAAGTGAACTGCAAACAGAGTGTACTTAGAACTTGATAGATAAATAAGGATCATATTGGATTTTTTTGAGTGATCTGTGGTGTAATATTAAGAGTAGATAATGATCTCACATGTTTATACATATGTAGTTAACATGTACATTGTAACATTGTGGATTATGATCCCTATGTTGTTATGAATGATGTTTGTATCTTTTGAATAAGAACTATACATTGACGTTTGATTGCTGAAAATTGATGGTTATTAATAGATTAGTGCTTTTTGGGAGAAGAATTTTTATTCAATTTGACAAACATATATATTTTTCAATGTTAATTTTAAAAGTTCTGTATGGTAGTTTTGTAAACATCACTGCATCGAATGTGTAAGATATTTGTTACATGATCAACTGTATCAGTATTGTGTTGAGGTGTATGTATTGAGTTTTTTAAACAGTGTTTCACTGCCACAAATTGAAGATATATGTATTTACTTCATAGGCTAGGTCTCCACAATGTACGGAGAAAACTACTTGGAAGTCTGCACACTAGGGTAAATTTGCTCCACCGAATAATGAAGCAGAAACACTTAACATTGGGTACGTTTATAACTGTACAAGGTAGCCAGCTAGTGTGTAAATTCTAGTGCCAATAAATGCTACGAAATTTTTTTTACAGTACCAGCATTTCCTCTGGTAAGGAGACAGTATGTGTGCTATATAATGTGAAAGTTTTTTGGTTTGTTTTTTTACATTTCTTTATTTTAGAGAATTAGAGAATTAGGTATGTGTGATTTAAATAGATGTAATAATAAGACAATTACTGTATATATTAAAGTGTGAAAGGTTATTTCTTCTTTCTCTGTATGAAGCTATGAACTTTGTGTATATAAGTGACTTATTTAGACATTGCTGTTGTGTGTACAACGTGTTTGGGTGGGAGTGCGAGTGTGGCACATTAGTGCAGTGTGTCTTCAGTAACTGGTGTACTGGTCATGGATAAGAATGGTGAAAAAATGCCCACACTTTGGAGAGATTATTTATTTATTCTGCAGTATGAACTCTTGTGCTCTTGTCATGCCAGTCATATTGAATGGTAGTAGTGTACCTAGAACTGGGGTGCGCCGTGGTCAGGAGCTTTGAGATTACTTGGACAAAGTGCTGAGAGACAAACATGCAAGGTGAACGTTGAGGTACAAGTACGTGCCTTGTGGTATCTAAACAGTCCTAGGAGAAAGAAATCATTATACATCTGCTTCTGTTTATGAAATTAGAGGCTTTCATTTCATTTGGTCAGACATTCATTAACTTTCTGTTGTCCAAGAAATTTTGTCTATTCTGTATGATTTTGATAGCAAGGAATGGGACACTTACCAGAACAGTCAGTGTTACATTGTAGAATAAAATCAATGGAATTTTTTTTATATTTTTCGCCTGTGGTTATTTTCATTGCCATCAGTCTCATCTGTGAATTTTCACTCTGTTTCTCATGCATATGACCATCAGAAATATGTCGTATGTAACTCTATGATGTGACTTTTCTTATTTTGGAAAACTGTGTTCCAATAAACAATAGTGAAGATTATTGATCTGTTTGATTCTCTTGAAAAGTAGGAGAAGTACACAGGTGGCCATTATATAAGTGTGATAAGTGGAACAAATAATGTGGCAGTAGTAGAGATAAAAGGGAAATGAAGCATATTTACATGTATGAATTCATGTCAGCTTTAATAGGGCGCATCTACCCAGAAAAAAATTAAATATATACATATCATTTAGAAACAATCAATCCAGTATCTGTTTAATAATATTTTTATTTCAATGTGTATAAAACTTCTTCAGTTCTGGCAAGAACAGAACACAGGTTCATTGCTTAACAAATACATATACGGTACTTGATTACTGTATAATTGGCCAGAGAACCTACCGGTAATCAGCCAATACGTATAGGAATGACCCGATTAACAAGTGGAGAGAGCTAACATTTATGTAAAATATAACATAATGAACAAATAACACAGATTTCTACATAATTATAACAAGGATGGAATATGTCTAATAAAGGTCCGTTCCTTCTGGAATTACAGGGATACAATTATTTCTTTAAAAAATTCCCTTTGGATTCAACATAAAAACCCATGCAATATAATATGGGATAAAATAAGAATATTCACAACTCTTTTTTTTATCATTTTATAGAATTGGTAAAATACATATATATATGTGGAGTAAGACAGAGATATGACTTTACAGGTACATTCCAGCAAGCTTTTCTTTGAGCAGCATTTTATACACAAAGAAATTGAGCAAACATAGTTTCATTAGTGCACTGTCAATATTTAATACCAAGTTTAGAATATCAATTGAGATGCTTTCTTTCCTCATTATCATTTTTGACCGCTTTCATTAATAAACTTGACACTCTTTATAAATGATAGTACTGTATGAATTATACAGGGTTATTTTAAGTGTAAATTTTAAATTTACTTCATTAGTAATTTTAAATTACTAAGTGTAATTTTTGCCCTTCTAAACTTGCAAACAATTTCGCCCTGTCTTGAATTTGCCCAGACACAGTAGTGTTTAAAGAGGGATAATCCGAGATGTGGGAATTTGCCCAGTTTTAAATTCGCCGATGACAACGAGAATAAAAGGGGCCAAGATTAAACGGGGGCGAATATTTCCCCGTTTACAGAAACATGATAATTCTTGATCATCTTGCAGGTATGTATGTATTACATGTATTATTAAATGATGATACATCCACTTTATTACTTATGAACTAAGTACTGGTACATGAATCCCATGTATCGTATCGGAGGTATTCTAAAATAAAAAAATTATAGATCAAAATACCATCCAGATACTGGCCTTTGTAGGAGATGACTTACCAGTATTCAAAATTTAACTTATGTCACATAAAACATCTAAATTAATACAAACATGTTTTAAAACTGTTTGATTGTGAAGTGAAAGTGATACTAACCCTTCTACAATGCCTTTATGTTGTAAGATTAAAAAGGGTTTGTTGTTTTAATATACATGAAACATCAGTGTAAATAGTACAACTATCTACACAGGTAAATCTTAAAAGAAAATGAATTCCTAACATCCTGTAAATGAATTACCAACAAGAAATTTTTCATTTTTCAAACAAAGAATTTTTAAAAATCAAAACATGTATAAAATATAAAAGTTCAGTATTAATTGTTCTATCAATAACCTCATTCATTTGACAACAAGTGTATTTCATTTGTACTTCTATTTTTATGGACAGTAATAATTTCAACATTCTTCACTCTGTTACCATACACATGTATTGCATTAAAAGGTTAAAGGTTAAACGAATCTTGCTTGCACATGAATAAAATCCTTTTACAGAATACAAGAAGCATTTGCTCTTGACACAAAACTTTTAGAAAGCACCTAAAGAAGGGGTATAAACTTTCCATCAGTTTTTACTAAAACTCACAGAGTTTTCTCCCTTTTATCAATGACTGCTTTATAAAATTCTTCTACACATAGAGAATAAATACATGTATAAAACTCTGTTCATGGGTCAGCAGACTATCTGACAAAGCCATCTTGTCTTCAGTCTGTTTGATCAATAAACACATTGTACACTCCATCTAGAAATTGCACAAGTCTGATCACAGTCACAACTAGTTCCCTTCTCTAGCTCCCATCTGAAGGCTAGAGAACCAGTTTTAATGCCACAATCCATAATTATAAGAAAATATCCCACAATTCCATGCTTATTTGATAAACATAATGATACAGATTTTATGCTAATGATTAGAACAATTTAATCCACTCCGTCGAAGCCTTGGGTATTTTCTATTGCCACAAGGAGTTTTCGTCTTAGTTCATGGTAGTCATTATATGGTGGCAAGTCTAAACGATTGAAACTGAAAGAAAAAACATGCATATCTCTTGTTAGAAATTCAAATTTGCTTCGTGTGTATTGTTTACTGGTACATTTTAATAGTCCAAATTATTTGAGTTTTTTATCAAAGTTATAGAGATATAAGTTTGCTGATTTTTTTTTTCCCAATAAAATGGGAATATAGAATTGACTTGTGTGTGAGAATAAAGATATTGCACTAAAATTTAATATAGTTAAAATCAACATGAAATAACCAGATAGTTTGAAGATATATGAAACTTTACAGAAACTATTGAAACTAAAAACATAAAAAGAAAATTCATTACTTACCATGTGTGCGCTCTGGGCAGCTGGTTGGTATTGCCCACCTTTTCTATAGTAAACAGCTGAGGTCCGTTGCTTCCGTACAGAGATCGGAATCCATTCATTGGGACCCGAGATGTACCCGTTACAAATTGTAGTAAACGAGCTCTCATTTCATTGTTAAGGGAATATACAGCCTATATTAGAAAAAAAGTGAAGGATATATTTGAAATTGCCAGATAAACTTCCAATTAATATCCATTTTCACATCTTAAAGTCATTATTTTACATGTACAATACATTTGTATATGTGCTACCAACACAGAATTGTGTTTGCATTCAACATAAATATTCCATTATTTCATGTTCCATACACAAATATTTTGTTGATTAATTGTGCTAAACAAACACTGCAGAAAACTCAACATAGTATACATATAGATTACGTGTCTTTTACATAACATGCTCCAAGTATTCAGATAAGAAGGCCAGAGGTTTTTTTTCCCTGATCTATGAGGAATGGAGCAAATAATAATAATTACACATACATGTACTTCTAAATTGGAAATAAAACCTTCGTTTATCTATGGGTAAAAGAAAGCTTGCATAGGAAAACCAAAATTTCCATGCAAGATAAAAATCATCTTCAACTGATTTGGAAATTTTATTAAGAAATGCATCATACGCAGTGTACCTTTGTACTACAGTATCTGTTTAAAAGACAGAGGTTTATTTTTGGTTAGAGCAGGAGAAAATCTTTACAGTACCTTCCAAAAGTGGATGATAACTGGATGATTGGGGTTATATTCCCCTTTGTAAGCAGAATGTGCCTTCCAGTCATTTACATCAATATCCTGTAGACCACACATCAACAGCTGGGGAAGGAAAACAAGAAATAAACATACAAACATTATGTTAACAGCAATAGCATTAATAGCAACATTGCAAATAATTTGTAAAATTCAAAAGTGCATGTACATGCATCTTCATCATAGAAAATTAAAACATGATTATTGCAAACAAGCTTGTATTGATCAATGTAATACCTTTTATTTTTAGCATATATTATGAACCATCCAATATTATGAATTACATTTATGATAGATCAAAGTACAGAAAACACTTTGCTAAAAGTATGTTTTACTGAAATTTTGTTACACACAAATAAAACATACATTTTTCAGTTTATTAGTTTTACTAACCTCTAATTCATTTTCATCAAAAATTTTAATCATTTCCAAAGGAACCAAGCTCGCAAAACCTTTCATAAAAGACTTCATTTGTGTCTCAATTCTGGACATGAATCGCCACTGGATAACTAAACTACAAATAAAAAAGAGATTATACATATATATAAAACATCAGGAATAAATAGAGTTGTTTTAAAGAAAACAAAAGAATTTTCATTTTCTTTCTTTATCCAAAGTTTTGCCTCTCTCTGTCTCTCTCTCTCTCTAAAAATAATATGTACATTTCTAAATTCAGATTTAGTGTATCGTATCTAAGGTGGTTGTTACCAGTTACCAGTACTTTGCTCTTACTTGATATATTCCTGTTTGTTATCATTGGTCACAATAATATCTGATCCATTGGGTGTAAGGTCTCTAGTTGTAATCTAAAAAAAAAAAAAAAAGACATTTTTATATTGCTTCTCATACCTTTTTTTGTAAACTAAAATTATGTCTTATTGAAAACTTTACATGCTGCAATATGAAAATATTTTTGGCCATGGTCAAACTAAATGTTAAATTTTTTTTTTTTTTTTAGACCAAAAGGCTTTAGAAAATTTATAAAAGTATAAAGAAATGAATGGCCTTTTTTCATTCCAAAAATAAACATAGGCTATTACATGTACCTACCCTACATGTACCTGGTAAGCTGACATTTTATAAGGATAATTTGTGATACTTTAACTCAATAAACTCACCTCCCCAAAGTAGTCCTCCTCAACAGAGAACCTCAGATCCAGGTCAACCGGATCATTCTCCATGATCCAGACCAGGGAGTTGTAGTACTCCGAATCCTGTAATGATAGAATGATACAAAGCCATAAACATGCATTCAGTGTGGCTCAATATAATACATTGTCTAAAAATTGATATGACAGAACTGATAGACAATTGTATATATGTGTGTGTGTATTTTCTGTATTTTATGCATCATGGATTTTATTGTTTTCAGTGCAGCCTTACCACTGGTTCCATGTCTGATAAAGTAATCTGCTTCTCCAACATCATCTTGTAAAATGGACGAATGAAGAAACCTGAAATCAATACAGAAAAAAAAATGAAAACCCTGAAAACTGATCAACATTTAATGATCAAGAGAATATTTAAAACTGGCTTTCATTGACCACGTAAAGTGAAACCTCCAGGGAATAAGATTGAAAATGTATAAAAATGTACAGGTACTTTCTGAGTTAAACTTGTCTAACATAATTCCACTTTATTTCCAATTCTCTCTAATCAAAATTTTTGCACAAAATTTTAATCAGCCCATTGGCAATTCAATTTCCGCCCATCAAGTGTGAGGGAGATTTGAGCAAAGTATTAAATCATCAGTAAATATGAACATTTATACACTTAAGTCACTTTATCTAAGAGTGTTCAATAGTCTATCCATGGATCAAGTCTGTATCTTACCATCCAATAGCTTTCCATGGAATACTGCCATTCCTGCCACACGTCCAATAAATTCAAAGTAGGACAAATGATCATCATTGGCCAAACCAGATAGTGGATTTATCTGAAGGGTGTAGTTATCTCTGAAATAATCAATCAAAAAAATGAAATTCGTCCTTTGAAAAACTTTCGAAAAATAAAAGACATACATGTAAAAATATGGTATTATAAGACTGCAATGGCATGTAAATTTTAAAAGTTGTTTAAATGTTTGGTTCAAACATCCTAGGTATCATTCCAAAATGTTGTCTGGAATTGTAAATATTTTGCCATTTTTATACATGTACAATTATTAGTACATGCATTCCTTATTTCTCAATTATAATACTGTATTTATTCATATCAAATCACCATAAGATTCCAAAAATATTTTCCTTGCTAGACTCAGAATCTGGTTCAGTACATATATTTTTTATAGATTTATGGAAGTTTACCAAAAGTTCTCTTTCTATAATTACAAATAAGACACAAATTTCATCCTTTTTATCTCCCATCGCAACACAACACTTACGTGGCTGAATACTCAAAGAGGCCATAGTAAGGGTTAAACATTTCCTTGGATAACAGGAAAAACCACTCCCTGGACACGCCCCCATAATCCAGCCCCACCTCTCCGTCAAACTCTATCCACAGCCTACAACAATGCAAAGCCTCAGTCAAACATGCCGCTCAGTACAATGTCAAATCAGGAAAAATGTGTGGTGGCTTTATTTTCTTGGATATTATGATAATGCCTCATCCATTGATAAACATTCATAATATATTATGAGATTTCGTTTTTATTCTTTATTCATAAAAATAAGTCCGAAGAAATTAGGTCTCTTGAACCTTTTAAAAAACAGGCAATTCGCAAAAATGGGCCAATTAACTCTAATTTTAATCATTCATTCTGAACATTACCACATCATTACATTCTGTAGCCATGAACAGCCATTGTAAGGTTATAAAGTTGGAAATTTTCTTAACTAAGTGGTCATTGGCATTTGGGAAGCTTAGAAATTTGAAATAAAATTTTTAAACTAAGAACCTGGTATATTTAGCAGTAGAAATTTATACTCTGTTTGTGAGAAGAAAAACTTTAGTAAAATGAGATTGCTAGTCCTTATAAAGCTTCCATTTTGCAAATATTTCACACTTTCCATAGATATCACATTTAAAAGAAATCTCTTTTCTTAAGATTTCATACATAATTTTGATGCAATGGGTGCAGTTGTTTCAAATTATGCAGCTCTAACACAGTTAAAGTACCTGGCTTTAAGTATTTCTGTCCTCTTGAGTGACATGATGGCTCTATATGAATCCTCCAAGATACGATCCCTAGAAACTTTGATGTCCACCTTATTGGGAATATTATTCTGTAAAAGAAATAAAATAAAATATATTTTTTGACAGGAAAATAAAAAGAACAAAACAAAAGAATCAGCAGTCACAAGTTTATAAATAATACTGATAATTAATATTTAAATAAGGCTATCCAAAAGTTGATTCTAGCATACTGTCACCCCCCCCCCCCCCCCCCCCCCCCCCAATCATGTATAGGTTTCACAAAAAGAAAACATACTATCCATTTGACAGAGGCTGAATTCATAACTGAAAGATGTAAAAAAAAAAAAAAAACCAAATGATTAAACAAAAACTTTACTTGTTACAATCAAATGCAGTATTTTGATTTAACTAATGTTTACTTTGTTTGAAATTTTTTTCAATTTCTTCCTAACATGCACATATGAAGATTTTGAATTTGAAGAGATACATGTATTTAATAAAGAATTAATCTGGGCCTAAGTTGAATCTTTTAACAACTTGACATTCAGCTTGATAACCATCAAATTCAGCTAATTAACATTCCCATTTTGACCAAATTACATGTAACGTTTGAGGCTTATTGTGTCTGTATTTGAAAACCCAGAATTTTAAAGTTTTGTAGACCATCAGGTACAGTACAAAAATATGGAGGAAAAAACAAAAATTCTAAAGTTTGAAAAAGGGAATGAAGAAAATGTTGATCATATGACTTTTTTTTTTGTTGCCACGTACACCAGTAAAAATTTTTTTTCAATCCTTTATTTTAATGTTCAATTATACTAGAAGAAAATAAAAACATGCACTCTTCAAACCCTTGAATTATCAAAATATCATGGTAAAATTAGGTAAAATTAAATTAACCGAGAATACCGTTGTACATGTATTTGGATTTATAACAATAACCTTACTGATATGTCATGCAAAGTTAGAGATATAACAACAAATTTTAATATGTTTCCTTATTCTTTTAGAAACACATAAAGGATGTTAGTTTCATATATTGAAAAATAAAAGCAAAAACTGTTTTTTGGAGTGAATTTTATCATTTAATTTTTTGGGAAGTAAATCAAAATTTCTAGCAGTATTAATGAAGACTTTAAATTTACTGTTAGTGTAAAATAACAGCAATAAACATGATCGATCACAGCTTTAGACAAAACAATCCAAATTATCAGTGAAGACAATGAATAGTAAATACTTCAAAAACAAGCATTCTGAGAGTATTGCATCATCAATACGACCCATATCAGTCCGCCCCTAATATCTGAAGAAAAACCTCAACTGTATACATGTACTAGTAAATGCCCCTGGTGCAAAATAGGTTTAGAGAAAATTCTGACAAAGATAATTGAACAATTTTTTTTCATATAAAGTTAGTCTATAAAATCATGCTGAAATTTCCTTCATTAAAGAAGGACGGCCTCTGTTTTTGTGGTATGAGATGGATTAAAGACTCATTCAATAAGTTATTGATAAACAACACAATTACCTAAATGTACTGTACATGTTTATTGCATGAATGTTATTTGGCCATAGTGCAATAAATGCATAAAAATCCTTTTTTATTCTAAAAAAAAAAAAAACATACAGTGTATTTGCATTTGATGTTATCTGTATCTCTTGCAATAATAATTGTTCTGTTGAACAGAATGATAATAATTTCAATCAGATTTACAATTATGATGAGAAGTGAGTATAACATCCCAAAATAATTAATTTGCTTTTAAAGGAAATACATGGTGAGGAAAACAAGTCATTTTAATTATTTTTCTACATTATTAATTTGTTGATGAATCTTAATACAATAGAAAAGCTGTCAATGTGACAGCAAACCTGGTTTTCTTTTGTGTGAACAATATCCATAATCCATTTGTCAACCCTGAATTGATCAACACTACCTATCCAGAGAAATGGGGTACCCTATATGCAATATTTTGCAAAAAAAATGACTAAGTTCAACAGCTGATATTTTTTTCAAAAATTATCAGAAATCAAAATCCTAGCAATATGCACCATTTCAATAACCGGATTTTTCCTTTGTAAAACCCGGTTAAAAACTCAAACCCAATCTGTAGTTTCTCATTATAAAATTATACTGAAGTTTTATATCAATTCTCGAAACCATAATGAACTCTAGAAAACCAAGTTACAACAGAAAGACTGATAGCCAGATCAAGAACAACAACCTATGTAGCCCCCCGCCAACCCCATTTGAGCTTCAGATATTATCAATATACATTTGAAAACCAATTGATGTCTAATGTATAGTGGACACACTGTATAGCCTTGACAATATTATGAAGCAAATTATTCCTACACATGACAAACATCATCAAAACACTTTATAATTGGAAGATTTTGGTTGTATACAGTTATACTGTATTGAACTTCATTTCATATACATGTAAATGTATATAATGATAAAACAATTAAAACTTATGTAATATATATATTTTGATAAAACTGAATTGTTAAAAAACATCATGGCAGTTTGTCTTTGTAGTATTCTGATATTACAGCACAAGACCAAAAGTATTCCCCATTGCTAACAGATATTAAGAAAACCTAAACAATAAGAATTATTAATGATTAAAATTTCACCACTTGAAAAAGAGCTGGTAAAAATATTTGTTTTTCACATGTTTTTATTTTGCTTTCTGTTAATACATCAGACTTTTAGTTTTGTGATGGCTGCATGTGCAAAAATCAACATAGCAAAAAAAGTATAACCAGCCATAAGCCATTAGTGGGAAGCCAAATCATTAAACTCACCTGAAACGGAGAATGCTACAGTACCAATTACAACAGTTTATTTTTTAATGATAATTATCTGGCTTATGCCGATAAAAGATAGGGTTAGTTGGTTATAGCTAGTTCCTTCAGCAGCTTCTAATACATATTACATGTACTATGAGAGCAAACCTAAATCAACTTAAATGTTAAAAAAAATAAATTAAAATTTTGCTCAGGTCATTCGTATCCTAAATAATCAAAAGTGTAACTGGGCTTACTCTAAACAGTAAATTTATGTATTGTACAGGAATTAGGTAATTCGAGCAAATATAAAGAAAACCATTATTGATGTTTCAATTCCACTGAGTGAAAAACATGTGGAAACAAAAAGCCTGTGTACAGAATCACTTTGCTAGAGACAGGTAACTGATTAAAATTCTGAAGTTTAAAAAATGAAAGAGCAATGATGTTTTGTCTGTCAGTACCATATACAGGTGTATAAATGTATAACAACATTAAAATTTCAAGTGTGTTTTTGATTTTTTTTTTGTCATTTTGTGACTGTTCCTTCTGCATCTGCAAACACCTAAGAATGAAGCAATCTAACACTTATGTTCTTTACACAAAACACTGACAAAAAATTGTTTCAAAACGTAACTTACTGGTTTTCGTAGTTTAGACCTAAAGTAGTCATATTTTCTTTTATAGTCTCTGGAGTATGGTACAGCCTGCATAATAAAAAGTATTAGATAATCAATGCCTGTTGATATCCTAGTTACCGGTACATCAGCATATACTTGTATATCAAATAGAAATCATTTAAGAAACTTGATCTCTGCATTAGATGTCCAAATAATAGTGCATGTGTGTATGCTCATAAACAAAAAACATAATTCATAAATACACTGAACATACAAGTTAAGAACTTCAAAATACATCCTGTATCATCCTTGTTTCTTTGATTTTCAATAAGTAATTAACTTTTCTTTGATGCAGATATTCACATTTACAAATCGGTCAATTCTAATAATTCTTAACAATTTACGATTCCATATTTCAATAAAGACGAAGAAACTGCAGCAATAGTTCAGTTAACTACATTGCTCATTATATATGGACTACCCTAATAGTTAACAGTAGTTTACCAGAGTTTACAGTAGTTAAAGAGGCTGGATGGTCATTTACTCATCACATCTGCCTTAAACTTTTAAAGATGATACAGTGCTTTTGGCCATATACTTTTACTTAACAAGGAAAAAATCCAAACATTTTGGCTTTAAAATCTGAACATTTTCCTATATATTTATACAGAGCTCTTCGTCTAAGGAGGTAAAAATGGCCACCACCATCCAACCCTCTTTTAATACAGAATATGTTTACTATCAGTTTACTTACAGGACCACCAAGTAGTCTTAATCTAGGATCATCCCATTGTGTAGTCTTGTTATCTGAAATAAAGAAGTATTACTGAGGATAACATCAAATATCAACAAATTATTATAAGTACACTGTACACTGTACTTGTATAGTATAAAAATCTTATGCTTGATGCATATACAATGATCTTTATTTATGCAAACCCCCCACTAAATATCACAGAATAAATGGTTGCATAACTGGCACATACTGTGGTTGATGTAGAAAACTCTTCCATCTACATGTGTCCTTTCTTCCCAGCCAGCCTGAAAGAAAAAGCAAACAAAATACACATTCATATTCATAAAAACTTTTTACATTGTCTAAATTCATTGGTCTCGTACTTTGTTAAAAACAAGATGTGTCATCTGATTAATCCTGGTGATTCGGTAGATGTAATAAGTACCTGGTACTCACAGTGAGAGCTATTTTTAGTATTAATGAAAGCCCTTGGGCCAAAGACACTTTGTGACAAATTTGATGAAAATTAACAAAGGATACTTTGTGATAAATTTGATGAAAATTGACAGAGGGGTTCTTGAATATAGCTCACAGTTCAAAAAGTTTGCTCCAATTACACAAATGACCATAGCATCAACAGTTCTTTGCCCCTTTGGCTCAGAAGAGCCTTAAATTAATTTCTTGTATGAATCTGCTGAATACTGTAGATTCCTAATCAAATGCAAGGAATTAATATCTGCGAAAAATCGTGAAAAACACATTTAAAATCTCACTTTCATATTTTCAACAGATGTAAATTACATAAAACTATGATAAAAACTTGGCTTTTGTGATTTTATATTCTCGCGATTTGATACAAAATGGTTGAATAACGGAATTACAGGTACTCATGTAAAATAAGGAATCTACAGTATACATAGAGTACATGCTTTCTATAACTCAGTAGATAAAATATGCACTCACTGGAAGAGGTCCTAGATTCTGAAGGAGGTTCTCGTTGGAGGAGCTCCTCCTGACTAGAGTGGGGGTATCCCCCGTCCGTCTGACGCTGGCCCGCTGGTTTTGAGTCTTCCTTGGGTCCTCCTAAACAAACCAATTTAAATTTGTATCAATAAGTCCAAAATAAAATTAACACCATCTTTCAAAACCAGATCAAAGATGACAGGCGAACAAATGGATAGATGAACAATTGAACAAATGGAAAGATGGACAGTTGGCATAGTGTTTAAATAATGGATAGATGGACAATTGAACAAATGGATAGAAATTTGGAACAGTGTATAAATGGACAATTGAACAAATGGGTAGATGGACAGTTGGACAAATATAGATAGTTTGACAAATGGTTAGATGGAAAACACAGGCACCTGACTTTAATTTTTTTTATTTTTTATGATAATTAATATCCTGTGCTTTAATAAAAGATATATTTTCAACCTCAGGCCCCTGTAATGGAAAACTGCAAGTAGTACTCACCCATGTGGTCATCCTTGTGTTGTGGTCAATGTAAAAGACTCTGCCACTTGGGGCTTTGCTCATTGCCCAGCCCGCTGGGAGGGGCTCTTCATCATTAGCAGCACTGGCTCCATCAGCCTGAAACATAAAGACTCTACCGTCACACACTTAGTTCTCGATGTAAGTCGGTCTCTTGCAAGAAACATCTCAAAACAAGAGATCACAATTCTGAAAATTAGAATCTGTTTAATCTTTTTGAAAATATGGTAGACCATTAAAAGGGTTTTCTTTAAATTCATTAAATTTTGCATTGTAGGATAAGAAGTTCTCTCTTCCTCTTGCCCTAATTCTCATTAGATCTAATATGCATCTTATTGCCCTAAATAAATTTACAAATCTAACAACATTAACTACCTAGCAGCACAAGGAGCATCAGGACTCTCTATACTGAATATACAATATATTAAATCTGATATGAAAAAGTAATATTTTCTCCAATACTAAGTAAATTCTGACCAAATACAGTCACTTTTTTGGAACACAAGAACATAAAATGGAATGGAAATTTGTGAATTTATCTCATTTTCAACTTTGAAAATATTCATAATGAAGAAATAATCTGAAAAACATTGACTTTTCAAATTACTTTTATGGTACATTTATTGGCAATGCAAGAGATTTCTAGTATGTCAAATTGAGAGCCCTGAATTTAAGCAAACTATGGTATCTATACTGTGTTTCAACAAAATCTACATGTAAACGTGGTGCACATATGCTGTATTTTGTATTCTTTAGCTCACTAAACAATAAATCTTTCTACAATGCAAATAATGAAGATATATGTTTTATCTTCTGATAGCTAAAAGACAAATTCCTTTTTCTTACAATATTTGTCAAGAGTAAGATTTATTTATAAAGTGATACTTGTAGCATTCTTTAAAACAAGCAGTAAAAGAAGTCAGAAAAATATTAGACAAGTCTTTATACACCAGCAACAGGAGATAATCCAGATAAGAGAATTGTGATGATGGTTTCAAAGACAGATTCATATTCAGACATTCTTGTTGGGTTAATTGCAATAGACATTGTCAAAAAGACCGAAGTAAGAAATGTTGTGCAATTTTTTTTTTTTTAAAGTAGGCCTATATGACTCTGTTTTAAATAAAACAAATCTTTCATCTTGTTATAAAGTAAACTATCCCCAGTAAACAACTAAGCTACATAAAAAAGTATTTCATTTTTAACCTTTTAAAAGGCTCTGTTTCACCTCAACATATAACACTATATAAGACATTCAACAAATGTAAAGATTTCAATCCGTTCAACTCCATTTACATGTGTTTATAGTTATTCCTGTACTTGTCCGATTTCCTTCATATGCATCAGTTGGATCTGAATATTTACTGGACATTTACCAGCCATAAAAAACGGTAAACTGAAATAGCTCTAACAGTATAGAAGCATTAGTCGACTTTTTGAAAAAAAAACCCATTTTACATCTATTGGAGGTTAATTAGCTTTCTCCTGTAAGATATATGACCTGGGCATTATACTCGTAGACTCTACTGTGCATTGTGAGTTAATTTACAAATTCAATTCAACAAGACCAATAATATATTTATTTTAAAAGCAATCAAACTTTTTGCAATATGAAAACTGCAAAGCATGATTAAAGAGTACATATACAGCAAAACTCGTTTTTAGCAAATTTCAAGGGACAATAGAAAAAACTTCGTTATAGTCGTAATTCGTTTTTTATATGCATCTTAAAGTTTCATGTACTTTCAATGAAATTATGTAATGGAAAATATTCGTTATATAAATGATAAAATACGTTAAAATTTTGCCAGGGGGTTCTGAAAATTACTTCGTAATAGCCGTAAATTTGCTATAACCATGTTCGTTATACACTGCTATTTTCCTATAGGTTTATCTAAGAACTTTGCAGGGACATGTATAATAATTCGTTATAGCTGTAAATTTGTTATATCTGTGTTCATTATATTCGAGTTTCGCTGTATTGGGTTTTGATATAAAGGGGACTAAAACTAATGGATACCAATGCAAATGCTGGAAATTGTGCAAATCAAGATTCAAACTATAATATTTATGTTTTTGACTACCGGTAGTCAGCACTTATTTTTTGATTAGTTTTGACTGAGCATCTCCATTAATTGCCTTGCCATACAGGAGACAGTTAACACAGCTTTAAACAGGAAATCAAAAATGCAAGATATATTTATATAATAAAATCACGTTTGCACAGAATGCTAGTACATACATGTCTTTTCCTATGTGATATAAGGATTGATAATGATTTGAATTGAATCAAAATTATATCTTAACAAGTATTTTCTGAAAAATGAAAAAAAACAATTGTGGTACACATGGTTAGGGTGACTACAAGCGAAGGCAAACTTACGGTTGGTGTATCTAAAGAGGCGGCACGTACATTTGGCATTCGTCTCTGTAAAATGGTAGGCAGCAGTTGATTTTGTTATCAAATCCTTTATTTCATTTTTATCTTTTTTTCAAGCTAATATATAATGATTATATGGAATTTATAAATTGTTGCTGAGGGCAGGGATAAGAACAATGTGAAAAATGGCTAGACTCTTTTTGAAGAGAAGAAATCGTCAAGAGGGTTCAGTACCATACTTTGGCTACATTGTAAATAATTATCACTATGTATATGTATGCTAATACCGTAAACCAACTTTTATTTGTGCACTTTACCAGAAATAAAACTGGTTCGCTGCGACTAATTTTTGTGATCGAGATGTCAATTATCTGAAAAATGATACCCTGAGACGTTTGGGGACTGGTTCATGGCAAGAAATATTCACCATGACAAGGCTCTCTCGAACCTCACGAAAATTTCTCGCACGCGAATAAAAGTTGGTTTACAGTATACTGTATGTCTGATTAAAGAAAGTAAAGGTTTGGTAAAAAACTAAATCAATGGATAGGATTTACGATATATTATCACAATATCAGGTGTATTAGGACACAACAAATTAATGAATTTTGCCATGAAAAAAAATGGAGAGAGAACTAAAAATAGTAACTTAACAATACTAACATTACATGTAGAAACAATACTACATGTAGAAACAATACTACATGTAGAAAAAAATAAGAAGAGTTTATGACCACTCATGTTACTATGGAAATAAAATTATTTAACGAAGATATTGTTTAAGTTTACCTCTATGCTTTCCTCTTGTTCCTCATGACCTCTGACTCCCCCGGCTGTAGTGGGCAGCGCCATATCACTGTGCATGCTGATGGTGTCCTCTACACTGACATGTCGCCGTGTACGGAAAAGTTCCGCTGCCTCGTTCCGCCTCTGCTGTGCCTGTGCCTCATTGGATGGGGTTTCTTGACTTTCTCTGTGGTATGTTTTTTAAAACAATTTTTCAATTCCAAAAACTGAAGTTCACAAGTTCTGTTATTTGAATTAATCTTTAGAAATTAAAATTCTATTCATATATAATTACTGTGATAATTTTACAATATTTGATACTAGATTCAGATATTTTGTGTTTTTCTACTGTCTCGATTATTAATAATAGATTACCAGGGTAATATACTAGTACCTGTACATGCATATAATTAAGCAACAATTGATTACATTTAATATCAATTTCTCATTTTTTTTCTTCCTTTTTTTTTTTTTTAAAGAATATTGATAAGTAAATATCAGTAAATGCAGTAATCATATATTGCTAATAGACTGTCATATTGCTTGAAAAACATTTTTTATTCCACCACTGTCAATATAATACATTTCAAAGATTATCAAAATCAAATTATCATCTTTTCTCAGGGATGTTTGGAAAATAAATCAAATTAATTCATTGAACTGACAGGTACAAGAAAAAAAATATTAAAACAAGTACTGTATTAAAGGTTATTTTGACATGGTTAAAATTTTGGGGGGCCATTTTAGTTGCAAAATTTTAATCTGTCAATATGAAGCTTTTATAGACTTGCACCTCAGAAATTTGAAATCACTAAAATTATTAAACAAGAGAAAAGCTGTCAATGTGACAGCAAACCTGGTTTTCTTTTGTGTGAACAGTACCCATAATCCATTTGTCAACCCTGAATTGATGAACACTACCTATCCAGAGAAATGGGGTACTCTATCTGCGATATTTTTGCCAAAAATGACTAAGTTCAACAGCTGATATTTTTTCATAAATAATCAGAAATTAAAATCCTAGCAATATGCACACCTCTGATAAATGTACAATTGATCTGCAAAAGAAAAACTTCCTATCTAGAAAACTGTAGGAGGAGTTATCCGTACAATAGGGGTACCCTATATGCAATATTTTGCCAAAAAATTACTAAGTTCAACACCTGGTATTTTTTTATAAATTATCAGAAATCAAAATCCTAGCAATATGCACACCTCTGATATATGTACAATTGATCTGCAAAAGAACAATTTTCTATCTCTACCTGTAGGAGGAGTTATCCGTAAAATAAGGGTACCCTTTTGACAGCCGCCCGCCATTTTCACCATTTCAATAACCGGATTTTTCCTTTGGAAAACCCAGTTAAAAATAATACTAGGTTTCTTCATTGTACATTTCCCAAAAAAAAACAAAAAATCTTCTTAATTTTGATTTGATAAGTTTGCATCCCAAATTGAGGTGAGTTTATATAGCCTACCCCGTGGGTATTTCGAACTGAGTCGCTCGCGTCACTCTGTTGACGTAGTATATTCTTCCATTGGAATCCTGACGCTCCTCCCAGTCTGGGGGTAGGGTGGTGCTCCCCGTCCTCTCCCCCCTACAAACAATACCAACATCTCATACATGTATGCTCTCATCCAATAAGACATAGACTTCAAGTGATACATACTATGAAGTTAAATACAAATCACTTTTTTTTTTGCTGAGTTGAGAACTAATCTGAAACAGTTAATTTGGAAGTAATTATTTTGTCTATTTTCAGAGGTGCATTTTGTATTAAAATACAAAGAATAACTGATAAATTATAAAAATATCAGGACCATGATCACCTTTAGAGTATAAAAAACTCCTGATAATTTTTCTTCATGATTCAAGTTAATAATTTAACAGCTAATAATCAGGAGAGATTAAAATTGGACTCACTGAGAGTAATGACAAATAATTCTTCAAAAAATCATTTACTGCATTATAGTTCTGAGATCTTATACCAAGCATATTAAAACTATTAGAAATGATCCAATCATTTCATTGTACCTTGGGGGAGGATCCCACTGGGTTTTGCGGGTGTTATGATTGATGTAGTACTTTTTCCCAGTGGGCTGGTGGGTCCTGGCCTCCCAGCCGGGGGGTAGGGGCTCCTCGGGCTCCTCGTTGGTAGGACCAGATGCTCCTGAGGCCTCATTTGTACAGCTGATTGTCCTCAAAGTGTCTAAAGCATTGTCTAAATCCACCATCTCCCACTGAAATCAAAGTCTTCATCAATAATCAACCAATGCAATTAACTAAATGTGTCACTACTTTACATGACCATTGAGATCTTCATTGTCAAAACCCTCAAATTTTCTATCCATTCCTCTGCTTTCAATGCAGTGTAACAAATAGAAATCCCTTGGGTTCTGTTTATGAAGGTTCTGATAAAAATGAACAAGAGACCCATGGGCCACATCGCTCACCTGAGCAACACTACACATAATAAAATCAGCTTTATGGAGTCACATACAAAATATCTGAACAATGTAGTATGATAGATCCTGTATAAACAAAACTTCCCCTGCATATTGTTATGTTTATCATTGAGCCCCTTTGTAACAGGATGATTTTACAGTCATATCACATATTGAGCATTGCAGTTCTTGAGAATATCTTAAATAACTGTGTATATGGATTATAAACCTACATCAAACTTAGAACTCAAGAATTGTCCAGGAGCCAGAGTTTAAACAATTTTAAAGATTCAACAATATGTCAAAATGCTTACATATAAATAAAACCATATGTATTAATAACAGATGAGTTTTTGTGAACAATCTTAATATTTTGAACATTACATCTGTTAAATTGGACCCCCCCCCCCCAACCCCCCACCCGTGGCCCAACCCTATTCCTAAAGATTATGATTTTGACAAATTTTAATCTACACTATCTGAACTAAATAAAGTTACAGCTTTTCTAGGTAAACTGTGATTCAGAAAATGATTTTTAAAGATTTTACCCTATAAATTCCTATGTAAAAATTTGACCCCCCCCCATTGTGGCCCCACCATAACCCCAGAGATCATGATTTGAACAAACTTTAAATCATCTTAAAAAGTCTTTTTCTCTAAAACTGATCAGCCAAAAAAGCTGTAGGATACTTTTACACAAGTTACAGCTTTTCTGGATGATCGGTTTTAGAGAAGAAGATTTTTAAAGATATATTCTGTATATTCCTATGTAAAAATTGGACCCCCACTGTGGCCATACCCTACCCCTGGGGATCATGATTATTTGATTTATATTACAAATTTGAATATACCCTAACTGAGGTTGCTTTCACAGAAGTTTCAGCTTTTCTGGCTGATTGGTTCCTCAGAAGAAGATTTTTAAAGATTTACTCTATATATTCCTATGCAAAAATTTGACCCCCCCCCCCCCCCATTGTGCCCCCACCCTAGCCCTGGGGATAATGATTTGAACAAACTTGAATCTACACTACCTGATGATGCTTCCACACAAGTTTCAGCTTTTCTGGCTTATCGGTTTTAGAGAAGAAGATTTTTAAAGATTTACTCTATATATTCCTATGTAAAAATTGGACCCCCCATTGTGGCCCCACCCTAGCCCCGGGGATCCTGATTTGAACAAACTTAAATCTACACTACCTGAGTGTGCTTCCACACAACTTACAGCTTTTCTGGCCAATGCTTTTTGAGAAGATTTTTGAAAAATACCAACAATTTTTCAATGATTTTTAATTATCTCCCCTTGAAAGAGGGAGTAGCTCTTCATTTTAACAAACTTGAATCCCCTTTACCTAAGGATGCTTTGTGCCAAGTTTGGTTGAAATCGGCCCAGTGGTTCTGGAGAAGAAGTTGAAAACGTAAAAAAGTTTACGGACAGACAGACAGACAGACAGACGGACGGATGCCGGACATAAAGTGATCAGAAAAGCTTAATAGAGCTTTCAGCTCAGGTGAGCTAAAAAGATGTGAAAGTTTTAATTTATTTTTACGTTGTTCATGGTTTGGACATTTGTGAAATTTAAACTATCTTTTATGTGAAGTTTAAATAAAATGCATCTTATTGTAACATCTTATTGTTTTAATAAACATTAAGCATGAAATTAAAACCACAAAGATCTTTACTTTAGAAAGAAACAGTAAAAAATTGACAACATAGATATACCGGGTAAAACCTTTTACAGTTTTCTTCAGAGTATTCATAAAGTGTACTTAGATATATCTATAACATTCTTTCTTTTTAAAATTTCCGTACTTAAAAGCAAACTGTAAGAGAAATATTTTTTATGATAGCAGAGGTTTCATTAACAGGTGACTTCTTACAGTGGGATCGGTTGAGTTCTGTGCCCCTGATGTTTCAGCTTCTGCCTCCTGGTTTTCCCCATCTTCTACACTGAATACATAGGCCAGGTACAGCTCTAAGTTTCCTTTAACTCTGGATCGAGAGCTACAACAAAAAATAAACATTGGCATGTTCATTTTGTAAACTTTTGAAACTAAGTTACATCTTAAACACAGTTCTAATTTAAGTCAATTTTTTTACCAGATAAACAATAAATACTTCTTTATCCTTTTGTTTTCATTTTTATATCAAATCACATATTGGGGTGAAGCGCAAATTATTAAGGAGTCTGAAATGGTACACATACAGAGGCAGAATATATATGTATAATTCAGGTGTTTACATGAGTAGACAGAATATACAGTACCGATCAGACCCAACCTAACATCAGAGCAGACTGATACTAAACACCGGGTTTACTTTCGGGGTTTACTTGGGGTTTACTCTGGGTCTGCTTTTTGAAAATTTGCGTCCACCCGGGGTTTACTTTGGGTCCACTTGGGGTTTATTTTGGGTTTACTCAGGGTTTGATTTTGGGGTCCACTGTACGCACTGAAGTGTGAAGCAGACCAGTCTTTTATCTTACCAACTTACTGCCTGTAATTCCTGTCCCTTGTATATTCTAAATACACATGTAGTGATTTTTTTTTCAGGGGTACACTTCTGATTGGGGCTTACTCTCTGTATCCACTCTGGGTTTACTTTAGGTTTACTCTGGGTCCACTCTAGTAAATCCGGAATAAACCCAGAGTAAACCCCGAAAAAGTAAACCCAGGGTTTAGTTAGGGTTTACTTTCCATTAGGTTGGGTCTGATCAGTACTGTACACACAGAGTTGGTATACAATTAAAGTGTGTACATACACTTGACCTACTTACAGGGGTAGTGCAGTACATGTACAGTAAAACTCGTTTATAGCAAAGTCCTAGGGACCAATGGATTTATTTCTATATATCCGTAATTCGTTACATCCATATACCGATTTCGTAATATTAACTATAGCGATTTCACTATATACATGTTTTCTTTCACCAGACTTCAAATTTTGCTAATTGAGGCTAACAATGAAGATACATGATTCTTTTGATACCTTTAATAATCGGACTGTAAATTGAAAAATTTATGTGAAAATAAATTTATTCAAAATATTATGTTAAATGGTAGTGCAAACTTTTTAAACTATAAAGAAATTCGCTATAAAAGTGTTAAATTTCCTGATTATTTACCTCTACAGGACTCAAAATCAATTCGCTATATCCGTAAATTCGTTATATATCGAATTCGTTATAACCGTAAAATTTTGCAAAGATTTGTTAAGAATCTTACCTGGGACTCAAAAAAACTTCGCTATATCCGAAATTTTGCTATATCCCGTGTTCGTACTAAATGAGTTTTACTGTACTACTATTAAATGTATAATCTAGGAGTGACGTACCTGCGTGGGCGTAGTATGTATGATTTTGGTTACCTACCTACGGGGGCGTAGTGTGTATGATTTTGGTGACCTACCTACGGGGGCGTAGTATTATGATTTTGGTGACGTACCTGCGTGGGCGTAGTATGTATGATTTTGGTGGGAGGACTTCACTCTCGTTCTCAGTCTGTATTGTTGTGTAATTCAGCGGAATTTCAACCAATCCCAGGAAATCATCTCTGGTCTGCAAATAGATGAACTTATTTGTAAATGAGGAAAAAAGTTAATCAAAGTAACATGAACACTCTCTGATTCGGAGAGACATTGATGCAATTCTGAGCATGTTATCTTTTTTCGAATTGAAACAAAGAAATTTAATCATTATTCTTTTTTTAATTCAAATACAAATTATGAGGCTTACATTTTTTTTTTCTATTTTAAAAATGTTTGAAAAAAGTGAGCATAAAAATAGCTAGGGAAATCTGATGCAGTTTATTTACAATATTCTCCCATGATGATACATACATGTATATTCTTTTGCGTGCCAATAATCATACAATATTACACATAGTAATGTGTTGTACAAAAAAAAATGTATCAATATTTTGAGAATTCTTCATTTTAAATTTAACAGATGAGTATACATGCAGAGATAACCAGGTAATAAACCTTAGCGATGGAAACATGGTACATTATATGGCAACCTTTGAAACTTAGTGAAAACCATCAAATCAGTGAATATACTCACCACTCTGTTGGAATCGAACACCTCAAACAATAACTTATTGTCTCGAGGGTTTACCTACAAGTACAAAGACATTACTTATTTTCAATGCTGATGAGGTTTAATCACATGCAAAATACTGTCACTTATTTCTAAATTTATCTCTTGGTTTTATCCAAATGAGCAATAATTATCACAGCTGGTGAAACAAATAAACCTTGAATATATAACCCTGACAATCGATATTGTTACATTTATACATTTAATGAAACTCCAATTAAAGCTGTTAAACATACCCTGAAATAGAACTCTTCATTCCATACAGGATTCAAAGTCTGAAAAAACAAAACCAAAAATAAAAAAGTAAATCATAATTTAAAGAATATACTGTATACAGTGAAATAATCGCCCCCGTTTTATTTTCGCCCCATTCGCCTTCGATGTCAGCGGGCAAATTTAAAACTGGGCGAATACCAATGTCTCAAATTATCTCTCTTAAAACAAAACCGTGTCTGGGCGAATTCAAGATGGGGCGAAACTGTTTGCATGTGTAGAGGGGCGAAAATTACGCAGGGCGAAAATAACGCTGTATACAGTAATGGAATTAATGTTGAAAAAGTTTGAATATAGATAAATGGACAAACTAGAATCAAGCACAAATAGTCATCAAAGTGATTATCTGTACAGTGATTCATTAAGTGTACAATAAATTGGATTGTAGACATTGAATTACCCTAAACTAGACAATATTGAAACAAAATAATGTTGATAGCTGTTGTAGCAATAGTAGTTGTGGAACTGATGAAGATGAAGATGAAGATAATGGCTGTGGTGTTGGACATAGTATTGATGATGATGATGATGATGATGATGATGGTAAAGGTGGTGGAAGTAAGTTGTAGCAGGAATGAAGATGACATAGTGGTGGTGATATTGATGGTACCAATAGGATGAAATAATCATTTTTACCTTTTTAATGGTTGATGTAGTTGTTGTGTCCAAGAGTCCATGGTCCCTATCCCCTCGATACAGGGAAATCCTGACATAAGGATCACTGTAATAAATAAATAAAAATAAAAAAAATAATTAAAAAGTTCAAACACACAAGTCACATCAATATACATGTACAGTATATTTTTGAGTGCACATGACATGTACACAAGGCTCGAAACATACACATTTAAAAAAAAAAGTTTAACAAATTGAATACTGTTAATGGACACTTTGGTGAGCTTCTTTTGCAACTTTTTATCAAAGTTTGAATACTTCCGAATTTCTGTCACATTAGCTGATTCAAGCTATGTGAAATATCTAATTCAAGCTACATGTATTTGAAAAGCTTCAGAGCAGGAAAAATATAGCTAAATTAGATTTTGTGCCCGACCTGCATTAGAAGTCAAGGATTTGGACCATGACAAAACTGGAATACCAGTATCTATGCCCTAAAGTCCAGATACCATTGACTATCACTTTGATTGTTAAACTAACTAAATTAACCAGTGTTTTCCCTTTATTTCAAAGTAAAGGGTTAAAGATCAGTTGTTACAGGCTAAGGGTTGATGTGAATGAACAGAACTCTGTCAAAAAAACAATTATTTTTTTAAATTTTTGATTTCTAAGCGGCATTTTTATGAATTGAAGCAGTCAATTTGGCCTGTAGCCGGTTCTTAGGGAAAACACTGTTAACACATAAATACAAAAAATTGCACATACCAACATATCAAAAATCCTTTTACATACCATGTTATGGTTCATATAATATTTAAAAGCATTATTTTGATAGAGAATTTCTAGCCTCAAGCGACCAAAGATTTATAAAGAACTCCTGCATTTCAACATCATCATGTTATGTGCAGATTTTAATTCCTATGTATTTGGGTACATGTAAATTAATACCCTGTGTGCAAAAGGGACTGCAAAAGAAAACAGAAGTCTACCACTGGAAGTAAAGTTGACAGACTGAATGGCTACATGTTACATATTACATAGCAAGTATCATTTCATACTGCAAAATATGTTCTTAATATCAGCTCAACATCACTTCCTTCATAACAATAAGAGGACTACAGGTACAAACTTCACTTCTATCATATAAAACAGGTTCATGTACTGCAATAAAATAAAATGTACCGGTAGTCAAAATAGTACCATTTTAACAAGAGCTTGAACTTTCGGTAGTACGTAACTATCTATACCTTGCATCAAAACAAGTTAAAAATGACCCTGGTTTCAAGTGAAATATACACAGATTGCTAGTCTTAGTTAAAAGACAGACAAATCTTGTTGATTTCAAAGAGCAATGGCTGAGTGGCCAACATTGAAATAGACAGGCCTACGTCACATTGCTGTTTGACACAACTACCCAAAGTCCAAGCTCCTGTTAATATGGTTCTATATATCATCATTAAATATTTTATTTCACAGATTGTTGATTAACAGCCAATCTCTGACTACCGGTAACAGCATCAATTGATTTATAACCATTTGTTTTAATTAAAAGAGAGAATCTTACACTTGAACTTTTGCTGAAAGATCTTTGTACACAGGTGAAAATGTAACTTATATAATATTAACCAGCAGATTACTGAGGTGTGCTGTTGTCCTTATTTCAATATGATTATTCAGTTAAGAGATGTGTTAGTTACAATTAAGGAACAAAGTTCACCTGAAGTATCAATGACATTATCTACTCATTAATCCTTATCTCAATCGATCCTCTCCTCAATATACATCTCCGATTTTTATCAGATAAAAAAGCGATCAGCAAAATTTACTTCCTCTTTTAGTCCAAGTCTTGTACAGAAAATTCCTTGGTCACTTACAAAAGTCAAACCCATCATTGCATATGCTTATCTTTAAAAAGCTCTAGCTGTGAACATTTGCGTAAACAGCGAAGAAAATTGCATGTAATGTTATGATTGTCTACACACATGCTTGCCAAATTCATCCCATAATAATCAAGATTAAAAATTTCCTTATGTTAGTATATTTGAATTGATTATATCTGGATTTGATTTCAGATTTTCCAGTAAATTATAACAAATAATACCCTGTATCTGTATACAAAGTTTTAATATATCCAGAAGACTCTTTTTATTAATTGATATTCTTTGTCATAGGTTTTACAGATAATGTAATTGATAGGTATGAATGTTAAATTGAGAGCAGAATCAAAAATAGTCATTGTGATAGTGAATTTGTCTCAATTGTCTGATTCACAAAATATTCTTTCTATTAGTGTTGTCAAATTGGTTGAAAATCATAATTGATTAATCAGCAGAATCGGTTGTCTTTTACCAACTGATGATCAGCCAATAATCGAAAATCATTAACAATTTTATTAAAAATCATTAAAATGGGGCACAAAATTTTATGCTATGGTTTAATATAAATTATATTTATTTAGTGCTATTTGCACTAACTTTTTAAAGCTTATAAGACGTATGCTGTATTGTTATCAATTAAAATGTTACATATCTTTTTAGTTTGAAAAAAAAAACCAAAGTTTGCAACAGTTTTCATTTCATTAAATACAGAATAATAGAGAAAATGATAGGTATAGTATCAATGTAATAAACCGATTATAATCGATTATAAAATCTCAAATCGATTATCATAAATCAACAGCCTTTCCAACTGATCATCGATTAAAAATCGATCATCGTGACAAATTTCTATACTGTTACACTACATAATTACATTCATGAAATTCATCCTTCACACATCCATCTCTATTAAATAAACCAGCTGCTATACTCTGTCCCAGGTTTCCAATTTATTTTTTGACAATTTTCGAAGAATTAAAACAGAATTGTCTAACATAGAAGTACAGCTGAAATCAATATACGGGGGAAACTCCAAGATTTCTTGATTGACATGTCATCACTTTTTTTCTCAAAATTCACAGGCACTTTGTCTTAAAAACATTTCTTTTTATCATGCTTATCATTAGCAAAATAAACAAGGGCAGATAACTCTAATCTTCACATTACTGTCAACTTTCCAGAGAGTTCTGAAATCTGAATGTCTTGTCAACATGTCATGCCAATTCAAAGCCAATAAAAGAGCTGAGTTTTAGCATTTAAATAGATTATTTTTAAGAGTAGAAGGCAAAAACATGCTCAAAAAGTTTTTTTATGATTAATTTGGAAGCTATTTTCAGTACATTTTCTTTTGTTTTCTTCAGTCATTTTGATGCAGATCTACATTGTAACTATATGGGATTTAAGACATTCAACTGTGGTGATGGCTAGTCCTGAGACACAGTTATAGTTTATTCCGTAAATTTTAATAGGATTCTATATTCAATTTGGTATCAAGTGAAGTCATACCCAAACTGACTCGTACCCAAACATCAACCCGAAATCAAATGGTCCAGTCGTACCCAAAACTCTGTGGTCCACTCGTACCCAAACATTTGATTACAACTCCACTAGTTGACTTGTACCCATGAACAATATATCGTTATTATTATAATGAGAAAATAAAATTTATTTTAAATACTTACACACGTATTTGTCAAAAATCAGAACTACTATAATAATTGTATTTTTTAAAAATGTGATGAAAATACAGTTGTAAACAATGATATTTTGATTATAAATATAAAAGATGAGCTGATTAGCTTGAGTTTAGATATAATTACTGGGTACAAATAATTTAGAAATTATGAGGTAATTGAATGTTGCAATTTGAATATCTTCAAACAAAGTTTAATGTTGTCTACTTCAAGTTTGGCAAAGAGTTTCCTATATGAACATTTGATAGACAATTTCTGTTTACATGCAATCTTATCTTAAATGACTGATTAATTATATTGCAAAATTTATAAATTCTTCTCACTCCTTGAAGGCAGGCATAATAATATAATCTAAGTCAATTTTTTAAAAAAAAATAACGTTACACACAGTGATACCTGTAAAAGTAACACTGTAAATTTGTATACAAAATTCGAAATGTTATACGTAAAAAATTTCCGTGGATACGATTCGACTAGTGAAGTCGTAATAAAATATTTGGGTATGAGTGGACAACAGACTTTTGGGTACGACAGGACTATTTGATTATGAGTCTGTTTGGGTACGAGTCAGTTTGGTTACGAGTTGATTGTAATTCTTAAATTTAATTCACAAATGATTGTGTAAACTACTGTATGAGTGTAGATTCATGGTGTACAATAGAACAATGCTTCGTGTTCTTTTATCCTTTTAAAATTGGAGCAATTCCACCATAAGAAAACGTTGGACTGTGTTAAAAGGGACTCAAAAAACATTAAGCCCCCGTTACATGTAACATCCTTAAATCAGAAGAAATTCGAACTGACCTAGATATATTTCCCCCTTATACTTTGGATATCTTACCTTGCACCAAAAATGTCCTTCTTGGCTAAATTTACCCCGTTTAGGACCTTAGCCCTCAACAAACGAGTCGTACCCGGGGGCTCTCCCTGGAATAAATAGAACACGTACGGTATGGAGATGAGCAAAGTTTATAAACTCAAATCATCAAATTTAAGAATAATGCAAGTAAATGATATATTTAAAGAAAAATAGATTAAATACCGGAATATATCGCAGTCCATAAGTCCTCTGAACCGACATGTTTAGCTATTAAAGAATTTTATTTTGTTTGTTGACAGATACTGGCCCATGACCTATATTCCATTCTTGCCCAATACCCGGATGTGGAAATACTGAATGACGAGCCCGCTTAAAATTTTCCATTCCCGCGCCGCACACATCGTTTTGTCACCAATGCGTTTAAAAATTGTCTCTTCTTTCGTATCTTAATAACCAAACTCCTCTTTATTGTTTAATCCCCCACTTCCTGTTCTTGAGGCAGGTAGCATTTTTCTTCACAACAAATCTTTTTCTTAAATTTACACATATGTAGAAAAATTTTTGAAGGAGCCCCCCCCCCCCCCCCCCCCAACCACTCCCTTACACTTTTATGTTATGGGAGCATCAAATATTAAAAAAAAAATATTGAGAAATTTAAAAGAAATCGACAAATAATAGCAGTTTTAGGTACTTCGCAACCCCCCCCCCCCCCCCCCCCCCCCCCACACACACACGGACTGGATTGGCAGTTTGGCTTTTTTAAGATTTAAAGATAAATTTGCACCCCCCCCCTCCCACTTTCAAAAAGGCTGCTTCGTGTCCGTCGTGATATTCTGACCAATTGAATTTGTCTGAGCTTCAGACTTCTTATTCTAGAGATCTGGGGGTTTGTGGACTCAACTTTGTTGAGAACGAGAGAGAGGGGGCAGAATAACTTGAAATCTAGACACGCAAAAAATTCGCAAAATTTTCAAAATCCTATTGAGTGTGTGTGTGTGTGTGTGGGGGGGGGGGGGGGGGGGGTTAATTACAAAAATAACTCATACGATAAACGTAAACATTTAGGCATATATGGTAAATAGATGGGTTCTTATGGAATTCATTTTTAAAAATTAGCAAACTTGCCGCTCCACTGCAATGATTTCGTACAAAGCAGCATTTTGTGTAATGGGTACGGATCAAATACCTCATCTGATTTAAGGCATGACTGTATTTTACCACGATTCCCGAAGTCCGAATTGTTTACCAATCTGATTAAAATCAATTGTTCTGATATGTTACAGCGCTCGCGTTCTTGAAAACTTTCAAAAAAGTTATTTAATACAATTATCATTAGTTTTTATAATATCTTTTTATCGTTATGAATTATCCATTCGACGCTAATGAATGAATGTGTAGTCTTACATTTACAACGCAGTGAGAATTTACTGTGAAACATCCGAAGCTCAAAGTCCGTTGTACTTCACTGTGCTATACCATACGAGCTCCAGGTTTTTTGTTTTTATTTATATATTCCAAAGCGACAGTTTCAGCAAGAACTAATTTGTGTTACGTCTGTTTAACCAATTCAAACTTTTCAAGACAAAACACTTAACAGTTCAAGGTAAAACTGTGCTGTGCACAACAGACAACCAATACAATTTCACTTTTGAAAATTTTTATATGACCTTTTTTGTTCGTTTCATACATTTACAAAATATGATTATATACACACTCATTGAGTGAAATAAAAAAAATCTGTTAACAGACATGAAATAACAATGAACATGAGATAAATGAAACATGAAAACTTTCGCACATCTCTCACATGATGAACTTGCACACAATGAACATGAATTGCTGCCATCTGAAGTCCAATGAATATGAAATGGTTGACACATCAACTGCTGTCTACTTGCACATTACAGTATGTCTTTGTACATATGTACAATACAATAATAAATACTTCACTCAGGTCCACGAGTTTACTTCTTGGCTGTTGCCTTCTTGGGCTTTGCTGCCTTCTTTGCCTTTGGTTTCGCTGGGGCCTTCTTCGCCTTAGCTGGGGACTTTGCGACCTTCTTGGGCTTCTTTTCACCTGCAGCCTTGGTCTTCTTGGGAGATTTTGCCTTCTTTGCTTTAGGCTTGGCTGCTTTCTTCTCTCCAGCGGGTTTCTTTGTCACGGCCTTCTTGGGCTTCTTGACTGCGGCAGCTTTCTTGGGCTTAGCAGCCTTCTTTGCCTTGGGTTTCTTGACAGCGCTTTCTCCCAGTTTGAAGGATCCTGATGCTCCGGTTCCCTTGGACTGTTTGAGGGTTCCGTTCTTCACTCCAGCCTTCAATGCCATTCTCAGGTGGCGACTGGCAGCCTCGGCATCAACTTTGTTGTTAGCGATGATGTACTTCAGGATGGCCTGTCTGGAGGATCCCCCCTTCTCTTTCAGGGCCGTTAGAGCTGCCTTGATCATATCGGAGTATTTTGGATGAGAAGCAGGCTTCTTTGGTTTGGCAGCCTTCTTTGCCTTTGCCGGCTTAGGTGTAGCAACTACTGCGTCAGACATCTTTTTGTTCCGGCGAATAACGAGCTGTACGTCTTCTCTGATCGAGGGAAATTCGTCGAGTGACGCCGATAAGCAGAGCGCGCTTTAAATAGAGCGAGCGCGGACGTCTGAGAAAGCACCCAACAGTGCGAGCTTCAATTTGACAAAATGTCGTCTGTGTTTCTGTATTTGTGTTTCTTGCCTCAGAAGATCGACGATTTAACCTATTATTCACAAAACAATGCAAATTTTATGCCTTAATATCGAAAGTTAGATGTTTTGCACACAATTTGAAAGCAGAATTATTATATGTTACCCACAAAATAAATAGAAAATCGAAGCGAAACGAGAATATTTTGATCGCCAATGCCAGTTAGTCTGAGTTTGAACTTAAATGTTTTAATATTTTGACTGAATCAAATTGTTTTCTTTATCAAAATCAAATTTCCCATCATCGATCTTCTATTTTACGAAATATCTACGCTCTCTGATCGGAATTGATGTGGATAAACGAATGTTGAAAACACCTTAGAAAACACAAAAACTGGAGCTCCGCCATTTTTTCTCATTAATGTTGTGCTTGTTTGTGAAAATATTTTGCACTTTTAAGGCTTTATTTCTGGTTTTTGGTGAAAACAAACAATGCAAATTAAGTCTTAGAATAATTTTAAACAAAAAACACACAGTTGTTGTGATTGAACATACGTTTAATAACATTTATGAGGACTTTTTCATGCCCAGTGTTTAGATCTCTTCGTCAATGGCGTTGTTAGGATGCCACGAATACAGCTGGATATTTTTTCATGATTTAAACTATTTTTAAGTACTTATTCATACCTTAAATTGACCAGCCTTGTACTTTTGAATCATTTCTGTTAGTTTTAGGCTATTTGTTCGCAAAATTTGACGATATTTTTTCATATTCACCAAATATGGAACCAAGCTATAGCTATTAATTCATTCAGTAATATGTGTACTTGGGATTTCAATTTTTCCTGGGTAAAATTTTTTCTAACAATGCTCATTTAATGTTTTTTAAACGAAAACATTTTTTGAATGATTTTATTAATTTAGCACACTTCCTTGAATTTTTATGTAAAGTTTTCTTTGTCATGGTATAAACGAAATTCAAACTCATTACACATATAGTACTCGCTCATGTTCAGATTGAATTGATAAAAAAAAAACCTCAGTATTTATGAAAGAAAATTAAATTAATAATGAAATATAAAATCAGAATCTTAAAACAATATACTGATACTAACTGTTAATTTCTCTCATGCAGCTGAATATAAAGTGCATTCAGTGCTATGTTACTAAAGCAATCCGTCTGATTTTTTTTTTCAATCAAAATTAAAAATTTTATATCATTACCATAATATGATTGTCAATGCTATTTCAATTTATTTTTTGTTTCGAGTCCTTTGTTTGGGTTTTTTCCACACAAAGTAAAATGTACAATTTACAATACATGAGTTATTGGATATACTATGTAGGAGCCATTTATTTCTGATGAAGTACAAATTCAAAAATTGTTTGATTCGTCTCAATTTACTTCTTCATAGATTCATTATACCGCCAAAAACATATGCTATTGTATTTTGACGAGTATGTGTGTGGATTGGGGGGGGGGGGGGGGGGGGGGTATAGCTGACAGACGCTTGACGCAAAAACATATCCTCAAATATGTAGACAAGTTTCCGTACTATAATATAATAAACATGAAAATTATATACCTTTATAAAGAAAGTAGTCTTTCTGGGGAATTTATCTGGATACGTATCTTTATCGAAAAATAGAATAATATTGTGCGTAAATACAAAGAAAACAATTGTATTAAACATATTTTATTGACTATAAATGCCAGAAGGATCGGACACAAATTCTAAAAAATTTAGATAGTCCTCTCCTTAATGTAATATACATTATATTTTACAAAACAATTCATTCATAGATAATTACTGTTTTGTCTATGGCTCCATGGATACTGTACATTCCACAGCAACGAAGACTAAAATGAATAAATTTCCCATATAAATTGAAAAAAAACCCCTACTTGTTTACTACATCATGTGAAAATTTGTAGAGTTTTTAAAGCCTTCCTCGCTTACATAGCATATACGTGCACATGCTTTGTAAGCGAGCTGAATTTGTGTTTATCTTTGTGAACAAAATTAAACCAAAGATTTTACACAGTATATCAACAAAGTAGAGTGTCTACATTGTAAATACACTTTTCTAATGATTTTTTTTTTCAAAATATTTATCATGATTAATTTTCGCTCATGTATATGTGAATATGCATATACAATTTAATTAGTCCCGTGTAAATATGGTAAATATGTTTAAAGCAATGAATGAATCATTAGTTTTATATTTACATGAGTATGCATGTTCTTGGCTTACATGTGCCTCGCGGACATTAGCATTAAAATTCGTACGTAATAGGGGGGGAAAAATTCCCAGGATTAGCATAAAATTACGTGTTCTTATCACATATACTAGTAACATCGACGAGAATTGTAACATTGCGTTTGAATTTAAATTTTCATTTACAATGTCATGACCTTTTTAATGCATTGAAGAAACCTTTGTCTGGTATTGAGTGAGTGAAATGGATGTTAATATTTTTTTTTAGTGACACATGATTCCTTAATCAAGATGTTTGCTAATATATTTAATGTCTCCCTTCCATAACCAATTCACAACAATAAGAACTCGTATAAATTTATTTATATTCTGATTAAATTATGTTAAACTAAAAAAAAATGGGGAAAAGCAGAAGCAAAGCAGAGAATCTTATAATGTATTTACAAATATTAATTGCATATGTATGAATTTATTTACATTCTGATTGAATTATGTTAACCTAAAAAGAAGGGGAGCAGAAGAAAAGCAGAAAATCTATATAATGTATATACAAATATTAATTGCAAACGCAGCGTAAATAGCATACATATAGATACTATAAATTCGGATGTGGGAATTCAAGACTTTTTTGACATGTTTTATTTAGAAGAACTTTAATTTATTCAATAACACAATAAATTGTACGTCTATTTAAATTTAATTTAAATAGGCTAGGATCATGTGTTTGTTTACGTTGGTTGTAAAACATACAATGTATGAGTAAAAGCTTCGATTTAATCAATCTAATTAAAAGCATCTCCTCTAAAATACGCTAGATATACAGGGAGCGGATATACAGATCTAATTTTTACCAGATTGCGTTTTTCAAAATTAAAATTTTTTTTGCGACATTATCACGTACACACTTGAATTTAGTGTATTTTAGACAACGAAAATATCGACAAAAGAAAAGTATATACGCCGACTAATTTTTAAAGATACAGACATTTCTGAAAAAAATAGACTTGTATATCCGCTCCTGTACGATACACTTTACTTGTATATGTAACGTATATCGTAGAAGCGCGGATTGTCTAATTTCAATTAGATTGGTTTCACTCCCACAGATTATGATTTTGAAGGTTTTGCGAAGTAATTGATTTACGATTTCCCTTTTTCTTTGTTAAGATTTTCGGATGTCTGCCCCCCCCCCCCCACCCCTTTCAAATTAAAAAAAAAAAAGATTCTACATGCAATGATACAATAAAACATATGGCACTATCCTTTTGTACATAACAAAGAAACACATTTTTTAACTCCCAATCAAATTTTGGTTGACTCTTTATATAGATACTCTATACAGTCAAGCGTTATAATCCTACAATTTGAGAAAATAAAATTTGGATACAATTAGCTGAATTTAGCTCAAATCTTGCATGTTTATTGTGGGATTGTTACATGATTTATATCCATGTGTTGTTTGGGTGGCCCCACAATCATGAAGGAGACTTCATTGGATTAGCAGTGGACTCCTTTGTCAGTAAATTGAAGCAGGGATGCAGAATTGAAGCGACACCCATACCCTCAATTTATGACCAAGAATTAGAAGCACTGCGGAATGCTGGCTGGGATGACTGAGTGGAAGACATGATCAGACAGATCGCCACATTTCAATCTTGTAAGTCTGTGCTGAAACGGAGGATTCCAAAACTACCCCCAACACCAGAGGAAATCATCCTCCAAGATCCATGATCTAAGACAGATATAAAGTTAGATGGATTCTGATGGAAGAGAAACATGCTCTACTCTGTTTGACGAGTCAGATGATTCTGACCAATTGCAACAACGTTAGAAAGGTGGATCTAAATACAGCACAATTTAAACGTGGGTTTTCCCCGAATATTTGCTACGGATTATTTGTGATTAATTTTAAAATTAATTTGATGAGTTGGAAGTGTTAAACTTATAAAGGAACTAGTGCATTCTACATAACTGAGCTCAAACTGAAGAAAATGCAGTGAAATTTGCGACATCATAATATCTATATATGGATAATGCCATTGTTTTAAACATTAGATTTGTGAAATATTTTAATCTTATATTGTAAATAATAAAACTTTTATAGGGAAATATTAATGAACTTCGTGTCTGAAAAATCAAAAGGTGTAAATGCAGTACTGTAGTCAAATCAAGGTGAAATCACAAATGAAGTCATGTTTTACAAATCTGATCGTGAAAAGGCCTTGCTGGCGAGAGATTCCTGTTGTGTGACGACAGGAATGAAGCTGGAAACAGAATCTTTGTGTTCTCCACTGATGCCAAACTACCGAGACTTTGTGCATCCTCGACTGTCTCGACGTGTTCTGTGATGGGACCTTCTATTCTTGTTATTCTCTATTCACTCATCTATACAATTTACATGCAGATGTGAATGGAACAGTTTTCCCTCTTGTGTTTGCCTTATTCCCCAACAAGACTTAGAAACTGACCGCCGCCTGTTTTCATTTTTTTGTGCAATGGCCGCTAGCGGGCGCCACTCTACAACGATGAACACACCTCTCCTGTAATACGTTTTAAGGATAATTTGACGGAGACCTGGGTTGAAGGACACCTCGAAATGTGGAACCACTTTGGTTATAACGGACTAAGAACCACCTACGCAGTTGAGACAAGGCACCACAAGTTCAACAGAATGTGCAGACGTGCCAACCAAACGTAGTTGCGTTTATAGAGATACTTCAGAAGGTACATGTATACCCCCGAGTACCCAAACTCCGTCACCATACGCAGAAAACACCCTGCGTTGCTCTGTAAATTTATTTGTTTTTCTTGCTCATTTGCATTCCCTTAAAGGGGCATGGTCACGATTAGAAATGCATTCCTAAAGCATTGTAAATAATAAAATCAGAAAAAAAGAATTTGACCAAAATCGTGACCATGCCCCTTTAATATATGATGAAACATTATTATTTATGAAATTATTAACAAATATAATTTTTTATTGAACTTATCATCCCACTGAATACAATCACACGTGGTCATCATATCTTTTTATGAACCTTGTTCCGTCACCCACACGCTCTTTGATATGCCAAGGAATAAAATCAAATCTACAATCTAGTTTAAACCCAATTTCTATCTAGGACTAGTTTTAATAATAGTTTATACAACTTAAATAGTATTTTATTTTATTGAAATGAAATGATCGCCAAAATAAAAATTGGACCCTTCTAACAACAATCATAATGACTATCAAAATGTATGGATGTCTTTGATTAATGTCCTTGCATATTTCAAATATTCTATATCTTTAATGAATATATCAATGAATATATATGTATTTTTATTTATTACAATTTTTTTTATAAATATGTAGCGTATTAATTTTAAATTGCGTTATGTCCCGTGTATACGGCGAAAATCACAGCCTGAGCGATTTGACGTTATCTCAAAGTGTTTAATGCTAATGCAGACTAAAAAAATGTATTATTATCCTTAATCAAAATTTATCGCATGTGAATTCTTTCATAGTGACATCTCGAAGAATAGTTTGACCACTGCAAATGACGAAAGGGGCGCACATGTCAAAGATATCGATATTTTAATTTTTAGTGCTAGCTGATTGCACACAATTAATGGTAGATAAAATAAACAAGAAGTAATTTTGGTATGTTAATCACATTCCTGAATTTGACAGTTGTATGTAGATTTCTGTCACACAAAAAAATGACGTCACAATCGCACTTGATTTTAAACAGCTAGGAATTTCCTGAAAGTGACGGAGTTAGGGTAGTGACGGAGTTAAGGGGTTATGCGATGCATGCTACAGATGGAGTCGTACGTTCCAAAAAGAGGAAATCGCTGGTCTGCAGAGTCTCCAGGACAGGCCACGTCAATGTCAAACGGATTTGGTAGCTTACGTAGATATTGCATCCCATTTTGTCCATTTCAAGTGGAAGGTGAAAATAACAATGGGTGTGCGTGGTTATATGATATCTGTGATGTTAATATGATTGTCTATTTCAATCGAGTCTTATTCATCATTATACAAATGCATCTTTAAACATATGAAATAAAAAAAAAACTAAAATATATGCATGTATATATATGCAAGCACTTTACACAATTGGTTATTGTTAATTTCATATTGAAGAGATTTGAAATCTGATATACCTCGAGGGCATAAGGAAATTGAAGAAAGGCACTGACAGTACAGTCACCTGGTATATTGATTCCCTCCCCTCCAATCTTAAAATATCGAAAGTTAAAAATTCTGAGGCCAAATAACACTCTCCTTGATTTTGTTATATGCATCAAACTTTACTGATCATGTAACCTATTCTTATTTTAAAGTTTTTTATATGCCGGTCCAAAATGCGATTTTTAAAAATAGCCTTAGAGTAAATAGGGTTTCATTTTCTATAAAATAATATGCAAGTTAGAACAAAGAAACATAGGAAGAAAGTGAGTGTCGGCCTCTAATTTCTTATTTAAACAAATTTGAAACGGGGGGGGGGGGGGGGGGGGGGGTTGATTACAAAATAATTTTCATTGCATTATTATTTAAGGCTATATTAGTAAGTAATAATTAATTAATTTCAAATATGATGAAAGATAAAAGATAAACCATGCTATGTATAACTCAATAAAAGTCATACACTGTAGGGGGAAATTTGTCACAGTTAATTAGTTTTTTTTTTAGAAAATCATTAAAATTGTATTTTATAAATAAAAAAAAAATCATCTGAAGTTCACTTAAGAAAACCCAATTAGTTTAGGAACAAAAGCTTAATTTATGTATATGTTCTATTGTAACAAGTAATTTATTTCTCTCACTTATATCCATCTTCGCTAGCCAAGTGTCCAATTCGTTATTCTCATCTGAGAATGAGATGAGATGAGAGTACTTACAGATGATTATTTTATAACGAATTCGCTGTAAGTTTTCTTTTGAATTCGCTATAACTTTATAACGAACTGCAGCTATAGCAAAGTGGTTTTTTTCTATGGTCCCTTGAAATTCGCTATTAACGTGTTTTGCTGTATACATATGCAAATGACTTTTCATGTATTGTAAAATGATATAAACCCGGTATTAATTAATTAAATAAATAAAACCCTTTACATCTGCCACTCCTGTTATGCTTATTAAGCATGATAAAATTTCTTTCTTGTTTCGTATATCAATTGTTATCAAATTTCAAGTTTATAAGTAACCTCTACGCATTGGTTGATATATTTAAATTGTCAACTTTTTACACCTAGCTATAAAAATTTTTCATTGTATTTTCATCATTTAAAAATGGCCTTTTTTTAACACTATCAATTAAAAAAATCAACTTAATAGAACTGAAAATCAGTATGTACCAACAATATGGTCATTAGGATATATAATAACTGAAAAGAATAATAAATTATTTTTTCATATAAAAAATATTTACATAGAAAGGCAGATAACTCCAATTGTCATACTGAAAAAATATCGAGATTCCGTCGTTTTGTTGAATTGAAAATACTTTTTATAGAGAATCGAATTTGAATATTTGATATTGCGAGACACTAAATATTTGGTCACTTAAGATAAATCACAGAACAAAATAAAAATAAATACCTATACCTATTTAAATAATACTGACACGTGTATTACCGGTATTAGGTATAGGGTATTTATTTTTATAATGAGAAAAATTTATAACGTCAGGTGCCTGTGTCTTTTTCACCGCAGGCTTTAGATTGTGCGCTTTGACCGATATTGGAGTCTTGGACTTATTCAATATATGGAAAATATGGTAGCATTTCATGACCGCTGGGGGTTCAAAAGAATATACTGACGTCACTGCATTCCGAAATAGTTCCGAATGAATATAGAATTTTTAAAAATTCCTAAGGGTATATTGAACGGATAATTTTAATTTTGGATATTGTTAGACAGTGCACACACGTAGAACGAAGAACGCCTGCAGAATTCATGATCAGTAAGAAAATAAGTGATTTCCCAAGGCGTAATAATAAAGGTGTAAAGAGGCCAATTATTCAAACCGAAAGTGGATTTGAAAGGTAGAAGTTAATCTCAGTCATCTCCGTTCCAGATTCCTTTGAAATGGGTCATCCGGCGTTATGGAAATGATATTGGAGTAGCAGTATAGTGTTCTACAGTTGGTGTGCCACATATGGAGTAAGTTTAGACAGAGTGTTTACCACTGAATATCAGAGGGACAAATTTTATCTTCCAATTATGTTACATGTTTTGCCGAGATTTTTCTTTCATTAAAATATATGTTTATACATGTTTGTTGTTTTAACTATAAGGCCAAACTAGCATCCCCACCCACCCCACCCCACCCCATAGAGACATCTTTCTTTACATGCTTGGATAGATTCAATTTGTGGTAGCTTTGTACAAAGAAACATAACCCCGGTCATCAGAAAGGGGTGTCACTATTTTGCCCGTGGCAGCGCAATTGAAAATGTTCACCCCTCCCAAAAAAGGACGTTTGCTATGTTATGGTACGATACATAATTGGTAAATTTGATTAAGAGTGTTCTATAGTGGACGAGTAGAACGGAGGAGGTTAGAAAAGAATTACAATTTTCATTTTTTGATTAATTTTCAATTAAAACATTTTATTCGAATCGAAAGTTGTTAAAAACTTTTATACGAAATAACTACTTTTTTGAGTTTAAGTTAATTAGTTATGCAATTAATGATAGCCTGTTATAGTGAGAGGGTTAACTATGATTGCAAACACAATTTCTTTTAATAAAGTCGTAAGTAATTCAGTTTATTTAATAACGTGTCATCGTATGATTGCGCGCATCTTGTTCTATTTTTAAAGGTACTCGTATCTGTAGGTTATCGATACCGAGAAAAATGGGGGGACGGAGGGAACAAGCAAATATATGCATACCTTTTATTATGTCTGTTAAATTACAATTAAAATAAGAGAAACTTATTGAAACTATAAAATGTTTTGTTTGGCGATTCGTCCTAATATGAAGGCAGCTAAATAAATAACCCGCGTTATGGAGTTATGTTAATTTTTCTGCAATGCTTGATATTTTCATAGCCTGTATGAAACACCAAAGAAATCGATTTTACTGTTTAATTTAGATTTATTTTTGAATCATTTAGACCATAATATGTAAAAAAAAAAAAAAAAGAAAGAAAAAAAGAAAAAAAAAAGTGTATATATGTATATAAAGGCAATCAAGAAAGCTTTCAAAGACCTACTGAGGGTTTTCTGCTTTAATTGTCGTGAAAACCGATTGTGATTCATAGCTCAATAGAAATTGACAGGGGTGAATTTATTTCAAACCAGTTTATCGGACGGTTGAAACCTAAGAAAAATCACTGCACGAAATAACGTAAGACTCAAATTCCCATCTACATAGAAGTACTCACAAATTCTTCTATCTAACGTACTGATGTACATTACCAATTACTGAGTTAATTTTACTTTTTAAATGAATGATTTCAAATAGGTATGAACATATAAGCAATAAAATATTTTCATTTATGATTCCTGCAGGCTATGAAGGTAGTTATCTTTGCAGAAAAATTTCACTACCCGCTAACACGGCATATGTGTTTTATGTATTTTTTCCTGCAATGTTCACTTTCTTCCTACCCGCATGAATCACCACAGAAATAATTACTGATTGTAATATTGATAAATGAAATAGATATATCCCCGTAGACAACTACAGGCAAATAAAAAAAAACCCATCTACTCATCAGATTCTTGTTGTTATATTTACATCCACTTGGTATTTCCACTCTATTTCTTAGAAAGTTGATTTTGATTCATACAGACACTGACAAAGGTGCAATTTACGCGATCAAGTAAACCGACCCGTCCGCGGATGGATAAACTAGTTAGAACTGGATTGTGTAGTTTCAGCGAAGTCAGTTTCTATGGAGCTATGGATCACAATCGGTTTTCTGGAGAAACAAAGCCGCAGAAAAAAAATCAGTATATGTAAATATCATGTCTTTGAAAGCTTTCTTTGAACGCTTTTATATACATATACCTAAGGGACAATGTTATAATCTACTTGATAACAAATTCCTATTGCAACCGAAGCAATGTCTTTATGAACAGTCAATTAATTTGATAATTAATAACCTAGTATTTTTGATTGATTACACCCTCGAAAAGTCATATGTAATAATTTGTAGGAATATATAATCAAAATATAATTAATATGAAATTTCATTTTTTTTATTTTTACAGAATGCACAGTCTTTCATGATGGCATCTAAAAATGAAGCACAGGATTTGGTGGAATGTGATCTATGTCAGCAACCAGTCTCGTTTTTCTGCAGACGATGCGGGGTCAATCTGTGTGACCCCTGTGTCCTTATACATGTACGCGTGAAATCTAAAAACGGTCATGACATTATAGATTTCGCCAGCAAGGATGATGACGACACATGCCACTGTGATTCCCATCCCCAAAACGATTGTTCCGCATACTGTAAAACTTGCGATGCTCCGATATGTATCCTTTGTGTATCTATCAAACACAAAGCGCACGAAATGTTCGAGCTGTCCGATAAAATTGGGGAACTTTTAAAAGTTATTGCAAAGGAAAATGATCGACTTCAGTCATCCAAACATGAATTGGAAAGAACTCTGGATCACACGACGAAGCTATTGTCCTCGATATCCTCGATTTACAAACTGAGGAAAGATGAAGTAACAGCGCGGGGAGAAGAGTGTCACAAACAGATCGAGAAGATCGTGAAGAAACTTCACCAGGAACTGGATGATATGCAAAAGGAACACGAGGCTGTACTACAGAAACAAAAGAAAGAGTTTGAAGAAATGATTGGGAGGGTGGATGAAATGAACGGGAGAACAATAAAAGTACAGAAATCAAAGAACGTCACAGAAATGCAGACATTTATACCAGTGATTGAGAAACAAGATATACTTACCGAGTTTTCTCAGTATTCATTTCCGACATTCTATGAATGTAAAATAGATGCAAATTATTTGCAAACTTATTTCGGATACATTGATAAAATGCAGGAAAGGAAAACCTCCTTAATAGAAAAGAAATTTAAAGAAATTGACTTTAACAAAGTTAGAACAATATTAGAGGCCCCAACAGTTACTTCTCTTATAGACACAGGGTTCCCTGCTAGTGAAGAGTGTAAAAATCGACTGTATGACATGGCTGTTACCGACGATAACAAAGTGTGGATGGGAGGAGAAAGCAAAGAACTAAAGTTGTTTGATCTCCAGGGACACCTCCAGCACACCGTCAGCATCACTAAAACAGGCATCTACTTGTGTATGTATAACAAACAATTAGTGTACACTGAATTCTCAGGTAAAACCGTGAAAATGATATCTGACACAGACACTGTGGTGACGATGTTCACTACCGGAGACTGGAAGCCACATGGCATCACAAGCACCGCGTCCGGTGATCTACTGGTCTGTCTCTGTAAAGACGATCAGTCCAAAGTCGTCCGATACAGCAGTACCGGTACCGTGCTCCAGGAAATCCAGTACGACTCGCAGTGTCAACCTCTGTACAAAAAGGCGATTCATATCACTGAGAATGTCAACGGGGACATCATTGTCACTGACTGGGAGAAAAAAGCAGTCGTTGCTGTCGATAGATTGGGCGTATGCCGGTACTCGTACTCGGGGAAGTTCAATAGTTTTAAACCTACTTCAGTTGCCACTGATTGTGTCGGTCACGTCATTGTTACTGAATTTTTACGGAACAAGATTCACATGCTGGACAGGGACGGAAGATTCCTGAGGTACATCATTCCTGAGGGAGGAATAAAAAGCCCACGCGCCGTGTGTATCCTTGGTCACGGTGAGATGATGGTGGGAGAGTGTCTGACCGGAATCGCCAAAAGAATCAAATACTTAGAAGAATAAGGATACATCAGTTAATTTATCGCTTTATACTAATTCCAAAGGGATATAGGATAATGTTGACTTGTTAAAATTGTTTAAAATGTTAGTGAAATCATTGACAACGAGTAGCCATAATCTGATATCTCAATCAAAATATTCATGTAAAAGTAATGCATACAAGCGGCGACGAATGATGAAATTTGAATATTATTGATACTTCCATGATTCCATAATTCCATCGTTATATGTACTGAACATTGTTTTTACAAATTGAAATGACTATTTGCAGAATATCTTTATTAAGTGTGCCTTTCAAAAAGACTTTTCTAATCTTGAATAAAACGTTATCTGCTAAATTATCAAAAAATCACGCAATTACCAGATTTTTTTCCTCCGGTTATTTTTTTTTTAAACTTTACAATGCATTTGATAAAATCTAAAAAGCAATTGGTGTTCTGTTCGAACGTTTGAGTTTTGTTTTCATTTTTGTACCTCAATCATTCTTTCATGTACACATTATATAAACGTACACATTATATAAACATGTGTAAATGATTTTATTAGTGACAGAAGGTATTGCAGAAAGGCGGAACTTTCCCCTAAACTAGAGGACATTACGCATGAGGAGTCTTTCTAAATATAGACAGCAACGTAGACGACTATATTTGCATTGCGGGTATTGCCTGTATGAAAGCAAAATACACAACAATTTACGCGCATTTTTTTTTCTTCGAACACGGCGATTGCCAATCGTTCTTTATAGATACAGTAAGGAAGATGACTATAATTTCTGTATTTTGATATTACCATAAAACAATTTGATTTCTAGTTGCCAGCGTATTTAAAATATAATTCTTTGGAGCTAAATGAATAAATATGATTCTGGCTTTTCAAAAACGTTTGAGTTTGCTCTTGATTGTTATTTAATCATTGCGTTTTTCAATTTAAAACTTGGTCCAGATAAACACGTAGAATAAACGTATCTGTGCATATTTTCATCTGCATATTGCTTCATCGCTGATTTACAATTTTCTGTTTGACTTTTGCTTTAAGTACCTGTACATTTATTTTTAATATGGCATATTTTCCATAGCAAAATACACTAATTTTCTTGATTGATGCGTTCGTTGTTTTGAAATCTCTCGTTCAGAAGATGTTTATATTTTATGTTTAAATAACGTGGACATTATACAGTAAGTACCGCCATATCCTAATCTCCTGTTTTGAGATTGGGGTGGGGAAAGTGGGGTGTCGGGTGAGGTTGCTCAAGTCCAAAATTAAAATTGTAATATTTAGAGAAAAATTTTCTTGAAAGGAAATTGAAGCTTTTCATTCGTGAAATTGTTATAAAAGGAAAGTTCAGATAATTCATGTGATAACCTTCAAACATTTGGTTGGGTGGTGGTGGTGACAAATGAATTAAAATTGGCTAAAAGTTATAAAATTTTATTCATAGCAAGCTAGTACACAGCATTCTTCATTTAATCGTACCACTTTTCCCTTGTTGGTCACAGTGAGAATAGTTAATATATGTAGAAAAAAATCTAGTGAAAGAACAAGGTCATAATTTATGAGATTCAAATAGAAAACCAATCAAGTGAAGCTGATATTATAAACATGTTCAAGTTAATTCATACTTTAATCTAAGATTAAAATGCCAATATGAATGGGTGTCCAATTTTATAAAGAAAATACCCTTTACTATAGTACACATATAAAAGTAATCTAGAAAGATAATTCAAAAACCTTAAATAAGAAAACAAATATTACAATTTGTGGAAATAATATCAAATCACACAATCTTTAAGAATTTTAAAAATCATGAATATGATTTAAGTTTTGTAAAATTGAACAAAACAAAAAAAACCCCAACTAAATACATAAATATAATAAAATTCATAAATTTAAAGAAGCGGTGGAAAATTGTATCGTATTTAACATAGTAATGCTTAAAAGCAATATTCTTCCGTTAAACGACATTGCTGCTTTATGAACGATGTGGTCTATGGACATTTTGTTTAAAAATTGGACTGATTCTTTATAACCAATTTAAAACTATGTCTAGAATTTTCATAGAAAATTGATAAACCTCAAAATAATGTGTTTCCTATTCCGATTGAATTTTGACTGCTTTTATTAAGTGAGTTTAAGTGACGTTATATGTAGCAAAACATTTTTTGTTGCAATTAGCTGTAAATCTGTAGCTCCACGTAACCATGTTGCGTTCCTCTTAAAATATTTTTTGAGGGGGGAGGGGCTATTTCAATATGTTGACAAAAAAGGAGAAAAGTACTTCATAGATCTTCTCTTAACCTTATCCGTTGGGAAGGGAGTGGTTGCAGTCAATTACAACCTTGTATCTCATAATTTGATTGACACCAGAACTTTCCAGATAATTTTTAACGCTGCCCGAAAAAAGGCTAAAGGGTAGTTCTGAAAAAGAATATTTTTCTATACTTAAATAATAGAAAAATTATTTTTATATGTGGATATTAAAATATGTGGGAGAGAGGGAGTTGCTATGTGACTGACTTATCTTTAATCTAATAGGGGGAATGTTGGTTAACATTCTGTTCAAATCTGCAGAGATCTTGCAATTATTTTGACGTTGCGTTAAACAATAATTTGACTAGACTACTAAAATATCTGACGGGGAAAAATATGTAATGTCAGTGTTAAATATATATAAGGGGTACCTTGTATTTTATTCTATAGAAATAACAACAGAAGATTGATAGGTTGGCGAATTCCTGTGGTTTAAATGTCATGGTGGACAGATTTTCGTCCATCGGAGTTGTAGCATTAATTGACATGCGCAGATCTAAAGGAGTTACGGATAAATGCTAGAGGAATCGTACCCTGGAATACTCTTAACCTTATAATATATAATAAATGGTAAGAGTTTTCAAGGGTGCGGCATATCCTCATATCTTATGGATCCTCTTGGAAAATTAAATTCTGTTAATTGAAAATTACCAAAATAAACCTCTTACGCCCACCTCCAAACTTGCAAACACCCCCCTCCCCCCACCACGGAAAAAAAATCTGGATAGGTACTTAAAGCCTCCTTCCCTTCAGAAAAAGGGCTCGGATTAAACTTTCCCCAGAGAGAGAAAGAGAGGTTAAATAAATGTCATTGACACGACAAATCAAACGATTCACATACACAGGACAATATTAGGTTTTATATATCGATCATAACCTAATTTGAAAAGACCTGGTTACCCAATGAAATTAATTCCCATTGTTTCCTACTAAGTCACGACTATATTTTACACACCTATCGCTATATCAGTGTTGATAAATGGAGAAATAGATCAAACAATCAAACTACGTTCTATTAAAATTGTCAAGATGTAAATGCTGATAGTTTTGTTAAATACTATATTCTTTAAATCATGTTAGGAAAGGTAAAAATTGATATTCCACTATGAATAAAACATGCATTCCTTGAACTCTTGAAAAGTCCAAGTAACCTCTAATTCCAGCATTACCATCTTACAGTTTTATATGCAGTTTTATAAAGTAAAATGTGTGCTTTTATTTCTGTACATAAAAACAGTACGTCAGTGACAATAGATACATTTACAATAAGGTACACCCGCCCCATCAGACCTATTACGTCACTTTTGAACAAAAATATATTACACATATTTTGGTCCAAAGAAAAATGATATTACATATCATGCAGCATGCACAGTGGGATATATCAGCCAAGTTGCACCGTGTATATAATTAACATGAAAATGAAAAGCAATAATGAACTAAAAAAAAATCAATCGTACATATCCGAGCAGCTATGTGAGTGTGCTTGTATAAATATTTTTATACCTGCTAATAATTTGATTATAATAAACTAATACAATAGTATGCCCGACCATATGGCTAAGTGTGTGTGACAGTTTATCGTAATCAATAATTACGATACTAAAAACAACGATGACGAAGTTGATGATGATGATGACGACAACGACGATGGTGATGATAACGACGACGACGAAGATGGAGACAATGATTGGTATGATTATAAGTATCAATGAGAATACTTAATCATTTTTCTATATTTTGATAATTAAGCATGACAAATTGGTGACAGCTGGTTGGTTTTTTGTATACGTGCATTGCAAAAAAATCTTCAATTTGGTGGGATGTTTATGTTTGAATAAGACATATAGTTCCTAAAAAATCTCAATTAACAAATATTTATGATTGTCGTCAAGGTGAAACAAAAAGTGTGTGAAACAGTTGTATATATGTGATTTATCTACTGTGTATATCAACACCATGTATTATACACACAGCGACATATTGATCCATCGGGAAAAAATGTAAATTTCAATTTTAAGATCCCCTTGGTGTTCAACTTTAGAATAAATCAGGACACTTGAGATTGCGGGACAAATAATTAGAAAGTTGGATGTCAGTTATGAGAGAAAGTTATTGTTTAGGATTTCCATGTCTTTTTCGTCTTAAATCTTAAATTTTGAAGAAACATCATGGAAATCATAAAAAATAGATAAATAATCAGCAGATAATAAATTATTTCTAATTCGTGTATTTAGATATGATTATATATACATAATTTTCATATCAATTATTAAAAACAATTTATCAAAACTTGGTTTTTTTTATTTTAAGATTTAAAAGATTTCATACTTATACAGCAATGTTCTGAGAAAAAAATAATTAACAAAACTAAGGTTATATGATACAGATTTAAACTAAGATTCCTTGCAAGGTGTATAAAATGAAACCAACTTCAGGTAGATAGATTTTGGATTTATCAGAAAGTAAGCATTATAATCTTTTCCATGCCATGCGATCAACGAAATTCCTTTTGTATTATTAGTCATATAGATATGGAAAACATTTTAGCTAAATTAAATAAAATGAATAATATATTCTATTTCTATTATTAAGTAAGTACTGATTTAGGGGAAAAAATTAGGAAAAGATGATTATCTTTACCTTAAGGCTATTGAATCAAGGTAACATTTAAAGATTATAGCTATTTATGCATTATGGATCATAACAAACACACGACAAAACTGTTCGATTGCTGAATCTCAATATGAAAAGTAGCGAATAAAAAACATGGCAACTGACGCAATATCGTTCTTAATAAATTTCTACGAACAGGTCTGCGGGTTAAGAAAAAGGGTTTTTTTGTGCTTTGTTTATAAATTCTCTAATGGTTTGTGACCTTTTGGTTCCGCCCTCTAAAAGAGGGTAAAAGAATCGTTCATGATATAATACTTTAAAGCATACACTCTATGCATGTACGTAATTGGTGAATGAATACAGATGTACATAAATCATATTGAAAATGCAAACATATGAAGGAATGTTTTTAAAGATTCAATTATCAATGTTTTTTTAATACATTTAAGTCATATTTAAACAGTTAATATTGTATTCTACCCATTCTTTAAAAAGGTGGAACCTGGATATTTGAATTCAATTTGTTTCTAAAAACATTGAATTTATGACACTAAGCAAAGCTGTACGATTTATTTCAGGGTTCAATTTTTACAAAATTTTCTTTACAAACAAAATCATTGTGGAAAAGGTTGTCTGAATAGAAATAACATCAATTAAAAATAACTGATTAATTCCTATTTATGCTTGACTTTTATTTGATGGTTAATTACTGACAAGTTTATCTCGAGAAAGGAAAAAACCCACATTATTTTTAGAAATGTTTATAAATTTTTAATGAAAGAATGTGTAACTGTAGAGAATTAGAACAGATAAATTTGAAATAGGAATAATGGTTTATTATGCCATGTAAATTATGAAAATGCAATGCATTATGAAAGTTCAATGAAATATTATACAATTTTGGTTTTGACAATATCAGTCATTGATATGAAATTTTAATTTGTTTGTATTGTCACATTGCAAATTAAATCGTCCGTTTAATGTGTTTTTAAAGATTTAAATAGTTTTATGATTTGGATATCTTTTTGTTTGTTTGCTTTGTCTTGATTTTTGTTTTGTTTGTTTTTTGTTTGTTTTGTATTCTGTCGTTTTTTTTTAATTTACTCATTACTGGTAATGTAGAAAGTTAGACAAAACAATTGTCATTTTAATTTTTGAAAAGTTGGTTTCACGATGTTAGATTTAAACATCCATTCTCAAGTTATTGACAACATTATGGAAGGTGTTTGTCCGTGCGCTTTCATTCACTGACCAGTGTAATGCTATTCTAGTGGCTAGTGATCAAAGAAAATGTGATAAAATTTAAGTTCGCTATTCAATGCTTGTTCCTTTATTTGTTAATGCAGTTTGTCTGCAGAAATAAGGGATTAGAAATGTAAAGGCTAGTGAAGGGCTTGAGTGCAATTTTAGACTTAAGTCCGTAAGTAGATGGGTGCCTAGCTTGGACGGATTATAAAAAAATAGCCTCTGCCCAACCCTGACCCTGAGTCATGACGTCAAAACCAACACAACAGACTCCTTTTCATTGGTCCGTGAAACGTGATGGTATCACTGAGGCTCCCTTTTTGTATTTGGAATTATTGCTTTATTCCAGAAATAGAGCTTAATTTGTTTGATCTTAGGGAGTGCATCATCGATCGATCTATAATACTTTTTTTCAACCTAAGAACAGCAATGTCATAACCATCTGCACTCTATTTTTTAACACTTTTTAAGATCCATAGTAATGACTTGCATTCAGAAAATACATCACTTTAACTTTTTTTATTGCCTGCGATCTTGACTTTCATCTTTACAGAATATAAATGAATATAGAATTCATAGCTATGATTACAAAATAATTTTTATTGCATTTTTATTTAAGGCTACACAAGTAAGTAATAATTAATTAATTTAAATTAAGATGATATCAAAGATAAACCATGCCATATATAACTTAATTAATTATCTGTAACATTTAATTTGGGTTTTTTTATATCTTTAAAATTGTAATTTTTAAATCATGAATTTTCATCTGAGATACTTTTTAAAAAATAATTCAGGAACAGAAGCTCAATTTATATATATGTTCTATGGTAACAAATAATCTATTCCTCCCTCTAATGTCTGAAAACAGATTATAGCTTACCTTTGTTCCCCACATGCTCCCCATTCCCACTTAGCCAAAGCAGATCTATTTTACATGCCTTACTCCCCAACAAGACTTAGAAACTGACCGCTGCCTGTTTTCATTTTTGTACAATGGCCGCTAGCCGGCGCTACTCTACAACAATGACAACACTTCTCCTATCATACGTTTTAAGGATAATTTGACGGAGACCTGGGTCGAAGGACTTCTTGAACTATGGAACCACAAGTTCAACAGAGTGTGCAGACGTGCCAACCAAACGTATTTGTGTTTATAGAGATGCTTCAGAAGGTATACCCTCGAGTACCCAAACTACGTCACCATAAGCAGAAAACACCCTGCGTTGCTCTGTAATTTTTTTTTGTTCATTTGCATTCCCTAAATATATAATGAAACATTATTATTTATGAAATTATTAACAATGATAATTTTTTATTGAACTTATAATCCCACTGAATACAATCACACGTGGTCATCATATCTTCGTCACCCACACGCTCTTTGCAAAATCAAATCTACAATCTAGTTTAAACCCAATTTCTATCTAGGACTAGTTTTAATAATACTTTATACAACTTAAATAGTATTTTATTTTATTGAAATGAAATGATCGCCAGAATAAGAATTGGACCCTTCTAACAACACCCAATATGACCTTATCAGAGTGTATGGCTGCCTTCGATTAATTTCATTGCATATTTCAAATATTTTATATCTTTAATGAATATATCAAAGAATATACATGTATTTTTATTTATTACATTTTTTTTTTATAGATTTGTAGCATATTAATTTTAAATTGCGTTATGTCGTATATCTGTACCATGTATACGGCAAAAATCACAGCCTGAGTGATTTGACGTAATCTCCAAGTGTTTAATGCTAATGCAGACTGAAAAAATGTATTATTATCCTTAATCAAAATGTATCGCTTGTGAATTCTTTCACAGTGACATCTCGAAGAATAATCTGACCACTGCAAATGACCAAAGGGGCGCACATGTCAAAGATATAGATATTTTAATTTTTAGTGCTAGCTGATTGCACACAGTTAATGGTAGATGAAATAAACAAGAAGTAAATTTGATATGTTAATAACATTCCTGAATTTGACAGTTGTATGTAGATTTCTGTCACACAAAAAATGACGTCACAATCGCACTTGATTTTAAACAGCTAGGAATTTCCCGAAAGTGACGGAGTTAGGGTAGTGACGGAGTTAAGGGGTTATGCGATACATGCTACAAATGAAGCAAAAACCACCCAGGTCACGGCAGATGGAGTCGTACGTACCAAAAAGAGGAAATCGCTGGTCTGCAGAGTCCCCATGACAGGCCACGTCAACGTCAAACGGATTTGGTAGCTTACGTAGATACTGCATCCCATTTTGTCCATTTCGAGTGGAAGGTGAAAATAACAATGGATTGCTGTATTAAGTATTTGTGCGTGGTTATATGATATCTGTGATGTTGATATGATTGTCTATTTCAATCGAGTCTTATTCATCATTATACAAATGCATTTTAAACATGTGAAATATAAAACAAAAATATATGCATGTATATATATGCAAGCACTTTACACAATTGTTTTTTTTTGTGTTAATTTCATATTGAAGAGATTTGAAATCTGATATACCTCGAGGAATTGAAGAAAAGCATTGAAAGTACAGGCACCCTGGGGCATGGATATCCCCCTATCTTTATCAATCGAAAGTTTAAAAAATCCGAGGCCACATCAGACTTTTTTTGATTTTGTTATATGCATCAAACTTTACTAATCATGTAACTTATTCTTATTTTTAAGTATTTTATATATCGGTCGAATATACTATTTTTAAAAATAGCCTTAGAGTAAATAAGGTTTCATTTTCTATAAAATAATATGCAAGTTAAAATGTTTCCATAGGAAGAAAGTGAGTGTCGACCTCTAATTTTTTATTTAAACAAATTTGAAATGGCGGGGGGGGGGGGGGGGGGGGAGTCGTGCCTTAAGTGCCTGTGATTGAAATAGGATCAATAGCTATGATTACAAAATAATTTTCATTGCATTATTATTTAAGTCTACATTAGTAAATAATAATTAATTAATTTCAAATAAGATGATTAGAAAGATAAACCATGTTATATATAGCTCAATAAAAGTCATACACTGTAGGGGAAATTTGTCACAGTTAATTAGTTTTTTAGAAAATCATTAAAATTATATTTTATAAATCAAAAAATTTCATCTGAATTAAACTTGAGAAAACCCAATTAGTTTAGGAACAGAAGCTCAATTTATATATATATGTTCTATTGTAACAAGTAATTTATTTCTCTCACTTATATACATCTTCGCTAGCCAAGTATCCGATTCGTTACTCTTTATTCTCATCTGAGAATGAGATGAGATGAGAATGATGAGACAAGATTAGAATAAGAGGATGAAGATACCTGCAATTTTAAGATGCATATATATAAACCTCAAATTCAAATAGTATACAGATTTTTTTTAGATTTAAGTGAAAAGGTTAATTTTACTAAAAATTATTGTAAAGAACCTTAATATTGATGTTATAACTTACGATGGTTTGAAGTACTTTCAGTTGATTATTTTATAACGAATTTGCTGTAAGTTTTCTTACGAATTGCAGCTATAAGAAGTTATTTTTATGGTCCCTTGAAATTCGTTATAAACGTGTTTTGCTGTATATATATGCAAAAGACTCTTCATGCATTGTAAAATGATATAAACCCGGTATTAATTAATTAATTAATTAATGAAATAAAACCCTTTACATCTGCCACTCCTGTTATGCTTATTAAGCATGATTAATTCTTTCTTGTTTTGTATTTCAATTGTTATCAAATTTCAAGTTTATAAGTAACCTATACGCATTGGTTGAAAATATTTTTGTCAACTTTTGACACCAAGCTATAAAATTGTTTCATTATATTTTTATCATTTAAAATTGCCGTTTTTTAACACTATCAATTAAAAAAATCAACTTAATAGAATTGAAAATCAGTATGTACCAACACTATAGTCATTAGGATATATAATAACTGAAAAGAATAATAAGTTATTTTTTCATATCAAAATATTTACATAGAAAGGCAGATAACTCAAGTTGTCATACTGAAAAAATATTGAGATTCCGTCGTTTTGTTGAATTGAAAATACTTTTTATAGAGAATCATATATGAAATATTTGATATTACGAGACTCTAAATATTTGGTAACTTAAGATAAATTACAGAACAAAATAAATATAAATACCCTATACCTATTTAAATAATACACGTGTATTATTAGGTATAGGGTATTTATTTTTATTATGAGAAAAATTTATAACGTCAGGTGCCTGTGTCTTTTTCCTACAATTTTGATTATTTAATTTAATTTTAAATAAATTTAATTCTATACATCTACAAATACCGATATCCCTTACACCATAACATTCATCAGCATAATGCTGATCAAGCAAATATAACTTGATTTGAGGTTTACACCGCAGAAAAAAAAATCAGTATATGCAAATATCAAGTCTGTGAAAGCTTTCTTTGAACGCTTTTATATACATATACCTAAGGGGCAATGTTATAATTTACTTGATAACAAATTGCTATTGTAACCGAAGCAATGACTTTATGAACAGTCAATTAATTTAATAATTAATAACCTAGTATTCTTAATTGATAACACCTTCGAAAAGTCATATGTAATAATTTGTAGGAATATATAGTCAAAATATAATTAATATGAAATTTCATTTTTTTTTACAGAATGCACAGTCTTTCATGATGGCATCTAAAAATGAAGCACAGGATTTGGTGGAATGTGATCTATGTCAGCAACCAGTCTCGTTTTTCTGCAGACGATGCGGGGTCAATCTTTGTGACCCCTGTGTCCTTATACATGTACGCGTGAAATCTAAAAACGGTCATGACATTATAGATTTCGCCAGCAAGGATGATGATGACATATGCCACTGTGATTCCCATCCCCAAAACGATTGTTCCGCATACTGTGAAACATGTGATGCTCCGACATGTATCCTTTGTGTATCTATCAAACACAAAGCGCACGAAATGTCCGAGTTGTCCGATAAAATTGAGGAACTTTTAAAAGTTATTGCAAAGGAAAATGATCGACTTCAGTCATCCAAACATGAATTGGAAAGAATTCTGGGTAACACGACGAAGCTGTTGTCCTCGATAACCTCGATTTACCAACAGAGGTAAGATGAATTTCAGCGTGGGGAGAAGAGTGGCACAAACTGATCGAGAAGGTCGTGAAGAAACTTCACCAGGAACTTGATGATATGCAAAAGGAACACGAAGATGTACTAAAGGAACAAACGAAAGAGTCTGAAGAAATGATTGGGAAGGTGGATGAAATGAACGATAAAACAATAAAATTACAGAAATCAAAGAACGTCACAGAAATGCAGACATTTATACCAGTGATTGAGAAACAAGATATACTTACCGAGTTTTCTCAGTATTCATTTCCGACATTCTATGAATGTAAAATAGATACAAATTATTTGCAAACTTATTTCGGATACATTGATAAAATGCAGGAAAGGAAAACCTCCTTCATAAAAAAAGAAATTTGAAGAAATTGACTTTTCGGTTAGAACAATATTAGAGGCCCCAACAGTTACTTCTCTTATAGACACAGGGTTCCCTGCTAATGAAAAGTATAAATATCGTTTGTATGACATGGCTGTTACCGACGATAACAAAGTGTGGATGGGATGAGCAAGCAAAGAACTAAAGTTGTTTGATATCCAGGGACACCTCCACCATACCGTCAGCAGATTCACATGCTCGACAGAGACGGGCGATTCCTGAGGTACATCATTCCTGAAGGAGGAATAAAAGAACCTCGCGCCGTGTGTATCCTTGGTAACGGTGAGATGATGATGGGAGAGTGTCGGACCGGAATCGCCAAAAGAATCAAATACATATGAATGAGGATACATCAGTTTATTTATCGCTATATACTAATTCCAAAGTGATATAGGATAATTTTGAATGGTTAAAAAACTTTAAAATGTTTAGTGAAAACATTGGCAACGAGCAGCCATAATCGGATATCTTGAGTAAAATATTCATGCAAAAGTAATGCATGTAAGCGGCGACTAATGATGAAATTTAGATATTATTGATACTTCCATGATTCCATGGTTCCATCGTTATATTAACTGAACATTGTTTTTCCAAATAGAATTACTATTTACAGAATATCTTTATTAATTAAGTGTGCCATTCAAAAAGATTTTTTAATCTTGAATAAAACGTTATCTGCTAAATTATAAAAAAGTCACGCAATTATATACCTGTTTCCTCCGGTCATATTTTTGAAACTTTACAATGCATTTGTTAAAATCTTAAACGCAATAGGTGTTCTGTTCTAACGTTTGAGTGTTGTTTTCATTTTTGTACCTCAATCATTCTTACATGTACACATTATATATACATGTATAAATGATTTTATTTGTGAAACAAGGCGTTGCAGAGGACATTTAAATACCCGTATTAACGCATGGAGAGTCTTTCTAAATATAGACAGCGACGTAGACGACTTTATTTGCATTGCGGGTATTGCCTGTATGAAAGCAAAATACACAACAATTTACGCGCATGTTTGAGTCGGCTCGCCAAGCGAGCGAGTCATTGTTATCATAGCCCTTTCAGCGAAAAGTTTGCACTACATTATTCAAGCGCTAAAGAAAATAGTGCATGCATTAACAGCTTTTGTTTGCGTATTTGCTAATTCGAAAGGGTTGAACAATCTCATCATTATTTACACATATATTTTCAAAGTTTTTCTTGATGTTTAAAAAATAAACAAATCAAAGTAAAATTTGTTAAATCGCTGCCAATTAATTCGACAACTTACACTTGGCAAACCTTGTTCCGTACTAATGAACGTAACCATTTGAGAAGTTCCGAATGGAGATGTGCGTAAAATCTATTTTTATAAAAACCCAGTTTGGTTTCTTTTGAGCTCGCGAAACGGGAAGAACTTTTGCTATCATCGGCACTCTTGGAGTGGATTTTGAGCACAAACGTGAAATGATAATGCGCGATATAATGCAAATAGTTCTTATTTCTTTAGACTGATCCTCTGTCTCTATCGTATATCGCCTATATCAGACAGGCATTGCCAGTCTATTATTTCTTCGTCATTGAAATAGACTGGCCCTCTGTCTCTATGGTACGAAATATGTGTATCGCTCGCGCACATTGAAATATCAACAGAACATGTTAAAAAATGTTCAAATATGCTTTTACAGGATATAATCTTTTTATTTAAATGTGCAAATGAGATAACATGGGTGAGAATGAATATCTTGTTTCAAGAATGCCGTGTCTAACTCCACGTGATTTCCATGTTACAGAGGTTTAAAATAGCGTGTGTGTTTACAGAAGATTTTGCAGCACAGCGAGGAATAATAAAACATAATCGTAATAATTTTATGTACATTATTGTGATAAAGGAAGATTCTTGTGTAATATTCGACAATCCTTTCAGTCATGTTCAATGTTCATTATAAAAACCAGTAGGTAAAATAAATGAACTGGCGTAAATGTCACGAAAACTTCAGATTCGTAATCAACAAAAAATGGGAAATGTTCAATCAGCAATTTAAGTTAAGAAACATCGAGGAAGTGCTATAGGATTTTAAGATTAATAGACATTCAACTGTTTGTTCAAATAGATGTAAATTTTTTGAGTTTTTCATTTTGCATTTGTTTATATGTGAAAAACCATCGTATGTATAGTATTTATCTAAAACAGAAATTGAACTGAGATATATCTTGTTATTTCGATTGTTTTGGAATTTTGTCAAATCAGAGAAGCTTACTAAGAGAGCATCGTGTCTATTAACCCACAGCTACAGTCCGTATGTGTTAAATTAAAAAGTTGCAATTTACGACGCCCCAAAAATTATGCTAGTTTTATACAAACGAAAATTTTCAAAATAAATAAAAGTTAGAAGTAATATTAAGTAGCTTTCGAATAATTGTTTTTAGCAGTGATGTTGAATAAAGTTGATGAAATTCGATGCCAAACATATTTTACCGCTAAATTTTGCACTTGATAACATGCAGTAAGGATATGAAATATTAAGTTTAAATTTATATAGAAGACAAGGTGTGTCATATTGCAAATTTAGTTCGAAAATATTATTATAAACCCTCCGAAAACAAAAACAGGGTATGCATTCAATTTGAATTCATGGTCATCTTCAACAAAGGGAAATTTTGATATGAAAACATGGAAGAGTATTTTGTAGTGAATGACAGCCAAAATATGTAAGTTATATTTTTTTAAATAAAAATTTGAATTTTTTAATGAAAAAATGACAATAACAAACCGTCAACCATCTCAAAAATCCATAAAACGAAATACAAATTCAAAGCAGAGCAACACGGACCTCCAAAAAGATAGAGGTAGGATCAGGTGCCATGGAGGAGTGAGCATCCTCTGCTTACAGGTCACACCCGCCGTGTGCTCTTTGTCGTAATCGGGAAAAAACGGAAAAGTCTGTAGACAATTAGGTGATAAATTATGGTCTAACAATTAGTATGAAAAACGTCAGTCAGCATGCGACCCAGTGGATGATTGTATTTGCTGACAAGGTCGTTGTATCGACCATAGAACTTACGAAAAGATGACTTCAAACTAGCCTGTTGATAGTCCTGTTTTATCAACTTGTTTGTCAGTAGCTTCCACGCCTTAGAAACTGTTCATACGAAGAGCATGCCCTTGCGTATCGAATTAACTGAGAGACAAAAACACCATATACTATTTTTAGTAAAATTTTAACTGCTTTAACAATCGAGATCCTCTGACCTTTTCGTTTATCTAACGCCATTCGGTTGTTCTCTTCTGGGTTTTACCTTTCACTAAAAAATAGTGCCAACGACTAAAATAATGCAGATTGACGACTTCCGTTCGCTGACAATTGAAACGAGAGTTCGATGGCGTAAAATGTAAAAACAACACGACTGGATTTATTTAAAAGTCACAAAAAAGCATTGTTTTTTTTTGGGGGGGGGGGGGGGGGTCCCGTCCCCAAGCACCTGTGTTCTGACTGAGAATAGAAGAAATTTAGTCCCCTCCCCCTCCCCGCCGAAATACAGGCACGGGTTCTTTCTTGGAGACATTTATGTCGGTGGAGGTATTCTCAATGTAGTTTTATGTACAGTACATTGTTCAATTTTTGTAATTATTGGTACCTCTCCAAAACAGCATTCAAAATCAGCGTGTATTAGATTTTTATTTCATAAAACTTCATTACTTACTAATATGATACCCTTTCCGAAAAGAATATCGCTTTAAAATGCGCAGTAGATCATATGCTAGTTGGACACATACAAAGAAGCAATAATATCTTTCCCAAAATGATTTATCGGATGATCTTGATAAAAGCAAAGGTCACATTATATATGCTAAATTCAAACAAAACATTAATACGAGTTTTGACAAATCCAAACAGCTGTCTTAAAGTCTACAGAGGGAACAATACGCGGAAATTCTGAGCCCCTAGTAGAATTGTTTTGAAAAATAAAAGCCAGGGACTTTCAACATTCACAAAAGCTCGTACTTTACATCTTGAATAATAAAACAATTGGGCAATTATCAATTTAGACTATACTTTTATTGTTGCTTGTCGTTTTGGAATAGTTTATCAAGACATACACATCGGTAAATTAAAACCAAATTAAAGATGACAAGAATTTATGATTTATGACAAGGGCTTTATGATTGATTTGATCACACCCCGACCAAAATTATCACCTCATAATATTCAAAGAATGTTTCCTTATTACTTATATTCATATAATTTTCAGTAATTGTACAATTAAATATTTAAATATAAATAAGCAAACCCCGCTTGCGCCCCAAGTATACGTCATTTGAATTTATTGGACTGTACAAAATCGATAGTCATACATAGTGTTATAATAGGCAAAGACACTGAAAAATGTAAATATAAAAGTATTTGGTCGCCAAATTCTTTTCGACCCCTCCTCAACTGCCATTGAGGTACATGTATATAAATGTATACAGATCGAGAAAACTACTGTCGGTTGCTTTTTTTATCGCGGCATTCAGGTTGCACGTACTTTTAAAACGGCTTTAAACATATGAATTTGGTGTTACATGCAAATCCTTATCCTTTTCTACAATGATATGATGTTAAAGAATTGCACTATACTAATTTAATTATGTTTTTCCTTCATAATTACATTGATTCTATTATTTCTATACCTTTGAGCTCTTTAAAGATGCATGGGTAGTATGTATATATACTACGAAGGGATTTTAAAAAAATTCTCACGAAAAGGAGGGTATTTAAGTTGAGTTAGTATTAATTGTTATAATATATAAATTACGTACATGTATTAATATTAATCAAATAATGCTAAATGAAACTATATGCAACAATGAATTCAAATATCTGGATGCAATTATGCTCATCAGCCATGTTACTCGCGACCTGTCTAATGGTCTGTTCAATCACCTAAAAATAACGAAAACTTGGTTTGAGGCATGGTCGGCTTTAGATTTCGCGTAATGGTCGATAATATAAAGAAAGTAGAATCATTGCATAACCCCTGGAGTTATAGAGGATCTATTTCCTTAGCTACACAAATAGTTCCAATGTAAAATAAAAATTTCACCCCCCCCCCCCCCGAAAAAAAATTCCTATGGGAATAAAATTGACATTTTTGTTTGTGTTATACAATGCACTTGTAGAAGAGAAAATGTCTGCATATTGAACTATCAAAAAAATTATAGATTACCGCAGGCTAATATAAAAAGACCATTGTACAAACCAGAAGTTGATTTTGTGAGGAAGGACAGATATTTAAAATGAACTCTTCAACATGAAGGAAATTGTGTTGGAGTAGTAGTAGTATTTTGTCAGTAATGTGTCATATATGAGGTAAGTTTTGAAGAAAAAAAAATTCATCAAACGTCTTATATCATCTTTTTTTCTTTTTTACTTTTAGAGAGTTTGTTTTCAGTTTGTTTTAATTAAAAAATCTACTTTTCAAAAACTATTAGGCCTATTCCCCCTTTCCCCGCAATTCCAGTCATTTTATTTGCATGGCTAGGCAGATTCAATTACCCCCATAACCTCTGCAGGCACATAGCAGCAGGGGACCAGGGGGGGGGGGGGGGGGCTGCCCCTACTTTTTATAGCAGCAAACATTTTTCTTACATTTACATATAAAAAGTTGAATGATCATGGAATCCCCCCCCCCCCCCGTCTTTTTAGGGAACATGTAAAATATTGAAGTGAATATAATGAAAGTGAACAGTGAAATTGAGGTTAAAGGTTTACATTACACCCCCACCCCCACGGATTAGGTTTTTCATGATTTTGGGAAGTGGTTTTTTTTTGGCTTGTCAAGATATTTTAAATGAGTCAACCCCCCCCACTTTCAAAAGCAATGCTACGTGCCTGCTCTGGGCGTAGAAATGGGTGCTTACGTTTCTTTATTGACTTTGACAGCACATGTAGTTCTGATAAGAAATGTTTACCGCGGCATATAGCAACAACGTTTATTTGAAGCATATGCAAATGAATTTTGGCAAACTATCTTCTTTCTGCAAAGTGTTAAAATACATGGAAAATTAACATATAGAAGGTAAGAAAGGTACAAGTCAATGAATGCCCCCCCCCCCCCTTTATCGGGTTAGAATTTTGAAAATGTGGGAAATCAGTGTTTCTCTCCCCCATTTTTGCTTGTCATGATATTAGGGTAGATCCACAGGCACATGACGTTATAAATGTTTCTCATAATAAAAATAAATACCCTATACTTAATAATAGACAAGGTACCCATCGCCGCCATCTTGAATTTATTTCAAACTGTCACATCAGGTGGAAGTTTCGCTTGAAACTCATCGGTAAAATTATTTTGCTAGCTTCTCCGTCTCCCGATCGGTCATTCAACATACATCTAAGCTTACAACCTATTCAACCAAAACGACGCGTCACACCTGTCATTAATAAAAATCGCCCCTCAATTTGCATCTACTGCCTTAGATATGCGACAAAAGGCTGAAGTGTGGACGGAAGTTGACAACTTCCGTCCACCCTTTAGCCTTTTGTCGACGCGTCACACCTGTCATTAATAAAAATCGCCCCTCAATTTGCATCTACTGCCTTAGATATGCGACAAAAGGCTAAAGGGCGGACGCATATCTAAGGCAGTAGATGCAAATTGAGGGGCGATTTTATTAATGACAGGTGTGACGCGTCGTTTTGGTTGAATCGGTTGTAAGCTTAGATGATGAATGACCGATCGGGAGACGGAGATGATAGCAAAATAATTTTACCGATGAGTTTCAAGCGAAACTTCCACCTGATGTGACAGTTTGAAATAAATTCAAGATGGCGGCGATGGGTACCTTGTCTATTATTAAGTATAGGGTATTTATTTTTATTATGAGAAAAATTTATAGCGTCAGGTGCCTGTGGGTAGATCTGCTTTTCTTCACACTCACATTCAAATCGGACGTTTACTATTTTATGGAAAAATGTAGGCTTTAAAAATAAATAAACATTATATTATAGTGGCCTAAAATTGCACCCTAAAATGAACAACATATATTTTTATCGTTCTTATTTATTTTCTTTGTATGTATGTACATGTTAATTTTGTTTATTTTGATTGAATTCTAAATAGTAATTTCTGATGTCATATGCTGCCTGTGAGCGAAATAAAATTAGATGAAAAATTTATTTCATACAACTTGATCTACGAAATAACAAAGCAATTTGAAATACAATGTACATGAAACACTTTTTTTTCGTGAATTTGACTCTTATCATAAACAGACCCTTGTTTAATAGTAAAGAAAATAAGGTATCACTTTTTAATGTATTTGACACAGGCACTTATTCCTGTAATAAAATGGCACCCTAAAATAACACCTGGTATCTAGCACCAATTTACATTGAGTTCCCTTTCGTGAATTGCAATTCATGTCATTTACGCTTTCAGACGACAGAAAAAATACTTGCTACCGGGTACTACTGTTGTTTACTGAATTTTATTGTATTAAATCAAATTAAGTACACGACTATATATAGTCGTGTACTTAATTTTATTTGAAAAAATAAAATTCAGTTAAAAAACACTTTTCTCTTTTACGATATTTACCTACAAATCATATTCGGCATGCTTGTATTTCGCTTGCATTTCTTCACTTATATCTACATTGACAGCATCCAAACAGAAAACGAATCAACAGGAAGTGCGCGTCATTTGATTACATATCGCGTACGTGTTTTTTGTGTAATGCTGAATATGTCACAGGTAATTTGGCATGTCAAACGTTGCAATATTTGATCTCTTCAATTTGTATTGTATAAATTTTTATTTGTATTCCATGATTTTCCATTTGTATTCTATAATTTCAATTTGAATTCTATAATTTTTATTTGAATTTTATAATTTGTCATTTTTGTTGTATAATTTTTATTTGTATTTTATAAATTCCATTTGTATTTTACACATGTATAATTTCACTTTCTATTGGTCAATTCCCATATGTATAGTTAAATATTTCATTTGTATTGTATAATTTTCAATTGTATCATATAATCTTTTATTTGCATTGTTTCCCAAAATATTTTTGAACGAAGGATCTCTTTAGTTTAATCTTATTCTCAATAGTATTTAAACTGCACAAGGTGTTTTTGGTGGTTTACAAGAGGTCATTGGTCTTAGATATTGTTTTTAACTGAGAAATACTACTGGTAAGTATAGAGCATAGTAGCATGTACCTCTAAATGCAGTGCGTTGGCGAATTTAATCACTGAATTTATTAAATAGTGACTTGCTGATTTCAGGGGCTGTTTGTCAAGGCGTATCCATGAAAATATAATTTCTTTGATTAAACATTGCAGCCTCCTAATACATGTTCCTATTTCCGTATTTTCATTATTTGAATTTGTGCTTGTTGATTTTAAACTGTATATATATTTACCCTATCAAATTTCAACGTCAATACAAAATGATGACACTATCCCAATCAAGAGTTACCAAACAATTTTTTATTTTCTTAATACTGTCTCATAGATGAAACAACGTTAAAGAAAACTTTCGGTCATTCACAGCAATAACTTCTGCTAAAATTGGTCTTCTAAAACTCTTGGCATTTTATTATTTCAACAGAAAAGAATAACAAACAATTGTGCTGGCAGTTTTTTGTCATGGCTTTACTTTACTTTAGTAGCATGACAAATGGCAAATAGTACAAAATATACAATACGACCTCAATGAAACAATGAATTGAGGTATCAATGGTTAAACAATGATCACAACAAAGATGATCAATGAAATTTGATAAATGTTCAATGTGGTTAAATGATCAAATTCAATGTCAATCAATGGATTATGCACACAATAGTTTACGTCGACTTTTTCAATAGTATATGACGTAGAAAAACAACGACAATGACAAAATGACGGAAGCCCTTATTATTGGCCAGAGACACTGGAAATAAATAGAATCTGCGGCGGGGCTTCGTGCAAAATTCGGCCATATGTCCAAAAGCATCAGCACCTAATGCTTGGAGACCCAGATTCCATAAATGAGGGTGGATGCAGATGCACAGTAACCTCACTGGGATTTGTGTAAAGCCATGACGCAGTATGGATTTGACAGGAAAGAGCACAACAGGTCATTACCTGAAATTATATAAGAAGAAAACAACAGCACACAACAAAATTACAATACTATATCTTACAAAAGAGGTTTAAATGTTTTGTAAAGGGAAGGGAGGAAGGGAATGATCGAACTGCTGATTGAAGGCAAAATCCAAAAAGGAAGCTGACTGGTGCGCATGAACAATTGCGCGATTAACTAGGAACGATAACTCTGAATTATCCATATAAAACCAAACGAGGTAATTGAGAGTTATCTTTCTCGGATCAGCTAGTTTTCTATTCGTCTTAATAACTGGACTTAACTCAAGTCTGATTAACCTGCCAGAAATGGTTAAGACTGATGACCTTGTGTAAACCATCCAGAAATCATGCATTACCCAGTTCTATAAATATAATATAATTCTATAATATTAAACCAATGAAATCCTTCGTCTAAAATTAACTATCCCTAAGAAAAATTATGCAATTCAAATGAATACTTTCACAAAACTAATAAAATATTTTATAATACAAATGAAAATTATACAATGCAAATAGAAAATTAAACAATGCAAATGGAAAATTAAGGAATACAAATGAAATTTATTCAATGCAGAGGGAAAATTATAGATTTCCAAAAGAAATTATACAATGGAAATGGAAAGTTATAGAATTCAAGGGAAACTTATACAGTGGAGGTGGAAAATTATAAAATAAAAATGAAAACTATACAATGCAAATGGAACATTATAGAATTCAAATGAAAATCATGAAATACAAATAGAAAATTATATACAATATAAAAGAGTTAAATTAAATGTTGCAACGTTTGATATGTCGTAGGTTGTCAAAGGCTTCCAATGTTAAATAAGATGTACTTTGTCCGACACTTCTAAGCATGGTAAAAAAAACCCGACTTCACCAGTCGGTGAGTAATGTTTGAACGCTGTTCATGCAGATAGAAGTGAAAAAAAGGCAAGCATGTTATGTATGATTTTGATCATAATTGTATAAGGTAATGTTTATAAACACTTGTCCAATGCTTTTTCCTTGAAAATAAAAATGATTGCAATTTACTTAAGGGGGTACTTAAGGTAGATACCTTATTATACTTTGGAGTAAACTTTATCGCAAAAACAAGTGCCTGTGGTATGGGGATATACAAAAAGGTTTTTTTTACTTGATCAAATCCCATAAAGTCCAAAAGAGTTTTATGAAAGATTTTGTATTAATATCTCGATATACATAAAAAAGTTATACCTTATTGCTGAGGCAACCACAACTGGCAATGCAGTGATCATTGGGTGTCTAATCAATTGTTGCAATATTTCTTACAATAGGTGTTGGATTTGATATAATAGACATGCACTTTTACTGTGACCAAGTTTTGTTGTGCAGCGTACAAGTAATATACAAGTTATATAGGGGGAAAACATTTTCAAGTGTTATTAGTTTCAAATAGTGCATAGTGGAACGCAAGATGGATTATAATTATTGTTTTTAAAATCAGATCGATAGCCGAGATATGTTTCATATAAAATTACTACTTGGTTAAATCAACTAGGAACTCAATTTGTAGTATCGATGTTATCTAGATTTATCGAAGGTTATCTAGATTTAGAAACATAAAGGAATTTAAATATACAGTTTGCACACGGCACAGCATTGCAGACGTGCATTTGATACGAAACTCTGGTGATTTTATGCTAGGCTGTAATGAAGGTATACCATTTGTATATATATTAACGACGGTTAGAATTGAAATCTTTATTTTCTTAGTATGCTTTTTTATATTATAGCAATTAAGATTATTTTTTATGACAATGATGTAATGGCATGGAAGCACTAATTTTTTTTTTTATTAAATGAGTAGCATTATGTTCATGAAAATGATTGTACAGTTTTTGTTTTGTTAACACACTTACACATAAAAGGGAAGGAAAAAATGAAAGTGGAAATACATTTCGTCTATTTTCGATAGAGAATGTTATCATTTTATGAATATTTTTTTAAATTCCAGAGAAACAGCAATAATCAAACTTATTGCAGAAGTCAGTAGGAATATATCTATTACATATACATGTATCAATATTACTATGTGAATAATCATGTCTTTGAGAGTTTTCTTTAATCGCCTTTACACACTGTGGCTATATTATTTTGTTTTACTCACTTACAAATCTTTAATGCAAGAGAGGTTATTATTTATCATGAACAGTCATGGACAATAATTGAAACTTGTGGATTGATCGAAGATAATACCCTGAAAAAAGTAATATGCAATACAGTGCATGAAAGATATACGCTAAATATAACAATTAATATGGAAAATAATACTTTCACAGATTACACAAAGTCTTCAATGATGGCATCTAGAGATGAAGCCCAGCATTTTGTGGAATGTGATCTGTGTCGGCAACCAGTCTCGTTTTTCTGCAGACGATGCAAGGTCAGTCTCTGTGACCCATGTGTCCCCATACATCTACGTGTGAAATCTAAGAACGGCCATGATATTTTAGATTTTGCCAGCAAGGATGATGACGACACGTGCCAATGTGATTCCCATCCCCAAAACGATTGTTCCGCATACTGTAAAACTTGTGATGTTCCGATATGCTTCCTATGTGTTTCTATCAAACATAAATCGCATGAAATGTCCGAGCTGTCCGATAAAATTGAAGAAATTTTGAAAGTTATCATGAAAGAAAACGACCGACTTCAGTCATCCAAACATGAATTAGAAAGAGTTTTTGATCACACTACAAAGCTATTGTCCTCGATACCATCGTTCTACAAACAGAGAAAAGATGAAGTTACAGCATATGGTAAAGTATGGCGCAAACAGATTAAGATGATAGTGAAGAAACTTCACAAAGAACTGGATGACATGCAAAATGAACACCAGGATGTTCTACAGAAACAAAAGATAGAGTTTGAAAGAAAAATTGGAAAAGTTGATGAAATAAACATGAAAGCTATGAAATTACAGAAATCAAAGAACGTCACAAAAATTCAGACATTTGTACCAGAGATTGAGAAACAAGAAACATTGGGCGAGTTCTCTCAGTATTCATATCCGACATTCTTTAAATGCAATATAGATGAAAGTTATTTGCAAACTTATTTCGGATACGTAGAAAAAATGCAGGAGAAGAAAACCTCGATCTTTGAAAAAGAAATCAAAGAAATTGACTTTTCTGGAAAACAAGCATTAACCATGCCCACAGTAACTTCTGTTATAGACACTGGTTTTCCTGCGAGTGTAGCGAGTAAAAATCGTCTGTATAACATGGCGGTTACCGACGAAAACAAAGTGTGGATGGGAGGAAATAGTAAAGAACTGAAGTTGTTTGATTTCCAGGGACATCTATATCACACTGTCAGCATTACTACCCAAGGTTTATACTTCTGTATGTACAACAAACAAGTAGTGTACAGTGATCATTCCGACAATACCGTAAAATTGCTTTCAGACACCGACACTGTGGTGAAGATGTTCACTACCGGGAATTGGCGGCCACATGGCGTCACAAGCACCGCGTCTGGTGATCTACTGGTCTGTCTCCATAATGAGGATCAGTCCAAGGTCGTCCGATACAACAGTTCCGGTACCGTGCTCCAGGAAATCCAGTACGATTCGCAGTGTCAACCTCTTTACAAACAACCGGCTTACATCACTGAGAATGTCAACGGGGACATCATTGTGACTGACTGGGAGAAAAAATCAGCCATTGCTGTCGATAGATTGGGCATATTCCGGTATTCGTACTCAGGTGTTACATATTCTGCGATAACCACTGATTCTGTCGGTCACGTCATTGTTACTGACTATTACGGAAGCAAGATTCATATGCTGGACAGCGATGGGAGATTTCTAAGGTACATCATTCCTGACGGAAGAATCAGAAAACCACGTGGTGTGTGTATCCTTGGTCACGGTGAGATGTTGGTTGGAGAGAATCTGACCGGAATCGCCAAAAGAATTAAATACTTAGAAGATTGAAGATGCACCAGTGTTTAGTGAAATAATTGACAATAATAAACCATAATAATCCCGAGAATGCATCCAAAATTTTGTTTGAGATAATCATAAAAATTTATAATCATTAAGAAAATGTGATATGGTTTTGAATTTTGATTCCAAGAAGTAGATCATTTGTTCATGGCGATAATGTCACTATTAACTGTATGATATAAATCTTTTTCTTGAAAATTGATTTTCATGTATAAAAAATAAAGCTTTTGTGTAAAAACTAAAATTTTTAGTACCCAAAAATACTAGTAATAAATTTCATGAAAAAAATATATAATGATTTTTTTACCACTCTTGGGTTATTGACTGTAAACATCAACCAATATTACATTGCTGTTAGGTAGAGGAATGCCAATCTGATTGAATAAAACCTTCCACTGTAGGTCTTAATTCAGATGGTTGCGTCCATCAAAAGACTGAGGAAAAACTTGGTTTTAATCAGACTAAGAGATTGCCACACATATTCTGGAATTTTCTCATTCATATGTAACAAAGATTAATGGCTGAGTATGGAAGTGTTCTTGTATTTCAAAAATGCCATTCTGTATAAGTTTATTCATCTATGACTTCTTATTGGTAGAAAAACGTATAAGAATATCTACCAAAGTCGCATGTAACGACAACGGTTATGTTCCCTTTGTGTAGAAATTTTCATAAAAATTGATAAACCCACCAAAATGTGTATGTCCTTCAGATTCATTTTAACTACATTTCTTAAGCGAGTATAAGTGGCATCAAATTTAAAAGAACAGTTTCTGTTGCTATTAGCTGTAAAAGTGTAGCTCTACGCAATCGTGTAGCGTAATTCTTGAAAGATTTTATTTTTTTTTTGGGGGGGGGAGGGAGGAAACCTATTTCAAAAATAAAACAAAAACAAAAATGAGAAAATCACTTCATAGATCCTCTAAATATTTATCCGTTTGGGAGGGAGTTACAGATAAATGTCAGAGGAATCATACCCTTGAGAACTCTTAACCTTATAATAGGGTAGAGGGTATGAGTTTTCAAAGGTGTTGCTTATCCTCATACCTTATAGATCCCCTTGGAAAATTAAATCTTGTCAATCAAAAATACCAAAATAAACCTCTTACCCTCACCTCTACACCACGACAAATCAAACGATTCACATAAACGAAAAAATATTACGATTTTTATATTGATCTTAGCTTCATTTGAAAAGACTGGTTATCAAATAAAATTAATTTCAAGTGTTTCCTAGCAAGTTACGCAATGTTTAACACATCTTGGCCTTGTCATCGCTATATCAGTGTTGATAAATAGAGAAATAGATCAAACTATCAAAACTACGTTCTGTGAAAATTGTCAAGAAGTAAATGCCGATAGTTTTGTTAAATACTACATTCTTTACATGATGTTACGAAAAATAAAAATTGATATTCCGTTATGAATCAAACATGCATTCCTTGAACTCTTGAAAAGTCGAAGTAACATCTTATTCCAGCATTACCGAACAGTTTTTTATAAAGTGACGTGTACTTTTCTTTCTGTGCAAATAAAGAGAACGTCTGTGAAAATAAATACATTTAAAATAAGGTACACCCGGCCCATCGGACCCATTATGTCATTTTTGAACAAGAAATCATTACATACATTTTTGTTTTAAAAAACAATGGAATTACATATCATGCAGCATGCACAGTGCGATATATCAGTCCAGTTTCTCCGTGTTTTATAATTAACATAAAGAAAAATGAAAAGCAGTAATGAGCTAAAAATAACCAATCATACATATCCGAGCATCTAAGTGAGTGTGCTTTATATAAATATTTTAATACTGGATAATGATTTGATCATAATAAATTAATACAATAGTATGCCCCATCATATGGCGTAGTGTATGTGACAGCTTATCGTATAATCAATAATTACGATAAGAAATACAACGACGACGATGATGATGATAAAGACGACAACGACGATGATGATAACGACGACGACGACAGTGATGATGATAACGACGACGACGATGATGATAAGACAATGATGGGGATGATTATAATTATCAATGAGGAATCTAAATCATTTTTCTATATTTTGATAGTTGAGCATGACAAATTGATGACAGCTGATTGGAATTTTGTATACATGAATTGCAAAAAAATCTTCAATTGTAAAGTTGATGGGATGTTTATGTTTTGATAAGACATAGTTCCTAAAAATTTCAGTTAATAAATATTTATGATTGTCGTCAAGGTGAAACAAAAAGTGTGTGAAACAGTTGTATATGTGATTTATCTACTGTGTATATAAACAACATGTATTATATGCACAGCGACATATTGATCCATCGGGAAAAAATATAAACTTTCAATTTCAAGATCTTAACAATTTCAAAATGAGATATAAAATGCCAAAATTAACCATTATAGACATTAAAAGTGGCATTGAAATTTTTTAAAAACTAAAATGGTGTCGCAGCCTCTTGGTGTTTTACTGTAGAATACATAAATCATGGTACTTGAGATTATGCGGCATATAATTAAAAAGCTGGATGTCAGTTATGAGAGAAAGTTAACGATTTGTTAAGGATTTCAATAACTTTTTTGTCTTAAATCTTGAATTTTGAAGAAACATAATGGAAGTCAAGGAAAATAGATAAATAATCAGGAGAGAATAAATTATTTCTATTTTCTGTATTAAGATATGATTATATATAAATAGTTTTCATATTAATTATTAAAAACAATTCCTCAAAAGTTGTTTTTTCAATTTAAAAGATTTCATACTTTTACGGCAATGTTCAGAGAAAAAATATGAGAAAAAAACTAAACGTATATGATACAGGTTTATGTTAAGAATACTGAAAAGGCATATTGAATGAAAACCAACTTCAAGAATATAGATTTTGCATTTCTCAGGAAGCAGGCAACATAATCTTATCCGTGCCATACAATAAACGAAATTCCTTTTGTATTATTAATCATATAGATATGGAACATAATTATGCTAGGTATCAGGTGGTTAACAAACACACTCCCCCATTTCCTAATTCTCTTAGACCAACACAAATTCCGCATACAATGCAAATTAATGTTATGAAAATATAACGAACAATTTCATGTCACAAAACACATAAATAGATGTAAATGCTTAAAATAGTCAAAAAGATTTACAGTAAACCATTGATCATACATAGGCGAAATACAAATAATGAGTAGTTTCTAACAAAAATAGTCGAAAAATAGTTATCAGTCGGCCATTCGCGAATAAAAGATGACGCATAGTTAACAGAATATTATTTTCCAAATGTGTTAATAATATTATAAACATTTTATGACTAACACTGTTCTTCCTGGAACGAGCAGCTCACCGCAGCTCGCTTTTTGTCTTATGTGTGAATGAAAAATGTCATTTATTGATAACAGTAAATGACCAAAAATTGGTTTTACAAAGAAAGGGGGAATTCAGCAAAATATCGAACAATTTGCGCATCTACCTATGAGGTAGATATGAACATATGGATTCTGATTTCACCCATACAAAAAATGTCACAAAAACAAACAATCTTTTGTACTGACTATTCCAAAACAAACTTTTATAAAATTGGACATACCGTTTTCAAAAGGCAAAAAGATGGCGACAAATATGTTACCTCACGAAAACAGACAATCGTAAAAATGATTCACAAAAAAATAGAACCCAACGTCATACCAAGTGTCCATAATGGGCCGATTGGGTGAACCACTCTTACGAAGTTCCAAGAGTTTCCAATGCTTTTGAAGAGGCCAATGATAACGGTGGGTCAGCCGCATTAACATTGGACAGGGCAAGTGGCTGTGGTGCATTCGAAGAATCTGCGTTAGATGAAGAAATCGGCCCATTGTGGACACTTGGTATGATGTTGGGTTCTTCTGCCAGAGCAGAATTGACCTTACGCATTTTTACTGTTCCCTCACAATATGTTTTGCCAGTTCCTCATAGTTTATTCAGGAGGATGCTGCTTCAACAGCGGATTGTGGGTTGGTCACGCCTCCTTGGATCTTCACTGATGTGCTGTGATTTGAGGATGCTTTCTTCCTCTTTGGTTTTGGTGATGGTGCAGGGCGTGCTCTCTGTTTTGGAGCTGGTTTGCCTCGTGTCATCTTTTATTAAAACAGAAGAGGATAATATATTTACATGCAAATATTTTCATACATAGTTAAAATTTGTGTAAACCCACCTATTTGGTTTATTTTTTTTTATGAAATACTGGCTATAAAACTAACTTTGTCAACAGACACTATCAAATACTATAAGTATACATCTGCCCATATACACTTGGTATAGCTTTGACTGCTCTTAAAATGTTGTATTGAAATTAAATTCTTTATAAAAGAATATTTCGCGCATGGATATGTTGAACACGAGTATGTTGATACATGTTCCTTTGAATGACATGGACTAATTCTTTCTAAAATTCCGAAACATTATTCCGATCAATTTACATTATTCCTCCAAACTTTAAAGTCAATTAAATTCTATTAAAACGTCCATGAACTAAATAAAACATTATACTGAATGTTTCCCAAAACACAATTAAAACATTATACAACAAACTGTTAAAACATTTTACTGAATGTTTCCCAAGAACAAAATATTGAAACACTATACTGAATGTTTCCACAAACTGTTGAAACATTTTACTGAATGTTTCCCAAGAACAAAATATTGGAACACTGTAATGATTGTTTCCACAAACTGTTAAAACATTTTACTGAATGTTTCCCAAGAACAAAATATTGGAACACTGTACTGAGTGTTTCCACAAACTGAGACCAATTGTTCAAACCGAAAGTGGATTTGTAAGATAGAAGTCCATCTCAGTCATTTCCATTCCAGATTCCTTTGAAATGGATCATCTGGCGTTATGGAAATGATATTGGCGTAGCAGTACAGTATTCTACAGTTGGTGTGCCACATATGAGGTAAGTGTGATAGTTTGACTTAGTTTTATTTTCAGCATTATTTAGTTATTCATTCATTCACTTCTTCCATCTTGCACTCTTTGCGCTGCTCTAATAATAACAAGTGTATGTGTACAATTAAACACCCATATTCTAAAAAATGGTATAGCCCGCTTAGTTTGTTTATTTCAATGGTTTGGATTATTCCATTTGAATATAGATATTTTTATATTTACGGTTTGTGATTGGTCAGTATTCGTCACTACTGACAGAGTTTAACGGGATATATTATTTTGTATTCTGGTTTGTATTATCCAAGATACCTGATGAATAAACTGAGAGAGATTGATTAGGACTAAATACTTAATTATGGTTTGGCGTAACTGGCCGCAGTGACTTTAGGCTACCAATGGGCTGCCTCACAACAAATCAAACAAAACAACAATACGTGACGGCCCATCAATAGGCTCATTGTGCAGTGGGTAAGCGCAAATGCACAAACGTCACAAAATATATTATTCTGTACTGTGGGTAATATACAAATGACAAAGTTATACACAAGGTTTGTGCCAATGGGTAAACGCAAATGCACAAGTTTCAAAGTTCAAAACACATTAAAATTGTCAAAGTTCTTGTGCAGCAAGTATGTGCGCGAATGCAGAAGCATGAATACACAGCATTATAAACACATTATATTGACAGTTGAAACTGTATACTATAATAATTTGAATGATTGCACTGTTCCATTGGAGTTGGGGTGCGACGATTGCGCCACATGCAAGGGTCCTGAACGTTTGTTGATGACACTCCAACCGCCATCAATGTAGTGCATAACTTTTCGTGATACATTTTGACTTATTTGGGTACTTTTCATGTCGTTTGCAATGCAAAAGTCATGTAGAATAAATATGGTCCTCTTACAAGAAGTTAAAAAAATTCTATTGTAGATACATCTAATGCAACAGCAAAGAATACCAGCACAAAACGTTTATGAATGCACTTTTAAGAAATGTAGTTTTTGTTGACATTAGCTTAAATTGTTTTTTGAATAAATGATTGATCTAATTCATTGTCAATTCTTTGAACATGCAATTGATACTATGTATGACCAAGGCTGTATGGAAAGAATGGGCCCCTCATCCAAGCATACTCTGGGTGTGATGGATGAGGGATATTCTTGGAGTTCAGCCGAAGGCGGAGCATTATCAACTTTCCCAACCTATGTGGAACATTCCAACAATCTATGCCCGCCACTAGTTAATAATTAACAATATTTTTATTTGCAAATTCCTTTTATTACATGTTTACCTCAATATACGGTGGATATCACTCGTGTAATATATAGGGAATAATACATGGCAAAATCTGTATCACATCCCATATCAACCCGAGATTCCGATATCAGCCCAAGGGCCGATAGCCAGAGGGCTGATATTGGTCGAGGGTTGATGTGGGATGTGATACAGATTTTGACAGGTATTGTTTTTATTATATATTTGAATTTAGAAAGCTAGTTTTCATTTTCACGTGGAAAAAAAACTTATACAAGTACTTTATTCCTATCTCCAAACCGCGTATTTTCGACGTTCAAATGTATTGTGATGTCATCTTTACTGAAATGTTCGGATCATTTTCGACTTCAAATATGCACAGAAAAAGAGAATAAGATCCGAGGTAATCCGAAAATAAATACAAAAGTGTTTCTGAAAGGTGTAATAAAGGATGTGATAAAGGGTGAAATAAAGGGTGATGATACGGGGATGTAAAAAAAGCCGCGTGCTTCTGTTCATATCAGGGGTGCAAAAACCCTGTATTCTATAACAAATATATCATTTTTTTTTTATATTACACTGTGTATTCTTACCCTACATGACGTCATAATTAAACTTTACGTAGGAAAAGCAGTTGGTTGACGTTGAATGAAAAAGTTTTTAAAAAAATTCAACTGAATAGTGTAGTTGTACAAGAGAAGCATTTAATGCCGTTTTAACTTTTGTTTTCATAAATTGATAAAAATATGTTCGAAAATGAAATATTTGTTAATTTTCAAGTTACTCGTTTCCATGCACGTAAAGATGTTGACATTTATAGTCCGTCCAAAGTTATCGCTTCAATCACTTTTTGATGATTTGTAATAACAATGCACATACCTGTGAAAGAAAAACAGTTGAAATCGATAAAAGGGAAAATATCCAAGATATCTTCTTTGACACATTATCATCTTTTCACTCATAAAAGTTCACAGGAACAAAAACAAATTTCTTACAGAGATTTATAATGGGAAATGTTTTCATCTTTTCACCATTCGGAACTCACTCGGAAAACCTCGCACAATTTTTCAACGTTATTATCCGGGCTATTTCATGGCTGATGCAATGCAAAATCCCCGTAGACTTTCTATTTTGGTTTGTGCATTGAATCGGTAGAGGGGGTGTTTCAAAACAGATAATCTGGACATTTTTTTCATAGTAGTGGATAAACGTAGTTTGAGCACAAAGATATCTATGATTATCGAAGTATCAAGCGAAAAGTGGTGGAAGCAAAAACTCGGGACAGAGTATAGTAGTAAATGTGTTGTGCTGTTCACAATTATAATTTTTTACAGAAAAGCTTCGGGCTTCACAGGATTTGATCACGTGTCCAACCAAGTTAATTTCTCGGTGAACTTTTCAACTTGCTGCTTATTTCTTAAATAAGTTTTCTTTAAATTATGAGTGATAGATGCATGGCAGTGCTATACATACTACTAAGGTCACATAGTTTGAAATCTTTGTAAAGCGATCCCGAGTATAATTAGTCAAGAAATATGCTATTGCTACTCCTCAGCCTTCGGCTGTACTCCAAAAATGTCCCTCATCCACCACCCCAGGGTATGCCCATTATATGTACTGTAATTTTTATCTAGATTTCAAATTACTATCTTGTTTTACATTGGTCATAAAGAATTAGTCCAATCATATACCAAAGGCCAATGGGCAAATTGCTCTTCAGAGCAGAAATTTCGTTTACTGAAGAATATCGCTTTTTTGCTTTGATATGTTAAATACAATAAAATTAATTGTCCCTATTTTATTTAAACATCAAAATTGTTTATCTCAAAATCATTCGAGTAGATTCTTTCCCGGTTTCTTTATATTTAGTAGTTTTTTTTTTGTTTTGTTTCATTTTACAAAAATAAATGCCATTAATGAATTTGAAAATTCTTTGAAATTGCTTGAACCCCACTCCATAGTGGCATTATTTAGATTAAAGTATGAAATAACATAAAAGTTCTATTTACGGGGACTGAAAATCAATTTTTTATAAGCGTCTTCGCTGTAACCGTGTTTTACTGTATAATGTATACATATATGAATGATATAAGCACAGAAATGAAATGAAAACAACACTCAAACGTTAGAACAAGACATCAATTGGGTTGAAGATCTAATTTGAGCATTTGAGCATTTCATTGTTAAGTTTATAAAATATTACCTGTACAATCTGCAGTATCTATTACGATGGAAGTATCATTGAAATTAAAATTTCATCTTAACTCTACGCTTAATTGCATCATTTTAATATGATTATCTTACTTGAGATGTCAGATTATGGCTATTTATTGTCAATTATCTATAAATATCTATCACAATTTCACTAATGTACCGTTCAAAATTATCCTCTACTCTTTAAAATATGTACAGATTGAAAGATAAAACTGATGTATCCTCATTCTTCTAAGTATTTGATTCTTTCGGCGATTCCAGTCAGATTCTCTCCCACCATCATCTCACCGTGACCAAGGATACACACGTGCGTGGTCTATTTATTCCTCCTCCAGGAATGATGTACCTCAGGAATTGTCCGTCTCTGTCCAGCAAATGAATCTTGTTTCCTCCAAAATCTGTAATGATGACGTGACCGACAGAATCAGTGGCGACTGATCAAGCGTCCTTCCCCGAGTACGAGTATCAGAATATGCCAAATCTATCGTTAGCAATGACGGCTTTTTCCTCCCAGTCAGTTACTATGATGTCCCCGTTGACTTTCTCAGTGATGTAATTTATCGTTTTGTGCAGAGGTTGAGACTGCGAGTCGTACTGGATTTCCTGCAGAACGGTACCGGTACTGCTGTATCGGAAGACTTTGGACTGATCGTCTTTACGGAGACAGACCAGTAGATCACCGGACGCGGTACTTGTGACACCGTATGGCTTCCAGTCCCCGTTAGTGAGCATCGTCACCACAGTGTCGGTGTCAGATATTATTTTCACGGCTTTAACATTTTGATCACTGTACACCACTTGTTTGTACATGCCTTGGTCAGTAATGCTGACGGTGTGGTGGAGGTGTCTCTGGAGATCAAATCATCTTTAGTTCTTTGCTTGTTCCTCCAATCCACACTTTGTTTTCGCCGATAATGGCCATGTCATACAGAGGAGGATTTATACTTTTCATCAGCAGGGAACCCAGTGTTCATTACAGAAGTGACTGTTGGACCTTTAATATTGTTCTAACTGAAAAGTCAATTTCTTTAAATTTCTTTTCTAATATGGATGTTTTCCTTTCCTGCATTTTATCAATGTATCCGAAATAAATTTTCAAATAATTTGCATCCATTTTACATTCATAGAATGTTGGAAATGAATACTGAGAGATGTCGCTCAGTGTTTCTTGTTTTTCAATCACTGGTACAAACGTCTGCATTTCTGTGACGTTCTTTGATTTCTGTAATTTTTTTGTTCTCCCGTTCATTTCATCCACTTTCCCAATAATTTCTTCAAACTGTTTCTTTTGATTCTGTAGTACACACTCGTGCTTCTTTTACATGTCGTCCAGTTCCTGGTGAAGTTTCTTCATGGTCATCTTGATCTGTTTGTGCCACTCTTCTCCCCGTGCTGTGACTTCATCTTTCCTCAGTTTGTAAATCGAGGATATCGAGGACAACAGCTTCGTCATGTGATCCAGAATTCTTTCTAATTCATGTTTGGATGAATGAAGTCGATCATTTTCCTTCGCGACGACTTTTGAATTTTCTTCAATTTTTTTTCGGATATCTCGGACATTTCGTGTGATTTGTGTTTGATAGAAACGCAAAGCATGCATATTGGAGCATCACATGTTTTACAGTATGCAGAACATTCGTTTTGAGGATGGGAATCACAGTGGCATATGTCGTCATTATCCTTGCTGGCGAAATCTTCAATGTCATTGTTGTTTTTAGATTTCTCGCGTAGATTTATAGGGACACAGGAGTCACAGAGATTGACCGCGCATCGTCTGCAGAAAAACGAGACTGGTTGCTGACACAGACCACATTCCACAAAATCCTGGGCTTCATTTTTAGATGCCATCGTTAAAGACTGTGCATTCTGCCAAAGAAAAAAAATGAAATTTCATATTGATTTTATTATTTTAATTATATACTAGTATTTCACACAAAGTATTACATATGACTTTTCCAAGGTTTTATCAAGTATGAATACTAGGTTATTAATTATTAATGAATTGACTGTTCATAAAGTCATTGCTTTAGTTGCAATAGGAATTTGTTATCAAGTAAATTATAATATTGTCCCTTAGGTATATGTATGTAAAGGCGTTCAAAGAAAGCTTTCTAAGACTTGATATTTGCATATACTGATTTTTTTTCTGTGGCTTTGTTTCTCCAGAAAACTGATTGTAATTCATAGCTCCATAGAAACTGACGTTGCTGAAACTACACGATCCAGTTCTAACTAGTTTACCGATCGGTCGAAACTAGGTTTATCCATCCACGGACAGGTAGCTTTACTCGCGTAGATTTCACCTTTGTAAGTGTCTGTATGAATGAAAATCAATTTTCTTAGAAATAGAGGGGCATACCAAGTGGATGTAAATATAACAACAAGAATATGATGAGTGACTGGTTATTTGTCTGTAGTTGTCTACGGGGATTTATCTATTTTTATATATAAATATTACAATCCGTAATTATTTCTTTGGTGATTCATGCGGGTAGGAAGGTTGTGAACATTGCAGGAAAAAATACATAAAATATATATACCGCGTTAGTAGGTAGTAATTTTTTTCTGCAAAGATAACTACCTTCAGTCTGCAGGAATCATAGTAGAAAATACCAAAATCAATAGCATCAAAACTTACGACTTTTCTACACTTTATACAACCATCCCCCGTGATAAATTAAAGTCCCGTCTTTTTGACATCATTGATAACTGTTTTTTTAATAAAATTGGATCACATAAATTTTCTTACCTTGTCATCGGTCATTTGCAAAACTATTTTCTTAAAAGCTATTCGGATTGTGCACACAAGTACTCTGATGTTGATATTAAAGGATACTTGAGTGTCTGATAGACAATATCTATGTAGTTTTTGGAAATCAGGTCTTCCAACAATCTGTTGGATTTCCCATGGGTACCAATTGTGCCCCATTGTTAGCAGACCTATTTTTGTATTCATATGAAGCAGAATTTAATCAAAAACTTGTACGTGAAAAATATAAAATAAATCACTCGCTGTGGCCTTCAACTCAACATTAAGGTATATCGACGACGTATTATCAATTAACAATTGTTACTTCCATACTTACGTCGATTCGATATATCCCAGTGAACTTGAAATAAAAGATACCACAGAGTCTGCGTCATCTCTTTCATATTTGGATATTTTACTGGAAATGGACTCTGATGGTAACCCAAGAACAAAACTTTATGATAAAGGTGATGACTTCAATTTTTCTATAGTCAACTTTCCTTACTTATGTAGCAATATACCTTCATCACCATATGGTGTTTTTGTCTCTCAGTTAATTCGATACACAAGGGCATGCTCTTCGTATGAACAGTTACTAAGGCGAGGCAAGCTACTGACAAACAAGTTGATAAAACAGGACTATCAACAGTCATCTTTTCGTAAGTTCTATGGTCGATACAACGACCTTGTCAGCAAATACAATCTTCCACTGGGTCGCATGCTGACTGACGTTTTTCATACTAATTGTTAGACCATAACTAATCACCTAATTGTCTACGGACTTTTCCGTTTTTACCCGATTACGACAAAGAGCACACGGCGGGTGTGACCGGTCAGCAGAGGATGCTCACTCCTCCATGGCACCTGATCCTGCCTTTGAGGTTTTCCAGAGGTCCATGATTGCTCTGATTTGGACTATTGATTGAATACCGCATTGTCCACGGATTTTTCTCCGTTTTTTCCCAATCATGTTATTTTCCCCAAGTTACGACAATTTCCCCGATAATAAGATCTTTAACGATATGACATTGGTCGCACGGCGGGTGTGACCGGTCGGCAGAGGATGCTTACTCCTCCATTGCACCTGATCCTACCTCTATTTTTTTTTAGAGGTCCGTTTTTTGAATTTGAACATTGTTCGTTATCACCACATGTCATTTTTATATATGTACATCTATTTGAAATTATTCATTTAAAAAGTAAAATTAACTCAATAATTGGTAATGTATATCAGTACGTTAGGTAAAAGAAATTGCGAGTGCTTCTATGTACATGGAAATTGGAGTCTTACGTTATTTCGTACAGTCAGTGATTTTCATCCGATCGATAAACTGGTTTGAAAAAATGTTTACCCCTGTCAATTTCTATAGAGCTATGAATCACAATCGGTTTTCACGAGAAATAAAGCAGAAAACCATCAGTAGGTGTTTGAAAGCTTTCTTGATCGCCTTTTTATGCATATACACACTTTGTTTTAGTAAATATTATGGTTTAAATGATTCAGAAAAACAGTAAAATCGTTTTCTTTGGTGTTTCATACAGGCTATGAAAATATCAAGCATTGCAGAAAAATTAACATAACTCCATAACGCGAATTAAGTATTTATTTTTCTACAATGCTGGCTGCCTTCATATTAGAATGAATCGCCAAACAAACATTTCATTGTTTCAATAAGTATCTCTGTAATTTAACCGACATAATAAAAGGAAAGCATATAATTGCTTGTTCCCTCCGTCCCCCGTCCCCCATTTTTCTGTGTATGCGTATCGATAACCTACAGATACGAGTAACTTTCAAAATAAAACAAGTGCGCGTAGTCATACGATGACACGTCATTGAATAACCTGAATTACTTTTGATTTCATAAAAAAAAATATGTTTGCAAACATAGTTAACCCTCTCACTATAACATGCTATCATTAAATGCATAAGTAATAAAGTTAAACTCAAAAGAGTAGTTATTTCGTATAAAAAAGGTTTTTCACAGAATTTGATTTGAATAAAATGTTTTAATTGAAAATTAATCAAACATTGAAAATTGTAATTCTTTTCTAACCTCCTCCGTTCTACTCGTCCACTATACAACACTCTTAACCAAATTTACCAATTATACATTGTAACATATCATGGTAAACGTCCTTTTTTGGGAGGGGTGAACATTTTCAATTGCGCTGCCAAGGTCAAAATAGTGACACCCCTTTCTGACGACCGGCGTTACGTTTCTTTGTACAAAGTTACCAAATTGAATCTATCCAAGCATGTAAAGAAAGATGACTCTATGTGGTGGGGCTTGTGGGGATGCTAGTTAGGCCTTATAATTAAAAAAAACCAAATTATGATTATATTTTTAATGAAAAAAAAAAACTCGGGAAAACTTGTAACATAACTGGAAGATAGCATTAGCCCCTCAGATATATTCGGTGGCAAATACTCTGTCTAAACTTATGTAACTGTTCTTGGGAGAATAAATAAAAACATCAAGACGAATGTAGGGTTCGAAATTAATAGATTCAGATCGTTATACGTTGTGTTAATCGTTTGAATTGTATCACCCTAAAACAATACATAAACATATAAGCACACCACAATAACCATACAAACATTATACATGTTTAACATACATTTACTTACGGGTCAATCATATATCTTTACATTTAATCGCAATGCACGATAAATATGAATTTTATAATATATAGTATTTCCAACATTTAGAAACATTACTCTAATATATAGATTATATTAAAACTATTTACAATAATGAATTTCAACAGATAGTTAACAATTTATAAACCTGAGTGCAGGACACTGCATGTACGTATCTATCAATCAGCGGATCAGACTCATTATGACAACTTCACCTATTTACGATTCATATAATATTTTAGATCTTGTCTATCCTGTTAAATAAAATATATACTGATCAACAATATTTACATTATACTGTATTCAAAACATTCACTCTACACACTTATACTTATTTAATAACTTTATTTATTAATTTATTTTATTTTAATCTTTAACCCATGAAAGTTTATAATTGTATTTATTAGGGTCTTCCGTCTTCAGCGGAAGACCCTTCTATTATTCTATTGTTTCTTTTTCACTTTTCTTCTTATTATTATTATTATTCTTTTTTTTTCTTACCGATTTTGTGCAGACGATTTCTCGGAGATGGCTCGATCGATTTCATTCAAATTTTCAAGATTAACGCGGTTTTATCTGAAGTTGATTGTTTTTTTTCAATTTTTGAAAATACACTTCCGGTCGGAAGTTATCGTCGTAAAACGATTTTAAAAAGTGAATTTTGTCTGTGACGTTTCTCAAAAATGAGTAAAGATATTGGGCTGAAATTTTCAGAGATGATAGAACTACCGTTTTTCTAATGTACCTCGGTCAAGAGAATGTCCTCCGTCACTTCCGGTCGTCACCGGAAGGAAATTCGAAAAATTTAATTTTTCAATATTTTTAGTTTTTATTATATTTCTTTGAAATTTTTACACTCAATAGTGACCCTTTTACTGATTCAGAATATGTAATTTGTTTTAAAATCGATCAACGCATTCTCGAGATATTAAGCATCAAAGTCCTGAAGCGAGAGTCCGAGTAGCTCAGTCGCTAGAGTCGTGGACATGGCCCAGGCGACCCGGGTTCAAGTCCCGAGTGCCGCAAAATTTTTTCACTCATTTTTCGATCAGATTTACGATTTTATCTTTAAAATGATGAGTTTTATCGAATCTCTTCAAAAATCGGACGGAAGACCCACTCGTTGCTCGCAACGAGAACCATCTAGTTGTACTTATTTTTTTAAGAGGTCCGTGTTTGCTCTGCTCGTGTTTTGTAATTTTCCTTTGGACTTTTGAATTTGAACACTGATCGTTATCATCACAGTAAGCATACACAGAAAAATGGGGGGACGGAGGGAACAAACAAATATATCCTTTCCTTTTATTATGTCGGTTAAATTATAGAGATACTTATTGAAACTATGAAATGTTTTGTTTGTCGAGTCATCATAATATAAAGGCAGCTAGCATTGTAGAAAAATAAATACTTAATCCGCGTTATGGAGTTATGTTAATTTTTCTGCAATGCTTGATATTTTCATAGCCTGTATGAAACACCAAAGAAAACGATTTTACTGTTTTTTCTGAATCATTTAAACCATAATATATCTTAAAACAAAGTGTGTATATGCATAAAAAGGCGATCAAGAAAGCTTTCAAACACCTACTGATGGTTTTCTGCTTTATTTCTCGTGAAAACCGATTGTGATTCATAGCTCTATAGAAATTGACAGGGGTAAAAAAATTTTCAAACCAGTTTATCGATCGGATGAAAAAACAATGACTGTACGAAATAACGTAAGACTCCAATTTCCATGTACATAGAAGCACTTGCAATTTCTTTTACCTAACGTACTGATATACATTACCAATTATTGAGTTAATTTTACTTTTTAAATGAATGATTTCAAATAGATGTACATATATAAAAATGACATGTGGTGATAACGAACAGTGTTCAAGTTCAAAAGTCCAAAGGAAAATTACAAAACAGGAGCAGAGAAAACAGAGAAAAATAGAGGTAGGATCAGGTGCCATGGAGGAGTAAGCATCCTCTGCCGACCGGTCACACCCGCCGTGCGCCCAATGTCATATCGTTCAAAATGTCATTATCGGGGAAATTGTCGTAACTTGAGAAAAATAACATGATCGGGAAAAATCCGTGGACAATTCGGTATTCAATCAATAGTCCAAATCAGAGCAATCATGGACCTCTGGAAAACCTCAAAGGCAGGATCAGGTGCCATGGAGGAGTGAGCATCCTCTGCTGACCGGTCACACCCGCCGTGTGCTCTTTGTCGTAATCGGGTAAAAACGGAAAAGTCCGTAGACAATTAGGTGATTAGTTATGGTCTAACAATTAGTATGAAAAACGTCAGTCAGCATGCGACCCAGTGGAAGATTGTATTTGCTGACAAGGTCGTTGTATCGACCATAGAACTTACGAAAAGATGACTGTTGATAGTCCTGTTTTATCAACTTGTTTGTCAGTAGCTTGCCTCGCCTTAGTAACTGTTCATACGAAGAGCATGCCCTTGCGTATCGAATTAACTGAGAGACAAAAACATATGCAGGTGATGAAGGTATATTCCTACATAAGTAAGGAAAGTTGACTATAGAAAAATTGAAGTCATCACTTTTATCATAAAGTTTTGTTCTTAGGTTACGATCAGAGACCATTTCCAGTAAAATATCCAAATATGAAACAGATGACGCAGACTCTGTGGTATCTTTTATTTCAATTTCGCTGGGATATATCGAGTCGACGTAAGTATGGAAGTAACAATTGTTAATTGATAATACGTCGTCGATATACCTTAATGTTGAGTTGAAGGCCACAGCGAGTGATTTATTTTATATTTTTCACGTACAAGTTTTTGAATAAATTCTGCTTCATATGAATACAAAAATAGGTCTGCTAACAATGGGGCACAATTGGTACCCATAGAAAATCCAACAGATTGTTGGAAGACCTGGTTTCCAAAAACTACATAGATATTGTCTATCAAAAACTCAAGCATCTTTTTAATGTTAACTTCAGAGTACTTGTGTGCACAATCCGAATAGCTTTTAAGAAAATAGTTTTGCAAATGACCGATGACATGGTAAGAAAATTTACGTGATCTATTTTTATTAAAAATAGCAGTTATCAATGATGTCAAAAAGACGGGACTTTAATTTATCGTGGGGGATGATTGTATGATGTGTAGAAAAGTCGTCAGTTTTAATGCTATTGATTTTGGTATTTTCTTCTATGATTCCTGCAGACTGAAGGTAGTTATCTTTGCAGAAACCTGCTAACGCGGAATATATATTTTATGTATTTTTTCCTGCAATGTTCACAACCTTCCTACCTGCATGAATCATTAAAGAAATAATTACGGATTGTAATATTGATATATGAAATAGATAAATCCCCGTAGACAACTACAGACAAATAAAAAAAATAGTCACTCATCAGATTCTTGTTGTTATATTTACATCCACCTGGTATTTCCCCTCTATTTTTTAAAAAATTGATTTTGATTCATAAAGACACTGACAAAGGTGAAATCTACGCGAGTAAAGCTACCTGTCCGCGGATGGATAAACCTAGTTTCGACCGATCGATAAACTAGTTAGAACTGGATCGTGTTCAGCAATGTTAGTTTCTATGGAGCGATGAATCACAATCGGTTTTCTGGAGAAACAAAGCCACAGAAAAAAATCAGTATATGCAAATATCAAGTCTTAGAAAGCTTTCTTTGAACGCCTTTACATACATATACCTAAGGGACAATATTATAATTTACTTGATAACAAATTCCTATTGCAACTAAAGCAATGACTTTATGAACAGTCAATCCATTTCATTAATAATTAATAACCTAGTATTCATACTTGATAAAACCTTGGAAAAGTCATATGTAATACTTTGTATGAAATACTAGTATATAATTAAAATAATAAAATCAATATGAAATTTCATTTTTTTTCTTTGGCAGAATGCACAGTCTTTAACGATGGCATCTAATAATGAAGCCCAGGATTTTGTGGAATGTGGTTTGTGTCAGCAACCAGTCTCGTTTTTCTGCAGACGATGCGCGGTTAATCTCTGTGACCCCTGTGTCCCTATACATCTAAGCGAGAAATCTAAAAACGACAATGACATTGTAGATTTCGCCAGCAAGGATAATGACGACACATGCCACTGTGATTCCCATCCTCCAAAAATTGTTCTACCTACTGTAAAACATGTAATGCTCCAATATGCATGCTTTGCGTTTCTATCAAACACAAATCACACGAAATGTCCGAGATATCCGAAAAAAAAATTGAAGAAAATTTAAAAGTCATCGTGAAGGAAAATGATCGACTTCAGTCATCCAAACATGAATTAGAAAGAATTCTGGATCACATGTCGAGGCTGTTGTCCTCGATAGCTTCGATTTACAAACTGAGGAAGGATGAAGTTACAGCACGGGGAGAAGAGGGAAAGAGGATGAAATGAACGGGAAAACAATAAAGTTGCAGAAATAAAAGAACGTCACAGAAATGCAGACGTTTGTACCAGTGATTGAAAAACAAGAAACAATGAGCGACATCTCTCAGTATTCATTTCCAACATTCTATGAATGTAAAATGGATGCAAATTATTTGAAAATTTATTTCGGATACATTGATAAAATGCAGGAAAGGAAAACATCCATATTAGAAAAGAAATTTAAAGAAATTGACATTTCGGTTAGAACAATATTAAAGGTCCAACAGTCACTTCTGTAATGGACACTGGCTTCCCTGCTGATGAAAAGTATAAATCCCCGTCTGTATGACATGGCCATTATCGACGATAACAAAGTGTGGATTGGAGAAACAAGCAAAGATCTGAAGATGTTTGATCTCCAGGAACACCACCACACCGTCAGCATTACTGACCAAGGCATGTACAAACAAGTAGTGTACAGTGATCAAAATGTTAAAGCCGTGAAAATGATATCTGACACCGACACTGTGGTGACAATGTTCACAACCGGGGACTGGAAGCCATATGGCGTCACAAGCGCCGCGTCCGGTGATCTACTGGTCTGTCTCCGTAAAGACGATCAGTCCAAAGTCATCCGATACAGCAGTACCGGTACCGTGCTCCAGGAAATCCAGTACGACTTGCAGTCCCAAGCTCTGCACAAAACGATGAATTACATCACTGAGAAAGTCAACGGGGACATTATAGTAACTGACTGGGAGAAAAAAGCCGTCATTGCTAACGATAGATTTGGCATATTCTTGTACTCGTACTCGGGGAAGGACGCTTTATCAGTCGCCACTGATTCTGTCGGTCACGTCATCATTACAGATTTTGGAGGAAACAAAATTCACATGCTTGACAGAGACGGACAATTCCTGAGGTAAATCATTCCTGAAGGAGGAATAAATAGAACACGCGCCGTGTGTATCCTTGCTCACGGTGAAATGATGGTGGGGGAAACCAAACTGGAATCGCTAAAAGAATCAAATACTTAGAAGATTGAGAATGCATTGGTTTGATTAATTTATTACCCTTAGTCCTTAATATAATAATTTAGAACGGTCAAAAAAATTGAAATGTTTGATTAAATATAAAATAAATAAACATTATTTCCAGGGAAATATTTTAAGAATAAATCTAGAAAAAATTATTTTTATTCGAGAACGATAGAACTATGAACAGTTTGTGCTTACAAACCTTTATAATGTAATTTTTAATCAATAAGTTTACAAAAAATGACTCATTACCCAAAAAATGATGTTTATTAATTTTGGATTAGGAGGGTTCGATAGTCGTAACCATTTTTAGACTGTATTGATCGCCTTTAGAAGGAGAGCTCTATTTAAAATATAGGAAAATACCCAAATTTAACAGGTAAAATATATGGATGTTTCCTTTACTAAATAATAGTTTATAGCTAAAAAAATGATATCTTCAAATTTAACGTAAATCTGATGATTAATTTGTTGACCATCCAGCCTCCTTGATACGTTTAGCACGTGTGCTGTATTGTGATGTGAGGAAATTATATTTCTACGATATATAATTATTATGGCTTTGATCAGGCAATCAAAAAGGCATTTCGAGCAAAATTAAAGTATTAGAATATAAATACTGCATATCAGCGGCGTGCTACAATGAACATCTAATTTTATTGATACTTTCATCGATAATAAATGCAGCACATTCTTAAAAAGGGGAAAAATATTTAAAAATTGCAAAAAATATTGAATATTTTAATGATGTTTGTCTGATAAAATGAAACGTCCACTTACTCAGCTAAATTATCAATGCACACATTAAATCTCGAACGCATTGAATGTTTTAATCTTTCCCCTGAGTGTTGTTATGGTTGTTAGCTAATTGACATATATATTTACATTTTCTAGCAGTGTCTTTGTATGTCATAACACTACGAATTAATTTTGTAACGTATAGTCCAATACATTTCATCAATGACTATTTTGATATCTAATCGTATGATTGCTGAAATTTATGTAAATATAAGTAATAAGGAATCGTTCTTTAGGCTTGATTGAATTTAATTATTACCCAGACCGTATTTGATCACCTCATCTTACTTAAAAAATGATCCATTTTTCCTTAAATATATACTATAGCTGTAGTGTTATTACCCAATATATGATTTGCAGTTTAATACGATTGGACCAATTCTGTTCATGTTCTTTCCTTACATTTGGATGTTGTTATCCTTTTTGTGCCTTAATCGTGCTTACATGTGTGCATGGTATTGATATAATGTAATTACCTGATATATTAGTTGTAGGTTTTGCTCACCTCAACCGAAGACCTAAGTGAAATCTTTTGATCAAAATTTGTCCATTGTTTGTCTTTGTAGGCGTCGTAAACGTTTCACACTTTTATATTTTGATTCGAAAGAAACTATAGGTCAATATAAATAAGATATGAAATATAAAAAAGAACTTGGCACAAGGTATCCTCGGATGAAGGGCTTTGAATTTTATTCAAATGAAGGACCAGGGACCCTTGAAAGGGGATATAAAGGATGAAAAACTGGCGGGGTGCTTAAAAAAAACTCCTTCCATATATATGGTAGATTTCGGTTTATTCAAATTATGACTTCCATGGTTCTAAAAGAAGCCCTGACTAAACTTGTTCCTCTGTCCTCTGACTGATCGAACAATATGGAAGCTTTAATATGTGAGCTGCCCTTTTTTACACTATTTATTATAGAAAATCTACCATGAGTTTGATATATGTAAAACAAAGGCTTTCAAATGTGAGGCGGAGCAAAACGTCCACGATAATTAAATGTAAACTGTGTACCCCTACAATAAATAATGATGTATATCTCCCACGTGAATATTTTATCTTAGGTAAGAAAGTGATTCTTTGAGAGTTCATATATCAAAGATGAAGTACATGCAAAATAAAAAGGTATTCCGATATTTATTTTTTAAGTCAATTTACTTGGGCCGTATTTCACATCCTTTATATAAAATCAAGCTTTTTTTAACAATATTTTAAAGTTTAGCCATGCCGTAACCACTATGTATCAGATAAATGCAAGGAAACCAGGGGGAGGGATCGGTCCAATTTTGGATATATTAGATACATTAAAAATATTTAAGTGGGAAAGAAGCTTTAATTATGTTTAACTAAAACGATAGCCCTAAATGTCAGAATTTTCATGTTCTTTATCAGAACCAATCGATCAAATTAGCAAAACTTGGTACAATGCATCTTTAGGTGAAGGGCTTTGAAGTTTATTCAAATTAAGAACGAAGGCCCTTAAAATGTGATATACAGTAATAAGAAAAGAATGAAAATATTGTATGGTGTTTTAAAAATGCCATTTGTGAAGGGGGTGTGCTGGGGTGGGGTCAAGTTCCAATTATTTATATATATATATATATATATATATATATATATATATATATATATATATATATATATATATATATATATATATATATATATAATTATATGATAGAAAGAGAAAGATAGAGAGATTTTTGTTTTGATTTATGAAATTTACTGAAAAGGAAGCTAGTAAGAGAATGATTTCAGATTTATTCGTACGATAACCCCTTCGGATCAGTAAGGGATTACAAAAAACTTTGTAGAGGGGAGATGGTTGGTGGCAATAGAATATTTCTGAAAAATGAGAGACTTGTAAAATTAATGTTAAATCAAGCTAGTAAAGAGAATTTCACATATAATGGTACCATAAACACTGAAGGTGGTAGAAAAAGTAGGTAACAGAAAAAAGTTCTGGTGGAAAAAAGATGAAACTTGTACTTTGTGAAATGAAACTTATACTTTGTGAAATAAGCATAGAAAAGCAAATAAATTTACTGAAGCTACATGTGATATACATATTTTTTAGTTAAGTCATACAGTCATCCCAGTTAACAACAATAAGAGTGCAGTTTCGTAAAGAATATACTAGAATTTTTATGTTTTGTCATACAATATGATATAGATAGAGACCAACATGTAAAATATGGAAAGTGTGGGGGGGGGGGGGTCGAATTTTATAAAGATTAAACCCTGTATTAGTGTACATCTTTTTATAATTCAAATGAAGCGGTTGCTATAATTTGTGAAATAAAGAAGCAAACAATTATGAAGAATATTGAAGTTTAATTATACCATTTAAATAAAAGCAAGATGATATAAAGAAACACAAAAAGAGTTTACTTGAATGCTTTTGAGATAAATTATTTTGGTGTTTGATGGAAAAAAGCATGCAATTTCATTTAGCAGGGTAAAGATTAAAAGATTAAAAATTAAAAATATACTTCCGTCCGCTGACATTGTTGCTAAGGTGAGCGATGTGTATATTGTTATATAATTGGATTAATTCTGTATTACCGATGTAAAAGAATATGTAATTTGAAAACTAAATAAGAATTGTAGTACATGCAATGTCTGAATCAACTAATGTCTCGATTCGATTTTTAGCTCACTGAAACGATTTTATTGTTATTAGGGGGGGGGGGGTGGGGGGGGTGGGGAGGGGGTATGTTATACCCCTGGTGTTCGGCGTGGGCGTCCGGACCTGGTTAAAGTTTTTGGAGCAGGTTCTAAGTTATTACTTGTCCTTTCTTAACCAAACTTGAATGGATGGTGCATCTGGACCTACTTATGGACTTACAAGACTTGGATGCTGAATCTGGGCCATGAATTTCAGATGCTGGAGGAGGTAAAGGTTTCGATGCAGGTTAAAGATTTTGGAACAGGTGCCCTTTGATGACTATATCAAAGTTATCACTATCCCTAACTTCATTAAACTTGCTATGATGGTACAGAATACGCTAGCCATAGGTTTTGGATGCTGGAGGAGGTTATGATTTTAAGAGTAGGTTGAAGTTTTTGGAGCAGGTACACTTTGATGACTATATCTAAGTTACTACCGATCCTATTTTAAGCAAACGTGCATGGATGGTGTGTCTTATGATACTTATGCACTTAGGCTTGAATGCTGAAGGAAAAAATGAAATGAAAAATGAATGAAATGAATGAAAAATGAAATGAAAAAATGAATCTAAGCCATAGGTTTTAGATGCTGGAGGAGGTTAATGTTTTACGAGCAGGTTAAAGATTATTGAGTAGGTGCCATTCGATGACTATATTTAAGTTCCTATTGGTCCTAACTTCACCAAATATACAAGGATGGTGCGTCTTATGTTTCTTATGCACTTAACAGGCTTGAATGCTGCATCTGAACCTTGGGATTCGGAGCCTTGTGGCTTCAATTTTTGGAGCAGGTGCCCGTTGATGGCCAAATTATTACTGATCCTTTCTTCACCAAACTTGCATGATTTGTGCATCTGATGATACTGATGTACTTGACAGCTTGAATGCTGAATCAGAGGCATGGGTTTCGGATTATGGATTTGGTTAAATTTTGTGGAGTAGGCGACCTTTAATTGACAAATCTAAATGATTATTGCTTCTATCTTTACCAAATTCTTGTGATACTGATGCACTCCAAAGGATTGGATGCTGAATCTGAGCCAAAGGTTTATGATGCTGGAGGAGGTTAAGGTTGCTAAAGTATGTCACATGTTTATGTAAAAAATAGTACTTTCATGGTTGATTTAAATAAGTTAATGAAGCACAGATATAGCTTCAGATAAGATGAGTGATCATGATTATCTAGATGCTTAGGCAGGTTTAGTTTTTAAGAAGAACTCAATTTGTTTTAGGGTTTTGGAGCTGGTTACGAAATATAGCAAATCCTGTTCATACCTATTCAGACTTAAAGAGTTAATATAACAATGGATGTGTAAACAAAGGAATCCTCAGATACAGAACTTGATCTCCATTATCTAAATGCTAGAGCATGTGTAAGTTTTTTGTGTAGTTAAATGCAGGTTTGATTGTTGGAAACAATGCTCTCCTGACCAACTTTCATAGTTCATGTAACTTTGGATTTGAAATAAGGCTAGCTTCAGATACATAACCTGATCTCCATTATTAAGGATGCTAAGAAAAGCTTGTCCTACCTCACTCAAACTTGCTTGATAGATGTGATTTTTGATATATCATGATTCCTTTTCCTATTACACATTAATATACAATATTTTAATAAATATCATTATACTCCAACAGATGATTTGTCTACTGTTGAAAATGTAAAAGGAGTTCGAGGAAGAAAGTTTTTTTGTGAAAAAACGTCATTTTTTACCTATTATTTGACCCCCAAGACTACCAAAGGAATTTTTGAAACCTTTTTACAAAACAACATGACCCCCCAAATCAAACTCCAAGATTTGGCTGGTTTATAAGATGTAAGAGCAGTTTGAGAAAGTAAAACTTGACAGACGGACGGACGGACGGATGGACGGAACAGGATAACAATATACTCGAACTTTCTTTAGAAAGTGCGGGTATAATAACTGACAAGAATGATAAATCATCTATAATATTAACATAGAAAGAAAGATAACCCCAGTTGTCACACTGAAAAAGCATCGGGATTCAGTGTATCGAGCTTAAACTATTTCCAATTATATATTAAGGTGATTAAACAGAACAAGGATGCAGTTCACTAGTATATTTGCGTCCTTAGTTGATCAGCATAATGATTAAACAGTTAATATGTTATGGATAATGGATAATGGTGTAAAGGGTATTGGTAAATACATAGAATTAATTTATTCAAATTAAATTAAACAAATTAAAATTGTCAGAAAAAAACAATAATGAAATAGTCTGTCCAAAATTACCTTTTAAACTTGATTTTCTTATCAATACTCATACCTCTCAGTAAAAAAAATCTGAAGAGATAGACGGGGCGTATTAAACTGGACGTTTTTCATTCAAATGAATGAATATGGTTTGGGCACAAAAGTATTTATGATTCTTGAAATATTAAGTGAAAGGTAGATGAAACAAGGTTGGGACAAAGTATATAAGGATAGTGTTTTCTTATATATACGTATAAATGATTTTATTTAAGAAAGAAGGTACCGCAGAAAGGCTGAATTCTCCCTTAAACCAGAGAAGGACATTTAAGATGGAATGCTAAACCAAAATTTAATTTTATGGATCGTTAGAGTATCATTTCTGAAACATGATTCCTTGTTCAAAGAAGGATATATATTCTCTTAATTATTTTATACGATTTTTTTGTTGTATTCTTTATGAGAAAGTGCAAAATTTGTTTTGGTTAATACCCGATCAAAATTAAATAATTTTCCACAAAATACACCAAGTATCTTGATTGATGCATTCGTTGTTTTGAAATCTCACGTTCAATAGAAGATGTTTACATTTAATATTTATAACGTGGACTTTACACAGTAAGTAATGTTGAAAAAAATAAGTACACATGGAAATATATATATATATATATATATATATATATATATATATATATATATATATATATATATATATAATTGACAAGCGTTTTTAATAATTTTCAAATTTTCGAAATACAAGTATTATATTTCTATGCAATGAAAACAAGATTATTTTTTTAAAACATACCAACCATTCCAGATTTCGAAACTAAACATAAAGATAAGCCATAATCAGTATTCGGCCAACCTGCACAACCACTCGACTAAACTAGACACCACCAGAAATGAGTAAATTTAACACACTATTCTTAAACTTTGAAAGTATTCATGTGTTTTCCATAAAGTTAGATTTTTTAAGAATATGCCTCTCTGAAACAAATATCGGAAATGGCAGTTTTCAAGAAGATTTCTGACCCTTAATGCTGACGTATAATTAATTTTGTTTTAAGGAGGCATTTTTAAACAACAACGAAAAAGTATGAAATTTGCCATATTTTTTCTCTGTACCCATTTTCAAATTCATTTCATGATCTACATTAATTCTACATTGCATTATATATAACGTTGCATGTAAAAATGATTTACATCGAATAATGTAACTTTAATATTTCTAATTTATTTGCAACACCTTTAGGGAAAATAGAATAGGAACTGCAACAGCTCCCTTATATAAAAGCAAACAATAAATAAAATTAATAAAACTAAAAGTTACGCCATGCGTCACCAAATGGGTTAGTTAGATTAAAGCAGGGATAAAAACGTTCAGATTAATTCACGTGATAACCGCTTTTGAGTGAGAGATTGGTCACTTCAAACTTTTGGTGGGGTGGTGGTGGTGACAATTGAATTAAAAATGGCTAAAAGTTGTAAAATTGTAATCATAGCAAGCTAGTACACAGCATTCTTCATTAAATCGTACCACTTTGCCCCTGTCGGTCACTGTGAGAATAGTTAATACACGTAGAAAAAAAATTCTAGTGAAAGAAGACCAAGATCATAATTTATGAGATTCAAATAGAGAAGCAATCAAGTGAAGCAAATATAAAAATTTCAAGTTGATTCATACTTTAATCTAAGATTAAAATGCCAATATGAAGAGGTGTCCAATTTTATTAAGAAAAGACCCTTTATTATAGTACACGTATATAAGTACAAGCAATCTAGAAAGATTTAAAAACCTTAAATGAGAAAGAAAATATTACAATTTGTGGAAAGTTTTGTAAAACAAAAAACTAAATACATAAATATAATAAAATTGATAAATTCAAAGAAGCTGTGAAAAATTGTATTGTATTTAACAAAGTAATGCTTAAAAGCAATATTCTTCCATCAGCCACATTGCTGCTCTATGAGCAATGTGGCCTATGGACCTTTTGTTTAAAGATTCTTTATAACCAATTTAAAATTATGTATAGAATTTTCATAGAAAATTGATAAGCCCGAAAATAATGTGTATCCTATTCAGATTGAATTTTAACTACTTTTATTAAGCGAGTGTAAGTGACGTTTTCTGTAGCAAAACATTTTCTGTTGCAATTAGATGTAAATCTTAAGCTCCACGCAACCGTGTAGCGTTACTCTTGTTTTGTTTTTGTTTTGTTTTTTTTTTGGGGTTTTTTTTGGGTCTTTTTTTGGGGGGGGGGGGCTTTTTCAAAATGTTGACAAAAAGAGAGGAAAAGCACTTAATAGATCTTCTTAATCCTTATCCGTTGGGAAGGGAGTGGTCGCAGTCAATTACAGCCTTGTATCTCATAATTCGATTGACACCAGAACTTTCCAGATAATTTCTAACGCTGTCCGAAAAAAAAGCTGAGGTAGTTCTAAAAAAGATAATCATTCTATAAGTAAATAATATAAAAATTCTTTTTGATGTGTGAACATTAAAATATGGTAGGAGAGAGGGAGTTAGGGTTGCTATGTGTCTGTCTTGTTTCTAATCTATTAGGGCAAAGTTTGGTTAACACTCTGTTCAAATATGCAGATATCTTGCAATTATTTTGACGTTGCGTTAAACAATAATTTGACCAGACTACTTAAATATCTGACAGGAAAAAATACGCCATGTCAGTGTTAAATATATATGAGGTTTACCTTGTATTTTTTTCTATAGAAATAACAACAGAAGATCGATAGGTTGGCGAATTCCTGTGGTTTAAATGTCATGGTGGACAGATTTACGTTAATCGGAGTTGCTAAGCATTGATTCACATGCATGGATCTAAAGATGTTACGGATAATTGCTAGAGGAATCGTACGCAGCTGAAGAACTCTTAACCTTATAATAGGGTAAAGGGTATGAGTTTTCAAGGGTGGGCTTATCCTCATATCTTATGGATCCCCTTAAAAAATTAAATCTTGTTAATTAAAAATTATCAAAATTAACCCTTACCTCCGAAGAACAAAGTTATCACTTGTAACCACCCCATCCCCAACCACGGAAAAAAAAATCTGGATCGGTACTTAAAACCCCCTTCCTTCAGAATAAGGGGGCTTGGATTAGACTTTCCCCCAGAGAGAAAGAGAGGTTTAAATAAATGTCATTGACACGACAATCAAACGATTCACATAAAATGGACAATATTACGATTTATATATCGATCATAACTTAATTTGAAAAGACCTGGTTATGAAATGAAATTATTTTCCAGTGTTTCCTAGTATGCAACATGATATTTTGCACACCTACGCCTTGTCATCGCTATATCAGTGTTGATATATGGAGAAATAAATCAAGCGATCAAACTACGTTCTGTGTAAATTGTCAAGATGTAAATGCTGATAGTTTTGTTAAATACTATATTCTTTAAATCATGTTACGAAAGGTAAAAATTGATATTCCACTGTGAATAAAACATGCATTCCTTGAACTCCTGAAAAATCCAAGGAACCTCTAATTCCAGCATTTCCATCTTACAGTTTTACATGCAGTTTTATAAAGTAAAATGCGTGCTTTTATAGCTGTAAATAAAAACAGTACGTCAGTGACAATAAATGCATTTACAATAAGGTACACCAGCCCCATCGGACCTATTACGTCACATTTGAACAAAAATATATTACATATATTTTGGTTCAAAAGAACAATGATATTACACATATCATGCAGCATGCACAGTGGGATATATCAGTCAAGTTGCACCGTGTATTTAATTAACATGAAAATAAAAAGCAGTCATGAACTAAAAATAAACAATCATACATATCCGAGCATCTAAGTGAGTGTGTTTGTATAAATATTTTAATACCTGATAATAATTTAATGACAATAAACCAATACAATAGTATGCCCGACCATATGGCTAAGTGTATGTGACAGTTTATCGTAATCAATAATTACGATAATAAACGCAACGACGACGAAGTTGTTGATGATGATAACGACGACAGCGACGATGGTGATGATAATAACGAAGATGATGATGAAGACAATGATGGTTATGATTATAAATATCAATGATGATACTTAATCATTTTTCTATATTTTGATAATTAAGCATTACACATTGGTGACAGCTGGTTGGAATTTTGTATACGTGCATTGCCGAAAAAACCTTCAATCGTAAATTTGGTGGGATGTTTATGTTTTAATAAGACATAGTTCCTAAATATATCTCAGTTAATAAATATTTATGATTGTTGTCAAGGTGAAACAAAAAGTGTGTGAAACAGTTGTATATGTGATTTATCTACAGTGTATATAAACAACATGTATTATATGAACAGCGACATATTGATCCATCGAGGGGAAAATGTAAACTTTCAATTTTAAGATCCCCTTGGTGTTCAACTTTAGAATAAATCAGGACACTTGAGATTGCGGGACAAATAATTAGAAAGTTAGATGTCAGTTATGAGAGAAAGTAATTGTTTAGGATTTCGATGTCTTTTTCGTCTTAAATCTTACATTTTAAAGAAACATCACGGAAATCATGGAAAATAGATAAATAATCAGCAAAGAATGCATTATTTCTAATTCCTGTATTTAGATATGATTATATACACATAATTTTCATATTAATTATTAAAAACAATTTATCAAAAGTTGAGTTTTTTTTTTTCATTTTAAGATTTAAAAGATTTCATACTTATACAGCAATGTTCTGAGAAAAAAATAATTAACAAAACTAAAGTTATATGAAACAGATTTAAGCTAAGAATACTTACAAGGTGTATAAAATGAAAACCAACTTCTGGTATATAGATTTTGGATTTATCAGAAATTAAGTTTTATAATCTTTTCCATGCCATGCGATAAACGAAATTCCTTTTGTATTATTAGTCATATAAATATGGAAAACATTTTGGCTATGTATCAGGTGGTTAACAAACACACTCCCCGATCTCCTAATTCTCTTTGACCAACATAAATTCTGCATGCAATGCAAATTAATGTTATAAAAATTTACAGAACAATTTGATGTAAAAAAATAAACCCATAAATAAACGTATGCTTTAAAACATAATCAATTAGATTTGCAGTAAACCATTGATCACATATAGGCGAAATACAAATTATGAATAGTTTATAACAAAGATAATCGAAGAATAGCTTTTGTCGGCCATTCGCGAAGAAAAGATGACGTGTGGTTATAAGGTCAACAGAATATTATTTTCCAAATTTGTTAACATTTCTATGAACGATTTTTTTATTAAATAAAATGAATAATATATTCTATTTTTATGATAAAGTAAGTGCTGATTTAGGGACAAAATTTATGAGAAGTTGATTATCTTTACCTTAAGACTATTGAATCTAGGTAACATTTAACGACTATAGCTATTCATGCATTGTGGATCATAACAATACCACGACTAAACTGTCTGATTTCTGAATCTCAATATGAAATATTAAGATGGTGCAGTGGCGAATAAAAACATGGCATCTGACACAATATCAATCTTAATAAATTTCTATGAACAGGTCTGCGGGTTTAGAAAAAGTTATTTATTTAGACTTTGTTTATAAATTCTCGAATGGTTTGTGACCTTTTAGTTCAGTCCTCTAAAAGAGGGTAAAAGAATCGTTCATGATATAATACTTTAAAGCATATACTCTATGCATGTACGTAATTGGTGAATAAATATAGATGTACATAAATCATATTGAAAAAGCAAACATATGAAGGAATGTTTTTAAAGATTCAATTATCAATGTTTTTTTTTAAATAAATATGTCATATTTAAACAGTTTATAGTGTATTCTACCCATTCTTTAAAAAGGTGGAACCTGGATATTTGAATTCAGTTTGTTTCTAAAAACATTGAATTTATGACACTAAGCAAAACTGTACGATTTATTTCAGGGTTCAATTTTTACAAAATTTTCTTTACAAACAAAATTATTTGTGGAAAAGATTGTCTGAATAAAAATAACATCAATTAAAAATAACTGATTAATTCCTATTTATGCTTGACTTTTATTTGATGGTTAATTACTGACAAGTTTATCTCGAGAAGGAAAAAAACCCACATTATTTTTAGAAATGTTTTTAAATTTTTAATGAAAGAATGTGTTGCTGTAGAGAATTAGAACAGATAAATTTGAAATAGGAATAATGGTTTATTATGCCATGTAAATTATGAAAATACAATGCATCATGAAAGTTGAATAAAATATTATACAATTTTGGTTTTGACAATATCAGTCATTGATATGAAATTTTAATTTGTTTGTATCGTCACATTGCAAATTAAATCGTCCGTTTAATGTGTTTTTAAAGATTTAAATGGTTTCATGATTTAGATATCTTTTTGTTTGTTGTCTTTGTCTTGATTTTTGTTTTGTTTGTTTTTTGTTTGTTTTGTATCCTGTCGCTTTTTTTATTTACTCATTACTGGTAATGTAGAAAGTTAGACACAAACAATTGTCATTTTAATTTTTGAAAAGTTTGTTTCACGATGTTAAATTTAAACATCCATTCTCAAGTTATTGACAAAATTATGGAAGATGTTTCTCCGTGCGCTTTCATTCACTGACCAGTGTAGTGCTATTCTAGTGGCTAGTGATCAAAGAACGTGTGCTAAACTTCAATTTCTTTATTCAATACTTGCTCCTTTATTTGTTAGTGCAGTTTGTCTGCAGAAATAAGGGATTACAAATGTAAAGGCTAGTGTAGGGCTTGAGTGCATTTTATACTTAAGACCGTAACTAGATGGATGCTTAGCTTGGACGGTTTATATAAAAAAAAAAAACCTGACCAACCACGACCCTGAGTCATGACGTCAAAACCAACACAACAGACTCCTTTTCATTGGTCCCTGAAACGTGATGATATCATTGAGGCTCCCTTTTTGTATTTGGAATTATTGCTTTATTCCAGAAATAGAGTTTAATTTGATTGATCTTAGGGAGTGCAGCATCGATCGATCTATAATACTTTTTTTCAACCTAAGAACAGCGATGTCATAACCATCTGCACTCTATTTTTTTTTAACACTTTTTAAAATCCATAGTAATGACTTGCATTAAGAAAATACATCAGTTCAATGTTTTTTATTGCCTGTGATCTTTACTTTCATCTGTACAGAATGTAAATGATTATAGAATTCATAGCTATGATTACAAAATGATATTTATTACATTGATATTTAAGGCTACACAAGTAAGTAATAATTAATTAATTTAAATTATGATGAAACGAAAGATAAATCATGCTATATACAGCTTAATTAATTATCTGTAACATTAAATTTGGGGTTTTTTTTATATCTTTAAAATTGTAATTTTTAAATCATAAATTTTCATCTGAGATACTTTTTAAAAAATAGTTCAGGAACAGAAGCTCAATTTATATATATGTTCTATTGTAACAAACAATTTATTCCTCCCTCCAATATCCGAAAACAGATTATAGTTTACCTTTGTTCTCCACATGCTCCCCATTCACACTTAGCCAAAGCAGAGATTATTTCACCTGTATTTTTTCAAAATGTTGGCTAAGTGGGGAGACACCTCCGATTCCCCTCCTAACTCTGAAAAATTGAAACTTAATAAATTTACATATTACAGTTAATAGAATAGGCCTCGGCCACAGTCAAACTGTGAAACATTCCGGACCAGCGCATGAGTTACTTAATACATTACACACCCGTCGTTGTATTTATTGAAGAAGATTATATAGCAAATTGTGTTTAAAATAATCATTTTTTAAAAGTTTGGTTCATTGATTATTGATTGATCATTTTTCGATGAACATATATTTCGCTACATATCAAATGACAATTCATGTATTGTAAAATGATAAACCGGCATTCACTCAAAATGAAGTTTTACCATCTAAACATCTGCCATGCTATGCTATTTAAGCGTGATTAAATGTATTTCTTGTTACTTATTTTGTTATCAAATTTCAAGTTTATTAGAAACCTCTACCCATTGGTTGAAAATATTTTGACATCTTTGGGACAAATCCTTGTGATAGAATAACAATTAGTCCTATAGAATTCTTTCATTGAATTTTCATCAAATTATTAAAAAAAATTCAGCATAAAAGATTCTGAAAGCTATATGGCTATGAATATCTATAATAACTGAAAAGAATGTTAGATTATCAATAATATTTACATAGAAAGAAAGATAACTCCAGTTGTCATACTGAAAAAAGAATCGAGATTCAGAGTATCGAACTTAAATATTTCTAATTATATATTAAGGTGATTAAACAGATCAAGAGGGCAGGACACGAGTACATGTACCTTTGCGTCTTTGGTTAATCAGCATTATGATTAAACAGTTAATATGTTATGGATAATGGTGTAAAGGGTGTTTGCAAATGTGTAGAATTAATTTATTCAAATTAAATTAATCAATTAAAATTATCAGAAAAAAACCAATAATGAAATAGTCTGTCCAAGATTTCCGTTTCAACTTGTTGATTTTCTTATCAATACTCATTCCTCTCAGTGAAAAACCTGAAGAGATAGACGGGGCGTATTAAACTGGACGTTTTTCATTCAAATGAATGAATGTAGTTTGGACACAAAGGTGATTCTTCAAATATTAAGCAAAAGGTGGATGAAACACAGTTGGGACAAAGTATATAAGGATAATGTTTTCTTATAATATACATTATATATACGTATAAATGATTTCATTTATGAAAGAAGGTGCTGCAGAAAGGCTGATTTTCCTCTAAACTAGAGAAGGACACTTAAGGCGAATGCTACACCAAAATTTTATTTTATGGATCGTTAGAGTATCATTTCTGAAACATAATTCCTTGTTCAAAGAAGGATATATATATTCTCTTAATTATTTTATATGATTTTTTGTTGCATTTTTTATGAGAAAGTGCAAAATTTGTTTTGGTTAATATCTGATAAAAATTAAATAATTTTCCACAAAATACATCAATTATCTTGATTAATGCATTCGTTGTTTTGAAATCTCTCGTTCAGTAGAAGATGTTTACATTTAATATTTATAACGTGGACTTTACACAGTAAGTGAAACACAGTGAAAAAAACATAAGTACACATGGAAATATATATAAAATTGACAAGTGTTTTTAATAATTTTCAATTTTTGAAATACCGGTCTTACATTTCTATGCAATGAAAACAAGATTATATTAAAATAAAAAATACCAACCATACCGGGATTCGAAACTAAACGAATGATCAGCCATAATCAGTATTCGACCAACCTGCGCAACCACTCGACTGAACTAGACACGACCAGAAATGAGTAAATTTAACACACTGTTCTTAAACTTTGAAGGTATTCATGTTTTTTCCATAAAGTTAGATTTTTAAAAATATGCCTCTGAAACAAAAATCGGAAATGGCAGTTTTCAAGAAGATTTCTGACCCTTAATGCTGACGTATAAATAATTTTGTTTTAAGGAGGCATTTTTAAACAACAACGAAAAGGCATGAAATTTTCCACATTTTTTCTCTGTACCCATATTCGAATTCATTTCATGATCTTAGGAAAGTTAGAATTGAGTCTCCAGTTTTAATTCTACATTGCATTATATATAACCTTGCATGTAAAATGATTTACATCGAATAATGTAACTATAATATTTCTGATTGATGTGCAGCACTTTTAGGGAAAATAGAATAGGAACTGCAACAGCTCCCTTATATAAGAGCAAACAATAAACAAAATCAATAAAACTTAAAGTTACGTCATGCATCACCAAATGGATTGGTTAGATTAAGGCAGGAATAAAATGTTCAGATTAATTCATGTGATAACCGCTTTTGAGTTAGAGATTGGTCACTTCAAACTTTTGGTGGGGTGGTGGTGGTGACAATTGAATTAAAAATGGCTAAAAGTTGTAAAATTGTAATCATAGCAAGCTAGTACACAGCATTCTTCATTTAATCGTACCACTTTCCCCCTGTTGGTCACTATGAGAATAATTAATACACGTAGAAAAAAATTCTAGTGAAAGAAGATCAAGATCATAATTTATGAGATTCAAATAGAGAAGCAATCAAGTGAAGCAAATATAATAAAAACTTTCAAGTTAATTCATACTTTAATCTTATATTAAAATGCCAATATGTAGGGGTGCCCAATTTTATAAAGAAAATATCCTTTATTATAGTACACTTATAAAAGTACATGTAATCTAAAAAGATAATTTAAAAACCTTAAATGAGAAAGCAAATATTACAATTTGTGGAAATTATGTCAAATCAAGTTTTGTGAAATTAAACAAAAAACTAAATACATAAATATAATAAAACTGATAAATTTAAAGAAGCGGTGGAAAAGTGTATTGTATTTAACATAGTAATGCTTAAAAGTAATATTCTTCCGTCAAACGACATTGCTGCTCTATGAGCAATGTGGCCTATGGACCTTTTGTTTAAAGATTCTTTATAACCAATTTAAAATTACGTATAGAATTTTCATAGAAAATTGAAAAACCCGAAAATAATGTGTTTCCTATTCAGATTGAATTTTAGCTGCTTTTATTAAACGAGTTTAAACGACATTATATTTAGCAAAACATTTTCTGTTGCAATTAGCTGTTAATCTGTAGCTCCACGCAACCGCGTAGCGTGACTCTTGTTTTTTGGGGGGTGGGGGGTGGGGGTGGGGGTGGGGCTATTTCAAAATGTTAACAAAAAGAGAGAAAAAGCACTTCATAGATCTTAATCCTTATCCGTTGGGAAGGGAGTGGTCGCAGTCAATTACAACCTTGTATCTCATAATTTGATTGACACCAGAACTTTCCAGATAATTTCTAACGCTGCCCGAAAAAAAAGCTGATGGGTAGTTCTGAAAAAGAAAAGTTTTCTATATTTAAATAATATAAAAATTATTTTTTAGATGTGAATATTAAAATATGGTAGGAGAGAGGGAGTTAGGGTTGCTATGTGCATGTTTTGTTTCTAATCTATAAGGGCAAATTTTGGTTAACATTCTGTTCAAATCTGCAGATATCTTGCAATTACTTTGACGTTGCGTTAAACAATAATTTGAACAGACTACTAAAATATCTGACAGGAGAAAAAATATGTCATGTCAGTGTTAAATATATATGAGGTATAGCTTGGATTTTTTTCTATAGAAATAACAACAGGAGATTGATAGGTTTGGGAATTCCATGTGGTTTAAATGTCATGGTGGACAGATTTACGTCCATCGGAGTTGTAGCATTAATTCACATGCGCAGATCTAAAGGAGTTACGGATAAATGCTAGAGGAATCAGTACTTAAAGCCGCCTTCCCTTCAGAAAAGGGGGCTCGGATTAGACTTTCCCCAAGATAGAGAAAGAGAGGTTAAATAATGTCATTGACACGACAAATCAAACGATTAACATAAACAGGACAATATTACGATTTATATATCGATCATAACTTAATTTGAAAAGACCTGGTTACCCAATGAAATTAGTTTCCATTGTTTCCTAATAAGTCAAGCGTATATTTTACACATCTATCGCTATATCAGAGTTGATAAATGGAGAAATAGATCAAACAATCAAACTACGTTCTGTGAAAATTGTCAAGATGTAAATGCTGATAGTTTTGTTAAATACTATATTCTTTGAATCATGTTACGAAAGGTAAAAATTCATATTCCACAATGAATAAAACATGCATTCCTTGAACTCTTGGAAAGTCCAAGTAGCCTCTAATTCCAGCATTACCATCGTACAGTTTACATGCAGTTTTATAAAGTAAAATGTGTGCTTTTATTTCTGTACGTAAAAACAGTACGTCAGTGACAATAGATACATTTACAATAAGGTATACCCGCCCCATCGGACCTATTACGTCACTTTTGAACAAAAATATATGGCACATATTTTGGTTCAAAAGAACAATGATATTACATATCATGCAGCATGCACAGTGGGATATATCAGTCACGTTGCACCGTGTATCTAATTAACATGAAAATAAAAAGCAGTCATGAACTGAAAATAAACAATCATACATATCCGAACATCTAAGTGAGTGTGCTTGTATAGGATCTCTCATGGTTTGTGATGGTATATGATTTTTATCTAACGAGTTGTGTGTTTTCTATCCACGAGCCTTGGCGAGGGGATAGAAAACACACAACGAGTTGGATAAATATCATATACCATCACAAACCATGAGATTCTTTTTATCATATGTGTTTACCAAGTTAACAAGTTAAACTTCGTTATTTCTACAACTTCGTGTTCTCAAGCCGCACAACACATTTTTGTAATGTCAACAATATTACGCATGATGAAAAAGTTACAAGCCAAACAAACATATTATTTTTTTATCAGAGTTTTAATAATGTATGAAAGAAAGTTTACAAAACAGCAAACAACGTTTTATAATTTTAACTTTGGACTTCTGGTATTGTATTATTTTGCTTCTGTTTTAATCCATGGTCTAACCGAGTCGGAGTCGAAGATGACACGTGGCGTAAGAATACACAATGTAATATCAAAAATTTATCCCATGAGTGATATTCATCGTATATTGAGATAAACATGTGATAAATATTTTTATACCTGATAATAATTTGATGATAATAAACTGATACAATAGTATGCCCGACCATATGGCTAAGTTTATGTGACAGTTTATCGTAATCAATAATTACGATAATAAACGCAACGACGACGAAGTTGATGATGATGATGATAACGACGTCAGCCACGATGGTGATGATAATGACAACGATGATGATGAAGACAATGATGAGGTGGTTATAAATATCAATGAGGATACTTAATCATTTTTCTATATTTTGATAATTGAGCATTACAAATTGGTCACAAATGGTTGGAAATTTGTATATGTACATTGCGAAAAAATCTTCAATCTTAAATTTGGTGGGATGTTTATGTTTTAATAAGACATATTTCCTAAAAAATCTCAGTTAATAAATATTTATGATTGTCGTCAAGGTGAAACAAAAAGTGTGTGAAACAGTTGTATATGTGATTTATCTACTGTGTATATGAACAACATGTATTATATGCACAGCGACATATTGATCCATCGGGAAAACATGTAAACGTTCAATTTTAAGATACCCTTGGTGTTCAACTTAAGAATAAATCAGGACACTTGAGATTGCGGGACAAATAATTAGAAAGTTGGATATCAGTTATGAGAGAAAGTTATTGTTTAGGATTTCGATGTCTTTTTCGTCTTAAAACTTGAACATGGAAATCATGGAAAATAGATAAATAATCAACAGATAATAAATTATTTCTAATTCGTGTATTTAGATATGATTATATACAAATAATTTTCATATTAATTATTAAAAACAATTTATCAAAAGTTGTTTTTTTTTTATTTTAAGATTTAAAAGATTTCATACTTATACAGCACTGTTCTGAGAAAATAATAATTAACAAAACTAAAGTTATATGATACAGATTTAAGCTATGAATACTTACAAGGTGTATAAAATGAAAACCAACTTCAGGTATATAGATTTTGGATTTATCAGAAAGTAAGCATTATAATCTTTTCCATGCCATGCGATAAACGAAATTCCTTTACTATAATTATTAGTCATATAAATATGGAAAACAGTTTGGCTATGTATCAGGTGGTTAACAAACACACTCCCCGATCTCCTAATTCTCTTTGACCAACACAAATTTTGCATGCAATGCAAATTAATGTTATGACAATTTACCGAACAATTTCATGTCAAAAAAACCCCCATAAACAAACGTACATGCCTTAAAAAATATTCAATTAGATTTGCAGTAAACCATTGATCACATATAGGCGAAATACAAATTATGAATAGTTTCTAACAAAGATAATCGAAGAATAGTTTTCGTCGACCATCCGCGAATAAAAGACGACGTTTGTTTATAAGGTTAACAGAGTGTTATTTTCCAAATGTGTTAATATTTCTAAAAACTTTTTTTTATTAAATAAAATGAATAATATATTCTATTTTTTTAAAGTAAGTGCTGATTTAGGTAAAAAAATTAGGAGAAGTTGATTATCTTTACCTTAAGACTGTTGAATCTAGGTAACATTTAACGACTGTAGCTATTCATGCATTGTGGATCATAACAATACCACGACTAAACTGTTTGATTGCTGAATCTCAATATGAAATATTAAGATGGTGTGCAGTAGCGAATAAAAACATGGCATCTGACACAATATCGATCTTATAAATTTCTATAAACAGGTCTGCGGGTTTAGAAAAAGGTTTTTTGTGTGCTTTGTTTATAAATTCTCTAATGGTTTGTGACCTTTTGGTTCAGTCCTCTAAAATAGGGTAAAAGAATCGTTCATGATAAAATACTTTAAAGCATATATTCTATGCATGTACGTGATTGATAAATAAATACAGATGTACATACATTATATTGAAAATGCACACATATGAAGGAATACTTTTAAAGATTCAATTATCAATTTTTTTTGGGATAAATTTAAGTCATATTTAAACAGTTTATAGTGTATTCTATCCATTCTTTAAAAAGGTAGAACCTGTATATTTGAATTCAGTTTGTTTCTAAAAAACATTGAATTTATGACACTAAGTAAAACTGTACGAATTATTTCAGGGTTCAAATTTTACAACAATTTCTTTACAAACAAAATTATTTGTGGAAAAAGTTGTTTGAATGGAAATAACACCAATTAAAAATAACTGATTAATTCCTATTTATGTTTGACTTTTATTTGATGGTTAATTACTGACAAGTTTATCTCGAGAAAGAAAAAAGACACATTATCTTTAGAAATTTTTATATATTTTTAATGAAAGAATGTGTAACTGTAGAGAATGAGAACAGATAAATTTGAAATAGGAATAATGGTTTATTATGCCATTTAAATTATGGAAATACAATGTATAATGAAAGTTGAATAAAATATTATACAATTTTCTTTTCGACAATATCAGTCATTGATATGAAATTTTAATTTGTTTGTATTGTCACATTGCAAATTAAGTCGTCCGTTTAATGTGTTTTTAAAGATTTAAATGGTTTTATGATTTGGATATCTTTTTGTTTGTTTGCTTTGCCTTGATTTTTGTTTTGTTTGTTTTTGTTTGTTTTGTATTCTGTCGTGTTTTTTATTTACTCATTACTGGTAATGTAGAAAGTTAGACAAAAACAATTGTCATTTTAATTTTTGAAAAGTTGGTTTCACGATGTTTAATTTAAACATCCATTCTCAAGTTATTGACAACATTATGGAAGGTGTTTGTCCGTGCGCTTTCATTCACTGACCAGTGTAGTGCAATTCTAGTGGCTAGTGATCAAAGAACATGTGCTAAACTTCAATTTCTCTATTCAATACTTGTTCCTTTATTTCTTCATGTAGTTTACAAAAATAAGGGATTAGAAATGTAAAAGCTAGTGTAGGGCTTGAGTGCAATATTAGACAAGACTGTAAGTAGATGGGTGCTTAGCTTGGACGGTTTATATAAAAAATAAACTTAGCCTCTGACCAACCCCGACCCTGAGTCATGACGTCAAAACCAACACAACAGACTCCTTTTTATTAGTCCATGAAACGTGATGGTATCACTGAGGCTCCCTTTTTGTATATGAAATTATTGCTTTAGTCCAGAAATAGAGCTTAATTTGATTGATATTAGGGAGTGCAACATCGATCGATCTATAATACTTTTTTTCAACCAAAGAACAGCGATGTCATAACCATCTGCACTCTATTTTTTAACACTTTTTTAAAATTCATAGTAATGACTTGCATTCAGAAAATGTATCAGTTCAACCTTATTTTTACCGGTAACAAATAATCTATTCCTCCCTTTGACATCTAAAAACAGTTATAACTTACCTTTATTCCCCACATATTAAAGTTAAATGAATAGGCCTCGGACCACAGTCAAACTGTGAAACATTCCGGATTAGCGCATACACATTACACACGTATCGTATTTATTGAACAAATAATCTATTTCTCCCTTTGACATCTAAAAACAGTTATAACTTACCTTTATTCCCCACATATTAAAGTTAAATGAATAGGCCTCGGACCACAGTCAAACTGTGAAACATTCCGGATTAGCGCATGCAAATTACACACGTATCGTATTTATTGAAGAAAATATTATATAGCTTATTGTGTTTAAAATGATCATTTTTTAAAAGTTTGGTTCATTGATTATTGATTGATCATTTTTCGATGAACATATATTTTGCTACATATGCAAATGACATTTCATGCATTGTAAAATGATATAAAACCAGTATTTACTGGGGAAAAAACCCTTAACACTTGCCACTTGTACCATGCTTATTGAGCATGATTACATTTCTTTCTTGTTTAGTAATTTTTAAAATAAAATTTCAAGTTTATAAGTAACCTCTTGGTTGAAAATATTTTTTCAACTTTGAATACCTACAAATCTCTTCATCATGTCCATTGTATGTTTATCATATGAAATTTGCCCTTACAACATTATCAATTATCAAAAAGAAATGTTAGCTTAATAGAAATAAAATCTTTATGTACACAAAATATATGGCCATGAGAATAAATAACAAAAGAAAAGAATAATAAATTATTATTTAATGTCAAAAATATGTACACAGAAAGACTGATAACTCCAGTTTTAATACGGAAAAAATACCAAGATCCCGTCGTTTTGTTAAGGTGGAATAACACATCATCACAAAATGGCTTACCTCTGATCGAAACGACATTTCGTTTTATTAAAAGGGTTTTATCGATGGCAACATATAACTTACTGCATAGTCGAGTGGATAAAATGTGGGGCTTGTGATCCGTACATCCCGAGTTCGAATCCCGGAGGGTCTTTAGTTGTTATTTACTGGATTGAATTTTTAGATATTCATTTTTTTTTATCCCCATATTTCCAAATTTTCGCTAATTTGACATATGTACAGTTTATTTATCATTATATCTTAATAATCAAATAATTTACTGTTAATTTGAGTGACTTTTTTTCGGTGAAATATTCCACCTTAAATTGAAAATAGAGTATCGAATTTGAAACATTTGATATTTCGAGACACTAAATATTTTATTACTTTAGATAAATCAGAGAATAATTACTTACTCAATATAACGTCAAATAATTAACTGCATTTAACTGAATATACATGTATTTTATCAGTATTATTTGTCCAGATTATATTTCTTTCCTCGGCCGATTTTTTTCGGTATATTCGGGTCTTTTCAAGACATGGGAAATCTCATTTATCATCTCAAAATAAAATCAGGTCTTTTTTATATTGCCGAACTCGCATTTTATGACGTTTCCATGTTTCGTTACTGTCCGTGGCGGACGTTTTTGCCTTTTCATATAAAGCTTAGGCTTGGTCTGTAACAAAGATTTCTCAGTTAAAGCGTGAAAAAGTTATAAAAGCATACTATTAGCTGAAGTAAACCACCTGATCATGTCCACATGCATGAAAGTGACCATACAGGTGAAACGGCTTAAGGCTATAAAATATCAGAAGGCACTAGAATAAATAATTGAATAATGATTACTTGAAAGGCGCATAAAAGACAGTGAGTTATAGGGAAAGTAGTCTATTTGTAAATTTGTAAAATATAAATGAATTGTAGGTTGATGGTGATGGGCAGTGTGTACAAAGTTTATTGAAAACCTTCAAGAGAATGTAAAAATTAAGAAGACAAAAAATACCACAATAAATCAAATTTAAAATTGGGAGAGGTTTTTGTTAATAGTTGAGTATCAATTTCAATGCACATTTTTTTATTACAGGAAATGGGCAATTTACATGTTGCTGTATGAAATATGTGTTTCATAAATGGCTGCATGTATATTTTTTGGAATATTTCATGTAAATAAAGAGTATACTTAGTCACTTAAATGAAATATGTGATTTGCAGTGTTTTGTAACCTTAATATCTGTTAGATATTTATGGAAGAAAAGTGGCAAGTTTTTTTCTTAAAAATATACAATTTTGTGAAAACTTTCAGAGTATTTAGTACTATATGTATCGGTGATACTGTCAATCTCATATGCCTGTCTCCATTCCTGGTCTTGGAAATTAGAGTCATATGCTATGTACAACCACTAGTATCCTCTAAATGGAATCAAGAAATACCAAGATTTACAAGCTTTGGGTGAACATTCAGGACATAATTGGTCCTGCATATATGTGCCCTCTTACTATCAGACGCTTATTCTGGACACAGACACTCGGCCACTGGGATAGAATTTTGATATGTGCATTTTCTTATGTGAACGGCTTAAATCCTGAGACTTTGATAGAATAGATCCAGTTACTAAGTCTTGTGAAAAAATGACTCTGCAATTAGGCACATGAAAAGTTTTTTTGCTTTGATAGAGAGGGGTAGAAACTACTTCCTCTATGCGTGGAATGCGTCAATGAGAAGATATGAATGGTTAAATGGAAGAACTCGAATAAACTTAATCATGAAAGAAGGTAACAATCTAGTTTTATTTCCTTCTTTGCATGAATTTGCAAAGAGGCCAGCTAATCAAAACCATTAAGCAAAAGATCTATAAAAATTACTTCAGTGGTAATTAATCAGGAAGTCTTTTATTACAACAAGTATACCGTAATGCATTTTTTAATAAGGCTTCCTTTTTATATCCCTCTCCCCTTTTTTTTTGTTTCAGACAGAACCAAATTTAATTCTAATTGTGATCAATGAAGTGGTATTATTTTATTACACAATACTGGTTATTTTCTTTTTAAAAACAGAGAGAGAGAGAGAGAGAGAGAGAGAGAGAGAGAGAGAGAGAGAGAGAGAGAAAGAGAGAGATTTCAAATGTTATCATAAAGGAAAGAATTTAAAAATGGGAAATCTTCCAGCAATGCAGAATTGATGTAGAATTTTGAAACATCTTAACAATCATCACTACAGTATTACTTAATCAAATCAAAGTGTAAATAGAATGATTACTTAAATCTGACAGGAACTCATCAATATACATACTATTGGTATGTACACCTACATTACCTGGGTGTGATGTATAAATACACAAAAATTCCATTTTAATTCACACAAAAAAATGATGAGCATCTATTGTTATCTATTTTAGTGATTACAGAATTTCTTGCAGTATTGCTTTGCAAATGAATTTATAATAATATTGCAATATCATTACTAGCTTGTAATAAGTGAAGGACAGACCTGATCAAAATAAAACACAATGTATATTTGGAATTATTACTGCAAGGAATGATCTAGTAATTGAATCAATTCAAAATGAACTATGGAATTCAAACAGATAAAGACTATAATTTAAAAAAATGTCCTCATTATGGAAATAAAAAAAGACATATAAATGAACTCATCTAAAATTTTCTTTTTGTATCATTTGGCTTATTCTGCAAAAATGAAAAGCATAGAGGTTGACAGAATTCATTACCGACTTGAAATTTTGTTGTTTCATTTGGCTAATTCCGTAGCATAGATGTTGACAAGACCAAAAGAAGTTCTTAAATATTTAATATCTTACACACACACACACACACACACACACACACACACACACACACACACACACACACACAGACACCCCCCCCCACACACACACAGAGAGAGAGAGAGAGAGAGAGAGAGAGAGAGAGAGAGAGAGAGAGATTTTAAATATTCAGATATCCATCTGTGATCCATCTGTGGAACTAATGTATATTGCTTATTTTAGGATTGTATAAGTCATAGATGCTGCTTTTCTATGAAATAAACTGTGGAAACAGAATTCATGCTAGACATGAATCCAGATAAAGACTAAGAATTCCCCACATTATGAAACTAAAAACATTCTGGCTTATTCCTTAATAAAAAAGAGGTTGACAAAACCAAAAACAATTCAGAAATAAATGAAGGACAACATATTTGATATCTTACATCGAGATAGACAGAGAGAGGAGAGAAACACAGAGAAAATGAATAAAGATATTAATCAAAATTTCTGAAATCCATCTGTGAAACTTTCATATTTTGTTTATTTTCAAAAATGTACAAGTCATAGATGCTGCTTTTTAATGAATTGTAAAATTTCAAATAATTTGTCTTTTTCAATAAAACAACAGGTTGTAAGGAGATTTAGTGCTTATTGTTGCTGACTATAAGGGAATAGTTAAATATAAGTGCAGGAGATTCGGCGCCTTTTGTCTCTGACTTTAGGAGAAGGGAATTGGCGCTTTTTGTCACTGACTTCAGGGAAATAGTTGTGTACAAGAGATTTGGCATCTTTTGACGCTGACTTCAGGGAAAAAGTTGTGGTCGCGAGATTTGGCGCCTTTTTTCACTGACTTCAGGGAAATATCGAGTTGTTGTCAAGAGACTTGGCGCCTTTTGTCGCTGACTTCAAGGAAGGGTTATGTAAAGGACATTTGGTGCCTTTTGTCATTGACTTAAGGGTAATAGTTGTGGTCAAGAGATTTGGTGCCTTTTGTCGCTGACTTCAGGGAAAGAGTTGTGTACAAGAGATTTCGCACCTTTTGTCGCTGACTTCAGGGAAAGTGTTGTGGTCTAGATTCGGCGCCTTTTGTCGCTGACTTCATGGGTAGTGTTGTTGTAAAGAGATTTGGCGTCTTTTGTCGCTGACTTCAGGGGTATTGTTAAGTACAGGAGATTTGACACCCTTAGAAGTTGTTAATTTGAATGCTTTTAAAGACAACCCTAGGGCTATTTTCCCATAACATCTACCAAAATTATATTACTTTAAGGTAAAGGAATGACAGTCTTATTAAATCAAAACTTCCATTAGTTCATCGAATCTGATAGTGGTATCTATCAGAATTAAGGAGCTTGTGGAGGATTTGATTTTGATCAGAATGAATGAACGCCACACATATTATAAGATTGCCTTATCTCTAGGTACGAATTATTTTGTTGAGGGTATAAATTTTTATTTTTATTTTAAAAAATGCCATTCTTCCTAGCTAAATTCATTTCCGATTTCTCTTCTAGGTTAACCGTGAACCAAATGTATGAAACGTAAGAACCAAAATTTGCCAGTGTCTAGAGTCTTATTCCCTTTATATAGAAAAGTTAATATAAATTGATCAACTTCAAAATAATGTTTTTGTCCTTCAGATTGATTTTTTACATGTATTAAGCGAGTGTCTTGTTGTTTGAATTTATGTCTGAGTGGAGTGGATTTCCGTCGATTTTACGTCCACTGCAATCTAATTAAAATTAGATGTTAGATCCACTCGTTGTTGTAGCGAGTATACTAGTTTTACATGCAGTTTTATGAAGTAAAATGTGTGCTTTTACTAATAGACAATACGTCAGTGACAATATATATATTTACAATAAGGTACACCCACCCCATCGGACCTATTATGTCACTTTTAAACAAGAAGAATGTTACATATATTTTTGTTCAAACGAACAATGATATTACATATCATGCAGCATGCACAGTGCGATATATCAGTCCAGCTGATAATTAACATTATGAATAATGAAAAGCAGTGATGAACTAAAAATAATCAATCATACATATCCGAGCATCTAAGTGAGTGTGCTTTGTTTTAATATTTTTATACCTAATATTAATTTGATAAAATTAAATTATTACAATAGTATGCTCCATCATATGGCGTAGTGTATGTGGCAGCTTATCGTATAATCAATAGTTACGATTATAAATACGACACAACGACGATAATGATGATGATAACGACGACGACGATGATGATGAAGACAATGATCGGGATGGTTATAATTATCACTGAGGATACTAAATCATTTTTCTATATTTCGATAATTGCCGTGAACGTGACAAATTGGTGATAGCTGGTTGGAATTTTTTGTACGTGCATTGCAAAAAATTATTCAATTGTAAATTTGGTGGGATGTTTATGTTTTAAAATGACATAGTTCCTAGAAAAATCTCAGTTAATAAATATTTATGATTGTCGTCAAGGTGAAACAAAAAGTGCGTGAAACAGTTGTATATATGTGATTTATCTACAGTGTATATAAACAACATGAATTATACACACAGCGACATATTGATCCACCGGGAAAAAATGTAAAATTTCAATTCTAAGATCTTAACAATTTCAAAATGAGATATAAAATGCCAAAATTAACCATTATAGACATTAAAAGTGGATTAATAAAATTGACAATTGTTGAGCTAAAATGGTGTTTCAGTCCCTAGGTTTTCAACTTTAGAATAAATCATGACTCTTGAGATTACGGGACAAATAATCAGAAAGCTGGGTGCCAATTATGAGAGAAAGTGAAAGATTTGTTTAGGATTTCAATGTCTATCCCTTCTTAAATCTTGAGTTTTGAAGAAACATCACGGAAATCATGGAAAATAGATAAATAATCAGCAAAGAATGAATTATTTCTAATTCGTGTATTAGAATATGATTATATATACATAGTTTTCATATTTATTATTAAAAACATATCAAACGTTGTTTTTCTTTATTCTAAGATTTAAAAGATTTCATACTTTTACAACAATTTTCTGAGAAAAAAATATTTAAAAAACTAAACTTATATGATACAGCTTTATGATAAGAATACTAAAAGGCGTATTAAATGAAAACCAACCTTCAGAATATAGATTTTCCATTTTTCAGGAAGTATGCATTATAATCTCTTCATGCCATGTGATAAACGAAATTCCTTTAGTATTATTAGTCATGTAAATATGGACGAACTTTATGCTACGTATCAGGTAGTTAACAAACACACATCCCCATCTCCTAATTCTCTTTGACCAACAAAAATTCCGCATGCAATGCAAAAAAAATTATGAAAATTTAACGAACAATTTCATGTCAAAAACCCCAAAAATAAATGAACACGATTTAAAAATCAGTCAACTAGATTTGCAATAAACTGTTGGTCACATATAGGCGAAATACAAACAATGAGTAGATTCTAACTAACATAATAGAGAAATAGAATTCAGTCGGCCATTCGCGAATAAAAGATGACTTGGTTAACAAAATATTATTTCCAAGCATGTTAATATTTCTATGAACTTTTCTTGATTAAATGAAATAAATAATTTATTCTATATTTAAAAAGTAAGTGCTGTTTTAGAGAAAATATTTTTAGGAAAAGTTGATGATCTTTACCTTAAGGCTATTGAATCTAGGTAACATTTAAAGACTATAGCTGTTCATGCATTGTGGACTATAACAATACCACGACATAACTGTTTGATTTCTGATCTCAATTTGAAATATCCAAATAAATATAGCAGTAGCGAATAAAAATACATGGCAACTGACGCAATATCGTTCTTAATAAGTTTCTATGTGCATGTACGTAATTGGTGAATAAATATAGATGTATAGAAATTATATTGAAGATAAACATAGGATGGAATATTTTTAAAGATTCAATAACTGATGTATATGAATGAATTAAAGACATATTCAAGCAGTTTATCATACTCATTCTTCAGAAAGGTAGAGCCTGGATACTTGAATTAAGTTTGTTTGTAAAGAACATTGAATTTATAGTACTAAGCAAACTGTACGGTTTATTAAAGGTTCAATTTTATTTCTTTACAAACACAATTATTTGTGGAAAAAGTTATCTGAATGAAAATAACATCAATTAAAAATAACTGATTAATTCCTATTTATGTTTGACTTTTATTTGATGGTTAATGACTGACAAAAACAACATTATCTTTAGAAATGTTTATATATTTTAATGAAAGTATGTGGAACTCTACAGAAATAGAACAGATAAATTTGAAATAGGATAAATGGTTTATTATGCCATGTAAATTATGGAAATACAATGTATAAAGAAAGTTCATAAAATATTAGGATAAGATAAGATATTCTTAATTTCCTCAAAATTAATGGAGAATATTGCTAAATCAAACTATAAACTCATGTAATAATTGAACAGAAACAAAGCATATTTATATATGTACATATTTGTATAGACATTTATAAATAACGGCAATCTATTGAAAAGAAACGTTTGTTTTTATACAACAAAAATGCAACAATTAACATAATCTGATTCCATTTTGTATTCGATATATTTTTAAAACTTGTACCATTGACACATCCCATGAGGGATAAAACCTGTAATTCTGGATCTTGATTTTTCAAACAATATATCTTCGTTTACATCAAGTAATTCTAAAACGTTTTCAAGCACCATTTCTCGGTCTTCTAAACGGTTATAACAGATTACAACAAGGTGAACATTATAGTCATTTGTAGCTTTATAAAATAAAGGAAAAGGTTTACATACCGTTTTCATTGATGAAACGTGTACTAAAAAGTTGATCAACAATCGTTTTGAAGGATCCTCTTTTACAATCTGCCAGGGCTCAAATTCGTATGTATTTTACTGAGAAAAAGAGTTCAGGGTTTACAGAGAATAAGCATTGCTATTGTTTGTCTTCCTATGTCCATAGTGTTTTGATAACCATGAACATCAGAAATAAACCTGTAAATCCGATTGTGTAAAGATTTTTGGTCTGATCGGTGGAGTCTGCCTAAAACAATAAACGGAATTTATCAATGTAGCCTTGCATGGTCCACTGTCCAATATTTGAGATGCCAGAGGGCGACGGTGAAAATTTGGAAAATCAATGAATGATTCCGGAGAAGTGTCTTTGTACATACTCCAGGAGTTGCATGTCGGTGAGTGTCAGTGACGACCATATTTCACAGGAGTATAGGGCGGAGGGTAGCACAACACGTTTCCATAGTTTGCCAGACACAACTCGATGGATGTCGGAGTTATTAACACCAATAGAATATAATGAGTGGATTTTTTATCCTGCCGTTTTGCACACTCGTTCGGTTAGCTTGTCAGTTTTCATATTTGTTTGTAGAGGGCAACAAGCATAAACAGTGTTATCATACTGAGGAATTTCACTACCAAATAATGTAATACTATAGGAATCAAAACGTGTTTGTTTTTTGTTAAAGGCAATAAAGACACTTTTACTTGGATTGTAATGAAGTCTCCAAGTAAATGCATATTTTTCTACTGTATTAAGTAAACACTGTAAGGATCTTGGCGAATTGCACATTAAATCAGTATCGTCCGCTAGTAAAATACCTGGTATATGTATATCACCCAAAACAAGACCATTACCACTTTGGCAAGTTTCAGATTACAAATTATTAATATAAACAAGAAACAAAAAAGCACAAGGACTCTTCCTTGTCCTACACCTTGTAAAATTTTAAACAAATTGGAATTTGCGTCACAAAATGACACAAAACATGTGCTGCCATTATACCAGTATTTTATAATTTGCCATATCCTTGAGTCAATATTAAGATCATATAGTTTATATAGGAGACCATTATGGCAAATTCTGCCAAACGCGTTTCATTATCTAAAAATGTACAAAACACTTTCATAATAACATTGCTTCTTTTTAGACATAACTAGCTGGTATGGCACTATAGTAACTTCTGAACCCAATTGCAAATTATGTGGAAATGATACATTTTTGTTTGCGAAGTCATTTTCAATTCTTGATAGAATTATTTTTCTGATTTGTTCACTACAGATGTCAATGTAATACCTCTGTAATTTGTAGGATCACACTTATCCTTATTTAAACCTTTATAGATAGATATAATTTTTCCAACTTTAAACATTTCGGGTACATGTTTTTCACTCAGTATAGCATTTAAGAGTAGACACAGTTTTTCAATAAGAATATGACCACTGTATATCAGGTGCTCGGTTGTAAGAAGGTCTGGTCCAGGAGCTTTGCCTTTTGAGAGTTTTTCAATATGATGCTTTGTAACCTTAACTGTTATAGCGTCTTGCTCCATGAATGATTTTTCCTGATAGTTTAGATTTTTATTGATGTTTTCTACGATCTTATTAATATAGTTTATAAAGTTATCATCGAATTCACCTGGACAGTGCTGTTCGCAAGCAAGATCTGAGTTGTTCTCCTGCTATAGAATACACATGTCAGTTATATTTTCAGCGGTTTTTTCTTTTTATCTTAACTTGGAAGGTAGTGTTGTGCTTTTTCTTTTTTTATTTTTCCACGCTATTCTATAAAAATTTCCTATGTCTATTTCAGCGGCTTTGTCAATTTCATCAAATTTTGTTTGTGCCCAATCTTTTTTTTTTTTTTTTTGGCTAATCGGTGAAATTTTCTAAATTTACGCTTTCTGTTTTTGCAATTCACGTACGATTTGTTTTGTTTATCCCTAGGTGAACCTTTTGATCCCATGCTCTTCTAGAACGCTGCATTTCATAACAGGCGTTGTGTAACTCTGATTTTTTCCAATATGGTTTGATGTGCAAATTACATTTTCCATAATGTATATGTTCGTTAGCAGACGATAGAAGAGAATATGTTAGATGGATTAGGAACATGTCGATATTGTCCTTAGATGACAATATCAAATTTAACTTTGTTTGTACTGTCACATTGCAAAATCAAATCGTCAGATTAATGTGTGTGTGTTTTTTTTTTTTAAAGATTTGAATGGTTTTATTATTTTGTTTTCTTTTTGTTAATGTTTTATTTTTTTGTTTTGCTTATTTGTTTGTTCGTTTTGTATTCTGTGGCTTTTTTATTTACTCATTAACAGTAATGTAGAAAGTTAGACAAAAACAAATGTCATTTTAATTTTTGAAAATTTAGTTTCACGGTGTTAAGTTTAAACAGCAATTTTCAAGTTATTGAAAACATTATGGAAGGTGTTTTTTCGTGCGCTTTCATTCACTGATCAGTGCTCTTCTAATGACTTATCGTCTTACCAACCACGACCCTGAGTCATGACGTCAAAACCAGACACAACAGACTCCTTTACATTGGTCCGTGAAACGTGATGGTATCGCTGGGGTTCCTGTTTTTTTTATTTGGAATTATTGCTTTAGTCCAGGAATAGAGCTGAATTTGATTGATCTTAGGGAATGCATCATCTATCGATCTGTAATACTTTTTACAACTTAAGGACATCGATGTCATTACCCTCTGCGCATATTGTTTTTTTTGGTTAGACTTTTTAAAGTTCATAAAAATACCTTGCATTCAAATAGTACATCAGTTCAACCTTTATCTTGTGTTGCCTGCGATCTTAACTTTCATATTTATATATATGAATATAAATGAAGTCACAGTTTCTTGTCATTAATAGAGAATTGTATAATTATGAATTAATACTTTCCCGTAATTGAGATGCTTTATCCTATTCATTTTGAAGTAACATGATCACCTGAATTGCAAGCACTTTTAACATTTCTATAGAGATTGCCTTATCCAATAACACTATGTGGTTTTAAGGTAAGGTATAACATAATTGACACATATATATAAATTTTACCATAACTCAATTAATTTTTTTTATAACAGAAGACGTAAGTCTTAAAGTAATATTGCAAGATTATAATAATAGAATAAAACAGAAACAGACAAATAATGGACAGTCAGTCTTTATAAATCTATATCATATTCATTAATATAAACCCATATGTTAGCAACATTTTCAGATTGCATGGAGAATGACAAAAAGATGAATGACAAATAATTACGAGAGTGATATTAAATATAAATAATAAAAATAACCAAATCAGACATCGTAAACAGTATACATGTATGTTCCAACCATTCTGAGTGCAAGAGCTTTATAAATGAATTTTCCTAAATTTCACAATTCTTTGACATTGTTTACACTTGATAACTGTAATAATGTGTATATAGATGGTTTAAACCAATAATACTTTTTTAATAACATTGATCGTAATGTCAGATACATTGGCAAACAAGTATAAAATGATATTCATGTTTAATTTCAGTGGTGCATGTTTGTCTCTTGGTATATTTCCATGTTTACCCGATTCAATAAACAGATTATGCGAGGACAACCTCATTTTTGAAATACATTTTTTGTACAACTTTTGAACTGATTTATTCTACATCATATTGCAAGCAAAAATTATCAACTAAATGTTTGTAAATATAACATTTTGATTTTGCTTTACAAGGTTCGTTTGAAGTGGGCATTAAGTCATTGCCGTACGACTGGCAGACAAATACGACTGTTTAAATACTTTGATCGTTTCATATGTAACCAAGTCCTAAATAATGTAATAATTCCGTAACCATTTTTACCCAGCTTTCACAAATACAATATAACCAAAACATAAGCAGCTCTAAATATACGATTTTCATACTGAAATAATTTAAACCAGAATTTAACCATTCGAAAAATACGAATAAGATACAAAGGTAGACGCCCTGTCTCAAGGTATAACATAATAATCCACTTATTTTCTATTTGTGTAAAGTTGTATATGAATATGAAAAGAAAATGTGAATTTTGAGATTTTAGAGAATTTAGTTCTAGTGTCCTCTATATTGACAGTTCAAATCAAGGTGAGAAAATCAAAACAATTATTAATAATTTATCTATTCATTAGCATTTTTCATGGAGGCTGGATAAAAATATCGTGATCATGCATGTATACAAAACGTTGACATAATGATTGATCATTTATTACCATGGAACTTCTTGGTTGACTCAGTTAATACCTGCCCATATAACACAAACTGTAGTCATATAAAACAATATAAATCTACCGAATATATATCAGTCGTACACATGGCACGTTGAACAAATTATCTGCTGGGATTCAATTGTAAGGTAAGTTTATGGTGAGGTGTATGAAACATTGCATTGTTTACGTAATGAATGTATTTGGCCTCTTTTCATCTTAGAAAGCATCGGCTTATTCATTGTATCTTTGACGTTCAACAGAAAGCTACAAAGACATACTTTTTTTTTAGAAAAATGTTTTATATATGATATATATTTTTTTAAAAACTAAAGCACCGATTAAATAACAATTTGGGAATATGTCGAATCTTGGTAACAAAAATCAGTTAAATTTTTTAATTCAATTTGTCCTTTTTATTGACCGATATTTCATTATTCTAATTAGTTTAAAAAAATAAAACAAGAGGCCCACAGGCCTTGACAGTCACCTTAGTACCAAAGCCCTGCAATGGACCTGTCAGGGAGTTTCATTTTGCATTTCAAGTTTCATTTTGAGTCCAAACCCTAATTTGAGACTCCTCTGAATCTTACACCAGTTTTTTATTTGATGCTTGCAAACACCAATTCATAAACGGGGAGGGGGTGCAAGAGTCGGCGGAATATCAATTATGATATCCCTTGCGCCATGGGCCAAAAATTGTAAAATTTTGGTAAAAAGAGACCTGCAGGCCTTAAATGGTCAATCTATTATTATATTCAGTTTCAGTTATAATACACAAATCATGTATACATTTTATTGCTACAAGCATACAATGCACATGGAATTTAATTGATTTTCTGAAATGGAATACGTATTTTATTTAATATGGCCTAGTGAAAGTTTGCCTTGCAGTTTTCAAGATAAAGTTAAAAATGTAAAATTGTTAACGGACGACGCATGGCCAACGGCAATAGGTTACACGAGTGCCTCAAGTGAAAATTAATCTTCACAATAGGCCATATTTGTCACACTCCACCTCCACCCAAAATATCACAATTTGCATATTTGGCCCTGCCGATAAGGCCCCGGGGTGGTAAGGTCATAAACTTCATGATTTAGAGTCTTCTTATCCTAGAGATGCTTCAAACAATTGACGTTATAGTTTTCAAGAAGAAGTTAAAAATGTAAAATTGTTAACGGACGATACACGACACACAATGGCATTAGGTGACCTAAAAGTTGATAATCATATCGAATTCGATTATTTTTTACATATAAATTATGTTCAGTGGTTTCTCTTAAAAATACGGCCCATTTCTATTTCAATAATTAGTTATTTAAAAGCAACAAATGGTGATTGTTCCTATTTTTAAACAATTAACATATCATGTGGTTGATATAAGATTTATGATAAATATTTGACTTAAATCCTCCTTTAATTTACAAAAGACAACTTTTATTGTCGCCTTTCAATTTGATTACTTTTTTAACAAAGAAGACAAAACACTTTGACATTGATTTGTGAAACTTTAGTTATTTCAATATAGTTTGTGTTAATATGAATTATGAAAATGGTGCTTTTAAACGCCCTTAAAAATCATAGTTGACAAAAAGGTATTCATTAAAAAATATGAATCGCCATTCTAAAGTACATTTACATTGTCATCTACAAGAGATTTACAAGTCTTATACCGAAATAAAGATTATTATACTTTGAATTGACATTACGTTATAAATGTAAAAAAAAGTCATTTATAAAAAAAAACCAAAAAGTTTTGTTTAACACAAGTGCTTAAAGGGGTATGGTCATAATTTGAGCCCGATATCATTTTCTATCTAATGTTTACTAAGGTACATCAAATACTCAGCCAAAACTTAAATATCAGTTGTAGAGTTTTAAGCGAGATAGAGTACTCAGAAGTTTTTGTTATGTAAACATGGTTCGTGACATGGTTTTGTTTACATTGGTCTAATATTTACTGTTAACAATTATTTTTTATGCAGATTTTTTTTCTCTTTGCTTGTTTGCTTTAAATACAAAAACAAAGTTTACATAACACTGCATTTCTGTATCTCGCTTAAACAACTTGACAGCTGACAACCAAGCTGTGATTGACCATTAGATATACTGTAATAAACCATTGTAAACTTTAAATAGAAAATTAGAATTTCTAGTATCTAAAATTGTTCAGCTCAAATCCAGGCCGTTGCCAAAAATACCAATTGCATTACAGTGTTAACTGGAGAAATTCTCATCGATTTTCAAATGTCTTGGACATTGCCAAATGTCATTGATCTTGCTGACTGACCTTTATTAGTTTCATCACCTGCATATGGTGTTTTTTCTCTCAGTTAATTCGATACGCAAGGGTATGCTCTTAGTATGAACAGTTTCAAAGGCAAAGCAAACTACTGACAAACAAGTTGATAAAACAGGACTATCAACAGTCTCGTTTGAAGTCATCTTTTCGTAAGTTCTATGGTCGATACAACGACCTTGTCAGCAAATACAATCTTCCACTGGGTCGCATGCTGACTGACGTTTTTCATACTAATTGTTAGACCATAATTAATCACCTAATTGTCAATGGACTTTTCCGTTTTTTCCCGATTACATCAAAGAGCACACGGCTGGTGTGACCGGTCAGCAGAGGATACTCACTCCTCCATGGCACCTGATCCTACCTCTATTTTTTTAAGAGGTTCATGTTTGCTCTGCTCCTGTTTTGTAATTTTCCTTTGGACTTCTGTATTTGAGCACTGTTCGTTATCACCACATGTCATTTTTGCTACCATTCAATTTTATAATCAAATAGTTTCTGTCCCGTAAAGTTCATTGGATATAAAAATATTTTACCTAAATCAAAAATTTAATGTGACGGGATATAAATTAACCTAGCTCAGTTCTGTACCAAACTGGTTTGAAAAAAAATGTGATGGGTGACCAGAGCCACCCATTGAAAAGTGTATATTTTGGCGCACATAAAAGTGTGTTATTTCTCGATTACGTTTTCGGTATATTACGAAATATTACTAACAGTGTGTTCTTTACATATTCTTTTACTTCTTCCACAACAAAATGTACGTATAAGTCATGCACAAAGCGTGCTGGACCGAACTGTCTTGGCATCCAAAATAGCAGTAGAAGTAGGGTGAAATATTCAGTGGTCTCAATTTTATGAGGCTCAAAAGGGCGAATAACAATCTTTTGTTGGTTATTTTTTTTTTGGGGGGGGGGGGGTGCTTTGTTGTAGTGATATCATGAAAAAGCAGCTTCAATATATGGAGAAATAGTGCCCGTTTTGTGCCAAGTAAATATTGTTTTTCAATGGGTGGAACTGAAATCTCCAGTCGTCCATCCAATTTTAATATCAGACCAGCTACAGATCTTCAGGTAAAAGTGACCTCAATCTGATGTATTTGGGGTATGAAAATTTAAAGGAGCCTTTTAAATCCAAGAAATATTTTCTGTCCGATATATTGATAAAAGTTGGAAGTTAAGTTTTAATGAAGCTTAAGACCTATGGAAAAAGGGAATAAAAGGAAAAGATAAATATGCCAAAGCGTCTACAACATCATATTTAAAAATGCTTAAAAGCTGTTAACTTCTGACCAACAAATTTTTTTTAAAGAAAATCAGGTGAAACTATTTAACTCGCAAGTCAAATTTTACCAGTTAAGAATACTCCTTCATCCAGTTAATAATGTTCCCGCAAACCTTAAAACCACCACCTATTGTGAAATTAATGAACTAATTATTTCATTGGAAATTGTTACATTTTTTGCTTATAACATGGTGTAGAACAAAAACATATCATAAATTGATGCGTAATAAAGCTGTCATTGAAATGAATATCAATCATCGAGCAATTAAGTTCTAATTATTCATTCCCATTACTCAAAGCATGCCAAGTAAACTTGAAACTCATCCTAATCGATTGTCATAAATTACTCGTCCATATCATAGCATCAGGAAAAAGCAGTAGATCAACCCTATTCATAATAATGAGATGATGATAAGCAATGATCTTTAATTCCACTACATTCAGGAGAATAAAACCACCCTAATTATACATTATTATAATTATATGTTATTGTTTTTGTATTGAAATTTGCTTTTGAGATATAGTTATAAACCAGTATTTTTAATTATTTTTTTTTTTAGATATTCACGATATAAGATTTTAAAACAAGCCAGGATTATATTTAAAACAATGTAAATGGGAAAAGAGACAGTGATCACGTGACTTTTGTGAATCGCTTGTATATAATCCATGGATAAAATAAAGACGACATCTCCAGTTTGATTTGTGCCCCCAGAAACCCATTCTTTTCAGATCATTTTAGTAGGCTGCCATAATCTGATCAATTGTGTTTTACAAAATTTCTGATTTAAAGTACATAAGTTGGAGATTTTAACGATTTTTATTTTTTATCCTATAAATGTACAAAATCATGTGATTAATAAAAAATATATATCCTCATTATAGTTCTGTTAATGTTAATAAATAAATCCACATGATGTATTCTTTTTTAATGTTTGAAAACAGAATCTGTCACAAAAAGGCATAAATACAAAAATATGGGTAGGGGTTATTCCTATTGTATCTCCGTTAAATGACAAGAAAGTGGCCTAAAAGTTCATATATGTTATAAAGCACATTAACGTTGATATATATATATAATTTTAAAGAAAATTCCATTGAGAAATTGTATGTGCTGTCACATTCTGTTTATAAATTTCGTGAAATTAATATCCTGATTTAAGAAAACTGAAATTGTCATAAAAATTATAATGCCAGAAAAAGGGGTAATTCATATCAAATATCTCTCTTGCAATGCAAAACATTTGACACGAAAATAATATGATATAATGATCTATTAAAAAAATGAACAAAAACCCTGAAAAAAAGGCTAATTCTAGTAATTTTATGCTGCACCATTCTGACCTCCCTAAACCACCCTTCTTTATTAATAATAAACTCATTTTCATTTTTGTAGATTATGTTTGCCTTTGTGATTTTTCTGGCAGCAGTTGCCTCCCTTCATGCTGCTTCCAAACACTTAGGAGAGACAGATCTTACATCGTGGCCTCACTCAAATAAAACATACGATAATCAAGATGAAGGATCGTATCTATCTGCCATGGAAAAGGCAGGTAAAAAAGAGGCTTCAGTCCAGGCAAAATTCAAACACGCCATCGCTCTTTTTAATAAAAATGCTAAACAGTTGCCACTGGAAAAGAGGGAAAACATTACAAAAAAATTACAATACATATTTTTAAAATTGAAAAAGTATTTAGAATCAAGACATCCTTCAGACCAAAGCACATTGAACACCAATACTGATGACAATCTGCTTGATGTACTTTCAAGCAAACACTTAAACGCAAAAACGAAACAGTTCTTAAGAGATTTACAAGCAAACAAAACATTTACACACTCACTAATCAGCTTACCCTCTATACATCCGTTACTGTTTGAATTTGACAACGAAGGAGTAAAACGAGAGAAAATAAAGCCCTGGAAAGTTAAGGATGAAAGTGAGGAAGAAAATGAGAACGATTATGACAAACATCAGGAGGTGGAAACAGATTCAGCTGGTATGAATGATTTAAATGAAGATTCAATCTCTATCTTTGCACAATTTCCAAAAAGAACCCTTTTTGATGACGAGAACGAAATTCCTCAACAGAACAATCAAAATATTTTATCAGTGTCGCATGTTGCACCAGCAAACTCTTGGAGTCACATTCAATCTGAAAACAATATGCATGGGAATAGAAATCCTGAGATTGCTTTCAATGATCTCCTGGCAAGCTCTACGCAAATGGATGAAAATACAAACCTGTTCAGCGAATTGAACGATATTTTTGGTTTCTCGGAGGAAGAAAATGAAGCTGTTGAAAAAAAGCAAGGAGGTAGAGGTGATCTTTCAAGAAATACTTTTTCAAGTCAGGTAATGATTTCAAATGCCGTTGAAAAATTATCTGATAATAATAAAAACAAGGATGACAGCAAACGTCTTCATGAAAAGTCTGTTTCTGAACAATTTCTACATCCAAACTCTATTCAGAAAGCTATACAAAACGCAATTCAGTTCGAAGATAATCATATCAGCGATCTCAAACGCTCCCAAAACGTTCATCATTCGTCAGATACAGGGTCAGATCGTAACTTGATACACAATGTACCTAAATCAAAAATGCCAGACACTTTTCTGGCTAGTTCTTTGCAAAGAATTCATACATTGGACGCAGACAGGCATTTCAAAGAAATTCCGGACCCAGAAAAAGAAATAAAAGCGCTTGAAAATCTACTGAAACTAGCAGAAGGATTTTCTGGACCCAAAAATCAACAGGAACAATCCTTCCAAAATCAAAACAACTTTTTTATACCACTGGGTGATGACAAAATGTTTTTGCAATTTTTGCAGGGCGATGGTGGTGACGTGATTAAAGAAGATGAACAATGGAGTGAAAGTGAGGAAGAAAATGTATTACAAACAAATATTGAAAATAGAAATAGTAATCGTGTCCTAAAAGGAAATTCTGCAAACGGAGGCGATGAAGAAATATCACTAAAATCGAGTTCAAAGAATTCAATTGCCGCTTTATTCCCAATGGAAAAACAGCCAGAGATCAGTGTTATTAATTTTTCAGGCAGTCAAAAAAATCAGAAAAAAGAAAGTAGCGAAGAAATTTTTAAAGAAAAACCAATGATTTTCAGACACGACGTTTTACTTCAGAGCAGACCCTTGGAAACGGAAGCAAATGGCCTGGAATTAACTACTGAAAACTCTAAAGAAAGCGAGGAAGTCAGCACTTCCGTTGTTCTTTCAGGTAGACAACAGGGGCATCACATAGTAAATAGTGACGTAGAAAACATCGAATCCGTTGAGGCCATACGAAATTTTTTACATATCCCGGAACATAGCTGGCATGACGATTCAAACAGCAAAACAAGGGAATCTAGTGAAAGTAAGGAGAGTTTTGGAAGTTTAAATCAAAGAAAATCAGAAAGTGATGAACAAAAATCTAGTAAAGGTCAAGATATAGTAATTGTTTTAAAAAGTTCAAGTAAATCAGAAAGCAATGAACACGACTTAAGTATAACAGAGGGCAATATTCAGAGCTCAAGTAATTCAGAAAGTAATGAGCAGGATTCAAGCAAATCGGGAAACAACGAGCATGATTCCAAAATATCAGACAACAATGCATTCGGATCGGTCAATTCAAAAAGCAGTGAACAGGATTCTGTTAATTCAGGAAGCGATGAAAAAGGCTTAGGTAATTCAAAAAGGAACGAGAAGGATTCAAGCATTTCTGGAAGCAATGAACAGGACTCAAATAGTTCAGGAATCTCCGAGCAGGGTTCGAGCAATGAGCAGGACTCAAGTAATTCGGAAAGCAATGACCATGATTCAAGTAAAATAGAAAGCAATGAGCAGGACTCGAGTAACTCGGAAAGCAAACAAGACTCGAGTGAATCAGAAAGCAATGAACAGGACTTCAAAAGTCTGAAAGATGAGAAGCCAACCACTGTTATTGTAAGAGATCGTAAACCTGATGTTTTACAACGAAACTACTATCCACAAAACGATATCCCAACGGATGATTTAGTTTTCCCAATAGTTCAGCACAAATACGACAAGAGTTATGTCCCAAATTTTCCTGAAGACAAAAGAATCTTGCAAGAAATACCAGTTGATGATTCAGTAAGAGAGATCAATAATAACGGGAACTTTGATGAAGTTAATGATGATGAAGACAAAAGAATCTTACAAAAAATACCAGTAGATAATTCAGTAAGAGAGATCAATGGTAACTGGAACTTTGATGAAGTTATTGATGATCTAAATATGGTCACGCCAATAACGAATGACGACGATCTGTTTATTGCCATTCAAAATATTGAAAGCCGTCTTCCAAAAGACATGGAACGAAACAAAAGGCAGAACCATTACAAAAAGAAGACAAATTATGGTTATAATGGTATAAGAAAGTTTACTTCAAAATATTCTAATAGCAAGGAAATTGTCAATCGGAACAAACATACCAGATATTCAACAAACTACAATGATCCTGATTTCTATAATATAAAACGGCTATACGGAGGTATTGATAGTATCAAATCAACGAAATACAAGAACATATTACCATATATAGAAAATTTATACAGAAACGATGTAGGTTACATTGCGCCAGAAATTTACCAAGGGCAGATATACAGGGGCTCTTTTGGTTACCACGGTCCAAATTCCATGTATAAAAAAGCGACATACATTGGTCACAGATTACTGAAACTGACTTCAAAAGAACTAGACGAACTCAATAAGATATACATGGACTCCTTAGGATTCCAAACCTCTGATTTATTGTATCAAAAATCGACGCATAATGGCCACAGATTACTGAAACTGACTTCAAAAGAACTAGACGAACTCAATAAGATATACATGAACTCCTTAGGATACCAAAGCTCAGATTCATTGTATAAAAAATCAACGCATAGTGGCCACAGGTTACTGAAACTGACTAGAAAAGAACTAGACGAGCTCAATAAGATATACAGAGCCACCAGGCAATACAGACCAACCCCGTTTGCAAAATCTAGAATACATCACTATCCAGTTTTTCGAGGTCCCCATCGCAAACTGGAGGAGCAGGTGCAGACTAATGGAGACAGGGGCACTGGTGGAATATTTTATGATGGAAGAAGTTTGTTTGGAAGAAGGCTTTTTGGAAGAAGAATATTGAACACAGACATGACGAAACCCAGACACAGGGCATTGCCAAACAAGGATTTCACGAGCACTCCAGAACAGAACATTTATCGAAAACATATATAGAATATATATCCAGACATATATAGAAGGCACCTGTCACGTCTTTAAAACTTCTTTGCGTCATATTTAATTTCACATTGTATATCAAGTAGTGTCAGACTTTTGTTCACCTCTATTTTTTATTTAAATTTTTGTGAAATCCTTAACTTTCATTTTAATTTTGTTGCCATTAACACTCTGTCCAGAATACTAGTATGATGTCATTAAAAAATTCAAATCTTCTCAAAAGAAATATTATAGAAGTTTTCATTAAAGAAATGAACTGTTTTAAATGTTTAAAATATACAAGCGTTTAAAAGATATGACTCAAGCTTCGAATACAAGAAATCTTCTTGAAAGTGTAATACAAGTAATTGGTCTAAAATTCAGTCATCGGTAAAACATGAAGTACCAGAGAAAACAAATAGCCCGAGTACGTAATATCCGATCAGTTTGAAACACAATAATTCTACAGATAACTTTTGCCATGGCCTATAACTTAGTAAATTGGTTCAAGGTCAATATAAACCCTTTACCCATTGATCTTTTTTGGGTGATGGTTGAGCCAGATGAAGACTTTAGACGGACAGTTAACTTTTAGGCACCCTCAAAATGGAGTCCTAATACACGTACATGTATCATATAAAATCAACAAATAAATAAAAAATATTGGCTTTAGTTGGTATTATTATACCCCCACTTTTCTCTCAAGAATTCCTTTCATCTCGCTTTCACTGACTTTATCTTCCTTTAACAAGTACATTTGTGTGTGTGTGTATATATATATATATATATATATATATATATATATATATGCGACTTATATTCTTATACTTTACGAGACATCTTATTACATTGTAAGTTGAATGCACTTGTAGTCTTTTGTACTGTCTGTCAATAAATAAAAAATAAAAAATATTGGTACATGAATTCACTTTATTGAATACATTTTGATTTGCACTAAAGAAAGTTTTCATTAGATAAAAAAAACATGTAGTATTTGTTCCGTTATGTCTACTACTTGACTTCACATTGCAGATATATACCATTCTAATGACCATCGTACTCTAAAAAAAGAGAAGCACTTGGTCTCTGGCTACCAGGTGTTTAAGAACTGTTCGCGAGAATTCAATTTCGCTATCATTAGCAGGTGTGTTAAGATCAACCAATTGAACAATGCTTACAATTCGTTTTTACTTTTGACAGGATGAAAAGCTTATCATTATATAAAATAGAAATCTTAGAATCTCAAAAGTTGAATCTTTTTAGACTAATATTGTAAAGGTTTTTTTTCAATGAAAGATATCTCACTAGAAATTCTTCTCATAGAGTACTAATCTGCTTTGAAAATTTAAATTTAAAAAATGTGTATGTCCCTTTTATTGGTACACTCTGTAAGCATTGTAAAACAACCTTTAAACAAACATCAGTATGTCAGATTAAGAAGCAGAGCGCAAATACTGTGTTTGTACCTATATTGTTGACTGAAAATTAAAACCCACATGACATTGTCATATTAAATAATTAATATATGTTAAAGAAAATATCTCAATTAATCTGACCGATACATGAATATACGTCCAAAAACAAATAGGAAGAAAATTAAGACTGTTTTCACTTGTCACAATAAAGTCCAAATGTGGCATTGAAGCAAAAGGGAGATTTTTTAAAAAAAAATAATCAACAAATTGTGAATGTTTGATATCATATAACATTAATAATTTGTTATCAGAATATTGCCACGTTTTCCCTCTAAAACTTGTTGCAAAATATAATGTGAACAGTTAGATACATAAAATTAATTGAATAGTGTACTTAAAAAACTAATAAAAAATTGAAGTTTCTGAATTATGAGTAAGCATTCCTTCCAAAAAGACAAAAGTCAAGATTCAAATGATACAATTGACATCTTTCATAGATGAATGTGTCTCTTGGACAATTAAAATTCAAAGAAGTAAAAGCAATACTAGTAACCTAAACAACAATATAAAACGAATCTACTCCTTATAACTACACTACTTTTGACTGAATCCTATTTCAAAGGAACAGTCCACAGAGCCAACATTTTCTTAAATTGTAAAGGTTTTGGGGCATATATATTAAGGAAACGAACCAAAATAGTACAATTTTGGCTAAGAAGAAAATGGACCAAAAATGTAATGACAAATTGTTTTTAGCTTGCAAGATGCGACATATTTGAACAATGGTCTCTGCAATCAAAATAATATAATGGTATATAATTAGCTTTCCAATTGAATTAAATCTAAGGTTTCATTACAAAACTTTGGTGATGATGTTGACACAAAATTAAATCATTAAAGACACTTAAATATCTGATGTTAAAACAAATATTATTCATGCTCTCTAAAACTGAACTAACATAAATTTCTGATACGTTGTCTGAAATAATTTCAGCACAGTATATTCATGTTTTCATCAAATCATCATCATCCATTTGTCTTCTTTTACATTAAAAAACAATTTAATCAAGCTTGCATTTTCTATCAAGATGGAATCAACAAAATTTACAAGTAACAAAATCATTCCACACAATCTTTTTCATACTGTTTTTAACAAAAATCTAAACTTTTTTCTTTTATTTTTGAATTGGTGTGTAAAAAAGATTGAGAAGCATACTAGTTGTAGTTAGGGAAGACTATAGAAAATGGGGAGACCATATCACATAGAAAATATATTTCTTAAAACGAGTCTTGAGAAACAAAAAGTAATATGTTCACCTTTTCAAACACATAATTTCTAGGACCTATATTTTTTTTTTGGGGGGGGGGGGGGGGGGGGGCTTTAAATTTCAATATTCCAATGCATCTCAAAATTACTCTCCCATAAGACCTTTTTTGTCATACATTAAGATTATATACAATTATTGGTTTAAAAAAACTGTAAAAAGGAAACATATATAAAAGAAAAGGTTAAATATGTTCAACTATATGTATGCCCTAGTTGTAAGGATAAAATTAAATAAATGCTTAAAAAAAACCCAACAATACAACATTTTCTCAAATTCAGTGTGAACAAATTATGAAAGAAATTACTCTTCCATTTTTTTCTACATATTATTTCTGAAAAGGTTTGAGCCTGTGTTATTTAACAGTAGGCACACTTAGAACATTTTAAAGATATTAGAACACATTTAGAAAAAAAAAATCTAAAATGTCCATGAAGCAAATTGCCATTCAAAAATAGAGGAATTCTCATGTAAAATTCAAAGGATATGATTTTTAAATAATTTCAATTTTTAACTCTAACCTTTATGAGGGAAATATTAAAATCAAGACAATAAATCACATTCAAATGATAGCAGTTAAGCGTCAATAATATTACTGCAAATATATATTGGATTGCATCTTCAAAACATGTGCCCTCCTCCAACACCAAAAATATCAAAGAATTTCTAGCAATATACTTGCCATGGCCTTATGTTTAAATCAAAAACATTTTCAATGATTTGAATATTGTGGAATCATTAAATTTCGTGGGGGCTAATTTTTGTGGATTGCTTAAATTTTACGGGTTAGTGGGGTTGTAATTTCGTGTATTCTCTTATACCTACAAAAGGAAATATGACTTTATTACCCTTATTTATTAATTCATGGAGGATGTTAATTGGTGGATGAGAGGTAACCACGAATTCCACGAAAATTGAGCCACTGCGAAATCTAATGATTCCACAGTAGACGTCACAACACATAAAATTTAGTTTCCAAGAACCATCTATCTCTATTTCATTCAAAAATTACATAAATACACTGTGATACATGTAGTTGGGTTACAGCTGTTTGCAATATTACTACTACTTTACTGATAAGCAGAACATACATGTAATAAATGATGTTCTTTATAAAAAAAACAATTTTTCATGGTTTAGCTAAGAATTAACTTCAATTACTCTTTACTTCTTTAAATTGCAACACATATGCCATAAGTATTCATTAAAAACTAAAATATAATACCCCCCTTTCTCTCTACTTCCAACAGCCCTCTCAAAGACAATCACGACATGAGAGAAATCCTTAAAACATGACAAATATTAATTTTCTGTAAATCAACATCTTTGAATAAGTTTCTCTCATTTTGTCTCTAGCAGACACAAGTTAATGCAATACCACACACAGACACACACACCCTCACACACACACACACACACACACACACACACACACACACACACACACACACACACACGTTTATACAACTACAATTCACACATACTGGTAGCAGATATTCAAACATTTCATCACACAAATAATCAGGTTTGCACCATCTCATTTAGAAAGAAAGTAAACAAATACTGAGGAAAAAAAAGTGGTGTTGTTTACTTATTAGTTTAAAGTTGGATTTCAATTTTTTTCTCATTGAAATAAGGAAAAATAATATTCATTAACTTAAAAAAAAAAAAAAAAAATATAAGCTAAATAGAGCATAGTGGCTCAGACTAATTTTTAGATAAAAGAACAACCTAATATCATAATGATTTTTTTAATGTATAACAGGTTTTTCATTTTAAAAATAAAGGGGGAAAAACCTAGTCAATCACTTAATTTAACCTCCTGTAAAAACATACACCAAATGTTACCCAAAGATATCCCTCCATTTAAAAAAAAATTGTTTAAAATTGAGGTTCACAAATAATGGATAAAATATGTCATATGGAATTCTTCAAAATGTTCTTGCACTAAAAAAAACAGTCTGTCCCATTCAAGACTATCTCAACAGTTATTTCAACAGAATGATATGACACACAAAAACAATTTACAATAATAATACATTGGCACATATTTAAACAAAATAGTTTGTCCTTTATATCAGACACAACTTGGGCCATTTATGTGGACACTGATGACACTTCTTTCACCTCTCTTAATATTCATTACAATTGTTGAATTGTTCTCTAAAAACAATTTTTATGTAACAAATAGATTAGCAAAGGCCTCTACCTTTTTTCTTTTTTTTTTTCTTTTTTTACCTTTTTTTAAAGGATAAATTGGCTTGTTAACAGTTGTGACTACATTAACAGTCCTATGTTGATACTGTCCTTTAAAAAAAGAAGATTGCAGACTTATTCATTAGTCCCTCACAAATACATGTAGTACATTTTGCCCTGTAAATACTGGCATTTCTATTTTCTCCTTCCTTTTTTGTTTAAACGTTGTTGGTTTTAAAAAAAAATATCTCATGTAATATAATACTAGTCCTAGACCCAACAAACTTCTAAGCCTTTTCGATTACAATCTCATTTCTATCATAGTTTAAAAGGAAACAAGGTTCCACAAATAGGCCATATCAAAATATTCAAAACAAACTGTGAAAAATTTAAATATACAGCTGCTTAACAATACTGAAACAGACAATGTTCAAAAGTCTAAGAGGAGACAACTCTATGCTCAGGAGGAAATTCTCCTATTTGGAGTCAGTTGCACCATAAAATCACATTGCACAGCTTCCATTTGGTCCACACACATGTAGACTAAAATCATAGAGAACTTGCAGATATCATCGTTTATCAATTTTCTTACATTTTGCAGAATGTTTCATTCTATCAACTTTGACTGATGACATCCTCTTTTAAAAAGCCGCCAAGTTCCATTTGCTGGAGAATACAGCCACAAATGAATTTGATTCCACAGAATCATGTCTATAGTTTTCCTTCATAAGGTTTGATGCAGTTGTCATTCAATGTCTGAAGCCACGTAACGACATGGTTGAAACTTCTCATTTACATTAATATACAGTAATTACTCAGTACAATGGATGTGCAGGTTATGAACTAATATTTACACATATATGTACAAAGATTCATATCATACTTATTGCACAAAAAAAATAAAACATCTACAAATATAAGAGATCATTGAAAAAGTACACAATATCATAGCAAATGTGTGCACCAAATGAAAACCCCACCTCAATTTACATATTTCATGCCCTATGCCCTTAGAATCTGTAGGTGTGGGAATGTTAAATATGCTTAAAAGTATGGGCCATACCTTCTTTTCTTGAGAGGCCAATATTCCTTTCTCTTCCTATATGTCAAATAACAATTGAATCAGAGAAAATAAAGCATACCTGACACATATTTGATATGTTAGCTTTTGTCCCAAGTTTTCTTATAGGACATTACACACATAGTGAGAATATTTCTGTTGATGGTATTTGGTGCAATATTAATTACACCCATATCCCTGACTGTGCCAAAACATTGTGACTATGGTACCGGTATTAACATACACTTAAAATGGCCCTATTTCATAGTCATGACAAATGATCAAATGCTTCTGTCAACTTTCAATGTGCACCAAAATAATCAATAATGATTTACATAACAGAAATTGAGTCAGCTGGTGTCATACATTTTCAGTATCGAGCCATTTCTGCTACAAAATGTGAAACACGGTGACATTCACTACAGAAATTTGGGCTACTTCAATGAAAAAAACATGGTAATCATGAAATAATGTGGACCTTTTCTACTACTATTATACCCTATCCAGTCTTTTAAATCCTATATTGGAAAGCAAACATAGTAAGCTGCCATGCTCTCTGTGTTGAAAAAATAGACATGTGTTGTTTACAATGAACAGGGTAAATAAATGTAATGATATATACATATATATATATGTTTACTATTTACATTGCAAGAATACAAATGAATTAATATCTTTTACAAAAACAATCACAGTTTTTTCTTCTCAAATCTTGAGCAGACTCCTCATTAGAATTAAGATTCATCCTGTTCCTATCGAGTCCCATAAATATTGGAATCAAAAAGGCAGAAAGGTCCACTACAAAATCTACATCTGGTTTCATACCAACATTTGAATCACATATACAAGACAGCAACTCAGTAAAAATGCCCCTTAGAGGTCCTATTTGATAAAGACACAAAACTAAATAAAATTATTAAACTCCACTTTAATTAACTACTTTGATGTGTAAAAGCAGACTAAGGAAGTCCTTCCAGATAGCCCCATATATAGCTATTAATTAAAAGATATCCCCACAAATTCATGCAACAGCAGGCATGTTTGCAAGAGAACTAATCCTTGAAATCAAAAACTGTTGTTTTTTTCTGTGGAGAGAGAAAACAGATAAAATGGCATTTAATATCTAAGCGTAGTCATAACTTGTAAACTTAAAATGGAAAACAAGATTAAAATTCAGAGCAAATGGTTAAGTAATGGGACTTTTTCCCTATGACAAATGTAAGAGAGAGAAAAAACATTTACACAAAAGATTGGCAAGCAACACAAATAGGACAAAACATCACAGATATCTAGCTATGAACACAAACAATTTTTCAAAAAACATCACTGTACATTTTGGCAGTCATAATGATACAGTAGCACTTCCAAATGGAATATCCTCATACATAAACATACAACACAAATGAAGTAAAAGCATATTATAACGGAATGCATATTCATAACAATCTTGCAAAATACTGTTCACGGTCATGTAAACTCTTGCATCCAATTTAAAAAAATAATAAACAACACGTCATAAAAACGCATAAGATCAATAATGCAATTAAAATGTTTAGCTGACTAGGATCGGGAATGAAGAGGAATAATGAATTTGTGACTGAAAGGGGAGATGTATTCAATGCCATGATCAGTGAACACTTTCTTAGGGAACCCTAAGTCACATAAGTACACTTTGGAAGTGGTGTCTTTGCCGCTGAGTGGCAGACAGATACCCAGACTCCATTTGGCCTGGACACCAGTGCTCTCCGCTGGAGGATCAAGGGAAAGAACAGGAGCTTTGCTGTGGTTGGCCCATTCTGAGCAGGCAATGAACCAACCCTGTTGATTGTATTGAGTATTTCCATGTGTGTCCATGGCATTGATTATAATATCCACAGCACTGGATGAAAGATCTGCAGAGTGTGAATGAGATTTTTAATGCTTGATATTTTGTTAAATTATATTCATGTGTTATGTTTTTATTTCTCCATTTTTATTCAACATGTCACATAATATCTCTACAAGTAGTTTGATCAATTACTGAACATAGAATATAATAAATGCATGGATGATATGCTCAGGTTCAATAGTGTTCACAGTACCTTGAAGACTAGAAGTCCTTTTGCCATCAGAAGAGTCAAACAATTTCAATTCGTCTTCCATGAAGGCTGGAATCTGGGCATGGCCTGGCATGAAGACTTGAACTTTGACATTATGATTTGACAGCTGCCGGGCACAATTGACTCCATAAGCCCCCTGCAGATGGGGACCACACAGGACCATCACAGATGGCAGTTGGTGGCCATTTTGAGGATTTAACCTGAAGAAAAAACAAATCAAAATCACATACTGTAGAAGCAGAAATATTCGCTGAGGATTTAATTTTATTATTTTCGCTGGAAGTATAAATCAACGAAATTAAATCCATGACGAATTTTTAACCAAAATATTAATGAATCCAAAGGGATTACGATATGGAGAAATTAAATGCCAACGGAATTTTATTTGGTTCAAAAACAACGAAATTTTGACCCAACGAAAATATGTGCTTCTACAAATCATATACTGGTAAATGTTTATGTGTTGTTTTTATTTGACCATACTGATCCAAAATTAAATATTCATGAAAAATTACCCGATCTCCAACTTTTTGTTGCTATAAATAATTTTACTGGTTTCAAAATTAAATTTTTTGTCCTTTCCTTTTAATTTGTAAAACTGCCATTGAAATTATTCATTTTAGTACCCCACCATGAAAAAATAACAAGGACACTCTCTCATCCCCCCCCCCCCTACACTTCTATTCCTTTTGCTTACCGTGTTGAGCCACCCAGTAGTTGTAGCACCATCTCACACGCAGAACGTCCTACCATCTCAATCTGTCTCTCTTGCTTAAACCCTAACTTCTCTGCTGCCTCAAATAACTTTTTCCTCCACTCATAAGATATACTGGGGACCACTAATCCAGAATCTGGATAATTAAAAAAGAAAAACTCAAAATATTTCATCAAAATTGTATTCAGTTGGGAAAAATGTATGCTTGATAAGAAGCAAGGTTGTCTGACAGACTGCAAGATATATCAAATGCATATTGTACAAGTCAAGTATTTGTTAGGAATTTCAAGTGTTGCTTACCAGTCACAAAAGAAGTATTTGAGGGTACAGATTTTGGCACTTTGATTTGTTTATATACAACAGGAGCGGACTGAAGCACATTCTCATCACACCTGTACTTCTGTGGTTTTTTGTTGTCCATCACTTTAGTAAGTTCCGGATTGGCACTTTCGATCTCTTCAAACACAGCTTTCTTGTCAAATAGGGCAAGATTTTTCTCAAAATCAAAGTCCTGTAAGTAGGACTCTGACGGAGCACTGAAGCAGTCCTCTCTGCTCTGTGACTGAATTTTACGACGGAAATCAATCTTCTTTGATGCAGACGAGCTTCTAGTTTTTGTTTCAGATGCTAAGGATGTACAAGATAAAATTTAACTCTGTGACTATGATTAACTTGTCACTTCAAGAAACAAATACAATTCAGCAACAAAACCTCTGAGAATTAAAGAAATTTGCATTATGTCCATGTATAGATAATATAAACCAAGCAGTTATATGTCAACTATTTTTATCACCTGTTCACCCAAGAACAAATGCATTGCAAACATGAAAACAAACTAAAAAAAATAACAAACTCACTGGAATTCCTTCTTGGCCTCTGCGGCTCCTCTTTAGTGGGTGTGTATCTCACATTCCGGCCACCATTTTCACAGGGAGGCGTATACCTCTGATGCCCATTCCCATTGGTGGCTGCGTATCTGTTGACCCCATTAATGGGTGACCTAGGCATATTCCCATTAGTCATCCTTGGTGAACTACTACTCTTCTTCAGGAATCCATTCACTAAGTTGTCTTGGCTGCCTTTACTGATGCCATTTCTTACATTACAGGAGTCATTCAATTGTTTCTCCGACAACACACTCAAAGGTTTCTCCATGATCTTCACCGGGGAAGGCCCCGATAACAAACAGTCGTTCTCTGGAGACAACTTGGACGGTGTAGACTGCTGTAGCTTTTTGGTGATTGATACGGCCTCTGTCGAATTCTTTACTATCTTCAACTCCTTAATATCTGAGGCACTGTCAAAAATAGAGCAACAAATGTCAGAGTTAACTGTTACATAGAAAAAGATGCGCACAGCAGCATTTAAGTAATTTGAAGACATTTTTGTTCTTGGTCAAATCAACTTCTTAACTTGTGACTGGACACTCACTTAAGTGTGATTTCTGACACAGGGCATTTGAGCCCGTTCCTGAAGGCTTTGGTGATGGTCAACTCCTGGGAACTGTTGTTGATACAGGTGACCTGACCCTGGTACATCCCTAGCACCTCCCCACAGTCAATGGACACAATACAGCCCACAAATGCTGACGACATGGTTTACCTGCAAATAGAAATCAAGTTATAGCACCTGTCCTTTTGGTCTGCTAACTTGACAGATTCGTCATTCTTATGCTTCTCTCACCTGAAACCATACCAACTGAATTTTTAATGATTATCTTTATACACAGATGGGTATCAAAATTTTCAAATATTTCATACATAAACACATAAATCACAACGTTTAAACATCTCTTAAATGAATTACAGAACTTTATAATTTTATAACTATAAGTATAAAGAGCTTCAATATTTCTTTTTTTCCATTATTTAATGGTTTACCTGTTTATTCCTATTAGTCAGGATAATAATTCACAAGGACTGAAGGTCCAATAAACCATATATACAAACAGCAATTATTTCACATTCCTGACATTGACAAAATAAGCTGAATATCATCTATAAAGAGTCTAACCCCAAGCGGATTCAGATATTTCATAGCGATTTATAGAGGCTTGGTGTGATAAACCAATCTCTTTTTCAGAACAAACCTGACCAAAAAAATTAGTTTCCAAAATGACTTCCATTTCACAATCTGCAGTATGAACAGAAACAGGTCTGCCGTGCTAGTTGATGTAACATGACATATGACAAAACATATAAAAGCTACTTTATGGGTTATTTTTCCAAGGGTAGCTTAAACCTTAATTAAGGACATGTTGAATCTACCTAAGCCCTACAGCACATTAGGCCTTCTCTGTCTGGCAGTGTTAATAATTACCTGCATATTTATAGAAAATTGCATCATATTCAATGATTAAGAAGGGCAAACTGCCAAATCCTCCATTACACAAATACTCAGTGTCATATCATTACAAATGCTCTTTCATTTTATTTCTAAGACTTTGTTGGTCATATGAAAGTAAAATGATATCAAATTAAGACTATGCACTTGAATTGTAGCTCAAGTTTTCTTTTCTGTCTAACCATGTACAAAATGTAAAACACAGTTTCAAGTAATTTTTCCAAAATAATTTAAAGGTATGTGTTCCTAAGCCTAATAGCTACTTCATATAATGGCTTATTAAAGCTCTTGAATTAGAACATTAAATGCAAGTCCAAATAAAATTGAAAAATATTTTGAAATGAAATAGGTTATAACACAGAAAAGAAACACCTACAATACGTTAAATATGGAGTTTTAAACAGAAATTGTCATCTGAGTACTTTCATGTCACTTTTGATCTATTTTAAAATTAGCTTTCTATTTTCACCTGTGTCTTATTGCTTTAATCAGAGATAGAGGGGGCATTTCAAAACAAAATCTTCAAATTTTATAGTGTTATTACAGTGTATTTTTGAAACCCTGTTGCAATTATGCTCTCGCAGATAAGGAATTTTGAATAATTTTTATATTCTTTCTTTGAAACTTTTTTTTTTATATTTATACTAATTTAAAAGAAATTTGAATAGACCTACATCAGCAAAAAGCACATAATGTGAGATGTCTAAAGACTTACGATAGTTGCTCATTCCATTATAATATGAAGGTCCCTGAAGGGAAAGAATAGACTTACCTTAAATGCAATCCTGTAATTATACAGAGTATATATATGTTCTTTTTCATTCTATTTTACCCCTTAACTGACTTTCTCTCATATCAATTCCGATTGCATACATGGAGAAGTGTCAATATATTTCACAACACTGACACAATTTACATCTGTTTCTATAAATAGATTCTAGCTGTTGACCTTGGAAATTGGATGTACAAGGGGATAAGTCTTTACAGAAAAAACCAAAATATTTTTATTTTTATTTCCAGATGAAACAGAAACTATACGTATCTTGTAAATTTTTTTTTAAGAAATGAAGTCGGTGGTGTTATTCTTAAAAGAAAAAACAAAACAAATCAATTCTGCCCTGAACATTTGTTCATACCCTTTGAGTGCCCCAATATCTCTATCACCCGCGACTAAATAACAAAACAATCAAGCATAAAAACTTCAGAATGCCACTGTCTAATGTACTAAAGAAAACTAAATTAACAAAAAAAAATGTTCTGTTAAGTCAATTAGACCAGTAATTAACACTGGAATCGAAATAAAAAAAGTTATCGTTGTTTATATTCGAAAAATTAGGTCACCTTATTGTCAAACAGAAACAACAGTTTTTCCAAAATTCAAGCAGTAGATATATTGGGTAGATTTAATGTACTTACCTATATATTCAAGCAACACCTAATATTAAATTTTCTGTATCAAAACTGAGAAGGTTCTTCCTAAATTTAGTCAATTTCCTATATTACTTCGTTTACAAAAACATGGCTTCAAAACAAACACAGAACCGCTTGCAACATTAAAAATTCGGAAGTGAGGGGTTATAATTTTTAACATTTGCAAATATTGTGATGAGTCTTCTTATTGTATGTTTTACATACATTTAGAAACACATTTATTATTTCGCAGCATCGAATATAGGAATAAATATTTAAAATATATATATATTATTAATGATCTAAGCAATACACAATTCCACATGGTAAACTTCAACTTACTTGTAGTTCAAGCTATCAACAGTGTAATCAGCTGGTAATTATCTCTCTTTTTTTTTCTTTAAAGAAACGTTAAATTTAATGTGAATCAGTTAGTTATATATTCTCCTGAATGGTTAGAACTTATGCTTGTAAGCTGACTGTTTGGTTTTGGTGATCAACTGATCATGCAGAATGTAACGGCTGTATAACGGGATGGGAGAAATAATGACAGACCAGACCAGGATTCGAACCTTGGCCCCCTGAATCTCTAGTCAGGTCCTCTGCCATAGCTATCTGGTGCTGGTATTCGAATTGGTCTAGCTGACTGTCGCAGTTCTTCCCCATTAAATGATCTTTGCCCTAAGATCAACCCAGGCTCTCTCCTCTGGCAGGAGTAAACCTGTTAATTCCTGGGGTTGGCATGGCACCAAATGTAACCAGATGGGAGAAATAATAATGGACAAGACTGGGATTCGAAACTTGGCCCCCTGAATCTCTTGGTCAGCTAGGTGCTCTAGCAATTAAGCTACATCATGTATCTGCAGGCACTGGTATTCAACCAGTCTGACCGTCACACATATGCACAATATGGAAATTTAAAAAAACACGTGTAAGTCCAAGATTAAATGATATCACTATGTTCGACATCTCTGTGTTTTAGATGCTTTAATAGGTCAAATTAAATATATTAAAAAATAATGGTACAATTTCTTCAGAGTATATATGGGTAATGTACTGCATGGGTATGTTAGTAATTATGTACATATGCTAGTACAGTACCTCTGCTTCATGCTAAATCATTATATAATAGTAACCGTAGCAGTTTAGTCATTAAATAGTAACAACAATAAAAGTTTTGAATATAAAATGATTTTAAACTTTACATAGTAGTATAGACTTTTCATGCTTTTATATTAGTGTCAGTACAGCTTGCCAGCAAGCAGAGCGAGTGCTTTCCTGCAAATCGATCAGTAGCTCTACAGGACAATTCAGGTTGAAATATTCTATATTATTATATATTATAATATGACATTTCACCAACTCTGCAGATCCCATAAAACATGTTCTGTCTTTAGTTATTGGTCTCTAAACTTTGCTCCATGTCTGATGAATATTAATTTGGTCAACCATTTTTAAGCCACGGTCTGTGCATAAGTGCGGGAAAACCCAGCATTTAAACCACAATGGAAGACAGTTTGTTTACAATTTAGAATCACGTTTTTCATGTCTTAAATTAGATAATTCTTGTATCAGATGATACTTGAAGCATTATTATTCCAATATTGATTAAATGTAGAACGATATGAAATTGTCAATTATGTGTAATAAAAATGAAACACGATTTTAGCATCATATTGACATGTTTAACAAAGTAAATTAATATGCCCCCTTCCCCTAAGATATGCATGTACTGAAAGTGTTTATTTCTCCATATGAAAATCCACTTGTGGCTATAACTTGTAAAGTAAAGACATGGAACACATGAAACACGAACCTGTCTTGCAAAACCCCTGCAACTTCATGATTTACCGGTATTTGATGGAAACTTAAATTCAATTTGGCTTTAACCCTTATTCCATCTTTCTATATGGCCTCCGATGAAGATCTTCCTTTTGTTCCTCTCCTTGTCAGCCTGTCTCTTTCTATCTTTCCTTGCTAAATCTGTACCGGTGAAACTTAATGTTTAGGGTATACCCCGGCCTCTTTCCCATTGTCTTCATTGTTGTTGATAGATCGCGATGGTTGTTATGTGACCCTAAATAGGTGGGGTAATTCAAATCTTTTGTATTTTCTTACAGCACAAAAAAAAAATAAAATATATTTTTTGATTTCTCGACACTTTGTTATGCGATTGACTACGACAGCATCATTTATGTGAAAGCTCTATCTTTAGATAAAGTAATGAAGCAAATAATCAGATCTTACTAATGTTATCCACTAAAAATAAGCTATGTATCCTTAAAGTTTAAAAATGAACAAGCTAAAGCCACACTATACATACAGTCAATTTTATACCAGAGTGGACCAAAGAAGCACAGTTGCTTTGCATGGGGTCTAGTCAGCTTTGACTAGTCACTTTTTAAAGAAACATATTTATTATTTTAAGAGAAATTGACTTTTAATAATTTCATTTCAAAAATCTGCCAGGGGTGAAACTAAATTTCATCATTTTTAAAAATGATGATTACTACGGTAACCATAAAAATGAATTTTTGTAATAACTGAAAACCGTCATTTTTAGAATAATGATGGAGTTTATTTTAAGATATAGAGTAACTAGAATTCTGACAATAAATATGACTGTATTTTATTATTTTTCATTAAATTGGTAAGTCTGGGTGCACTTAATTATCTCATTTGTTTTAGGGGGCACTACATTATTTTGGTTTCAACTGTGGGTCAAGATGTTTCTCTACACATGGGACCATGGCAGGATAGTGTACTGTGAAGTAAATGGGTTCGAAGAATTAACTTAGGAATGGAAATTTGATGAAAACAAGTTATATTTACAAAAATAAAAAGATGTGTACATTATGTAGTTAGTAGAAATGACAATAATCAGTTATTTTTCAATATGATGGATTTCAGACTCACCCATGACTGATGATACAATTAAGTTTCTTAATTTGTTCCTGACCAGTATTTCATTATTGTGAGATATTGAACGAATGGTGAATTGGAAAATCTCAATAGGTTAAAGTCCAAGATCCTCTTGAAATGTTTACTCTCAATTGTCATATATAATTTTAGTTTTGATGATACAATACATGTATGACCCCCCCCCCCCCCCCCCCCCAACCTAATACTGCCTCCATTATCTGTCTGATGGCGATTATAGACTGGTTGAGGGGTATGATTTGGCAGGCAATACAGATTTTGACATTTTTATCTTTGCAGATATTGTTACAGCATTTAATTATTTTAAAAATTAAAGTTATTTTATTGCTAGGGCATCATAAATTTTATGATTTTGCATGGTTACACACATTGAAAATGATATTTATGTACATGTATATTGTAGAATATGGAGAGGGAAACCTTAGAGAGTTTGCAAGAAGAGTTATTGAAGAGGCTTGATGCTTATGGAGAAAGTGTTATGGACAACAAAGATTATGAGGACAGAATAAAGAGAGCAAAGAAAATTAAAAAGCAGAAGATGGTTTCTGGAGATGAGGGTGAGTGTAGTGAAAATGTGAGAAAAAGAAAGAAACGGAAAAAGAAGAAACTTGCCACAGAGAATGGAAGCTCATCGAGTGGAAAAAATGAGGAAGAAGTGGAGCAACCCAAAGTTACTGGAAAAGAAAAACGGAAACTAGAATTGAAAGAAGAACTTGGTTTAGATGATGTGGATACAGGTGTGGAAAAGTGCCAAGACTTGAAGGAGACAGATGAAATGACTTCATCAGATTCAAAAGTTGTTGTGTATCAAAGACCAAAATCCAAAAAGAAAGAGGAAAAGAAGATGGAGTCTGGTGAAAATTCGGAAGAACCTTCTGGTTCTGTTATTGATCTAAAGTCAGCAAGGTTAGATGTTCAGAAATTTGGAATCAAGGGATTCAGTGAGGATAAAAAGGATGCTGCTATGGAAGCTCTGCTGGTAAAACTTGGGGCAAAACCCAAGAAAAACAAAGCTTACAATTACAAAGAGTATCAAGAAATAGTGAAAAGACAAAAAGTTGAAGAAAGAGAAAAGAGGGAGTTAGACAGAAAACTAGGATACAAGGTCAAGAAGAAAACTGTGGCACGGAAGAAGGATCGTAACGATGTGGGACGCGTGGATGGACAAGTTGGGAAATACAAACATGGCGTCCAGTTTGTGACAAAAAAGGACCTGCAACCGGGAGGAAAGCCAGGCAAAAAGAAACGAAAGAAAAAGTTCTAGTTGTTACTGGTGTACTAAGAAGATTAGTTTGGAAATAAAATTATGATTTTTACATATAGCTATGATCTATGTGGTTTTTTTTAAATATTTATTTTAGTTGCATTTCTTTACATGAAAAATATCAGTCATAGAATTCACATGAAAATGCAGGTTAAAATTGATATTGGATTTACCATTTCAAGATGTGTTCCTGAATTGATTAGATACTGTATATTCCTTCATAAATGTCCATTCACACTGACTTGAATAGCTTATCACGTAAACAAAACCATTTTGGAAAAAAATGAAATTTTCCGTAAAATAACAAAGGGTTTCAACTGATTTTAAATTATGTACATGTATCCTTTTATTACTCAATACAGTATTTGTGTTGACTGTTGACAGATTGTTATATCGATCCCTACACTGTACCTTTTACATGATTCAAATGTAGGGTTTTACTTTTTGGTCTAACATATTAATTGTCTCCTAAAATTTCCTCCATTTATTTATCTGGCTATTCTTTTGCTATTTCAACCTTGATCATGCAGCTATTGTTTTGAATTTTACATTAAGACAGAGATCATGTAAAAAAAAAAAACTGTATGGTCATTGGTCAACACTCTGATAACAAGTGTATTAAATTTTCAGGTCAATTTACAGGCTCTTCACATTCCGGTATAAAACTTTGCTTTAAATAGAACTAATTATAGCCAAAGACAATGTTTTTCACCATGGTTTTTATACAAAAACCAAAAGATTATTTTGCAATTTCCAACATTAAAGCCAAATCTATGATATGAACAAATAGTATACAGATAATTACAGTGATTTACTGGTGGCCAGGAGTTATCAAACATTGCTGAGGATTGAAAATCGTTAATAGCCATTCTTATGATTAACCTTTAAAACTATCCTCTTCATGCCATTCAGAAATCCTCAATATTTAAAGGACCCAGCTGGTACAAGCATATTTTTATGTCAAGATTTCCTAGTTTGTTTACAGTAGACTTTAAATGAAGTGGACACTGTCTTATATATATCATATTTTGCTATTAGCTCAGGTATAAGGGTGTTATAAGCCCAAAACAATCAACAAAGGACATCAGTGGGTGGCATGGAATCAATTTTATATGCTATATTATTTCAACATAACAGCACAGCCTCATGAATCAGTCTTAATAGATTAATTTTTGTATGTTTACTTATTAAATATTTGTTTTTACACTACATGTTTAAAAATGAATTAAAGTGTTCTGATTCTCCGAATTTGTAATCTAGTGTTTTGACCTATGTCCAGAAACTGGGTCTAGATTTCAGAATTATAAGGTTTAAATTTCAATTCTTATAGAGTAAGATTCAGATACAACAGCAAGATATGTCACAGTACTTGCAGTTATTTGATGATATTATTGTAACTCACGATATTGTTATGCTATTCAAATAATTGAAATGTCGTGTTCTTAATTAATATTTTGAATCATTTTACCAAATCATTTTAGCTCATCTGAGCTGAAAGCTCAAGTGAGCTTTTCTTATCACTTTTTTTTGCCAGTTTGTCTGTCTGTCTGTTAACTCTTTTCAGTTTTTACTTTTAACCAAACACGGCACAAATAGTCCGAAATATCTAATGTTTTCCTGGCTTTTTTAATGATTTTGGTATTTTACATGCCAGGAAAATGTCAGAACCGGCGCCATAACGAAAACTGGAAATTCGCCGCCTCCAAGTGGAGGCGGCATTCTCGGCTCGAATTTAAATATTTACGAGTTGAATCAAATGTTTCACTCGATCACAACTAATTAATAAAACGATGATTTTGCTGCTCACTAATATCGCTTTTATGGGTCCTTGTATCCCATAAACAGGCTGTTGAACACATTCTATATAACTGTTGAGATTTGTTTTGATTTCATGCATTTTTGAAATCTCTCGAGAAAATAGGTCAACAACGCTATTGTTTATCAGTGTGATTATCGAAATGTGCAGTAAAATTATATCCTAAGCTTATTATTGAGTTTAAATATATATCTATTTAAAATCGAGCCTAGAATGCCGCTTCCAGATGGAGGCGGTGAATTTCCAGTTTTCGTAATGGCGCCGGTTCTGACGTTTTCCTGGCATGTAAAATATCAAAATCGTTAAATAGCCAGGAAAATGTCAGATATTTTGGACAAGGCACAAAGAGTTCTTAGATGAAGGAGATTCAAGTTTCTTAGAATGAAGAACTCAGTCCTCTTTCAAGGAAAGATAATTCAGAATTATTTGAAAATTGATGTCATTTTATAAAATTTTTCTTCTCAAAAACCATTTTGCCAGAAAGGCTGAAACTTGTGTGGAAGCATCCTCAGGTAGTGTAGATTCAAATTTGTTCAAATCCTGATCCCTGAGGGTGGGGCCACAATGTGCGAGGGGTGGGGGTGGGTTGAATTTTGACATAGAAATAAGTAGAGGAAAATCTTCTCAAAAACCATTTGGCCAGGAAGGTTAAAACTAGTATGGAAGCATCTTCATGCAGTATAAGTTCAAGATGGTTGAAATCATGATCCCTGGGGTAAAAAGGGGCAATGACTGGGGGGGGGGGGATAGAGAATAAATAGAGAAAAAATCTTCTCAAAAACTGAAACATTTGATCATGTGAGTTATATGGCCCCTGGGCCTCTTATTTACATTTTTTAAAAAAATTTCTAAACTATGTAACCATGTAGAGTCTTCAAAGAGTGAAAATTTTTCATAAAATATACTAGAACATGAACAGTTAAAATTGATTTAGTTATTTAAAAGAGCAGCACATCTCCATTTCTATATAATATATACATGTATATATCTAAAGAAAATTTGTAATGCCGGTAATTATTAGGAAAAGGTTTTTATAAAAAGCACAAACTGTTCCATCCCAGTTATTTTATATTTCTGTAATTTCAGTAACTATAGTAACAAAAATTACATGAAAAAAACCCTTTTTTATAAATGCATGCTCTTCTGGATCTGTTATTGAACAGGCTTTGTGATTCATAAAGCGTGAATTGTTACAGCCATTTTTATATTCCTATATAATCAGTAGCTATCCCAATTCATTCCTAAATAAATCTTTTAATATTATAATAAGACTAATTCATGAGGATCATATAGGTAAAAATATTTTAACAATTTTTTTGTCAAGCATATATTTAGGAAAATGTATTATTTGTGTATTATATAAAATTCCCATTTCTTTAAGGTAAAGCATTTGAACTATGATTCTTGTGATGTTAAATGGCAATAATTGCCTGCTTGCTGATTTATTTTTCACATTTTATGAAGCGTCCACAGGAAGTGGTTCAAAGCATTAACAAGGATGTCTACCTTTCATCCTTACACCAACAAAGTCATTGACAGGTTGTGCAAAACAAACCCTTACACGAATGAAAAGTGCCTGTTCCATTTACAGTGGGGTGTTTATGGTAATTTTTACACTCTTGATGGATTCTCATGGTCATTTGATATGACCAGCCAGTGTCTGAATTGACAACTTGAGTCGCTTTGGTGGTTACCTGGGCTAATTGGAGACATAGGTAAAAATTGTTGATTAATGGTAGTAATTAAAAATGACAAGAACTAAGTTTGATTGTTGATTTTTAATGTTTTTGTGCCCTCTGAGGAATTTTGATTGGAAAATTTTCTTGTTTTATGGGGTTTTGAATTGTTTCAATAAATTCTGACATGTTCAAAGTATGAATTTGATTTTTTTTTTCAGTAGTAGAAGTTTTAATTTCAACAATTGAAATCTATTCAGTATTTGCATAATTTTCTGTGCTGGATGGGAAGATTTAACGTTCTACATGGTGAAGGGTTCACCTGTTGAAGTAAGTTTTTGAACATATTACATACTAGTCTAGTAAAGATTATCTTCTAAAATCTAAAGTGTCTCCTTAATTTAAAAAAATAAGGAGGTATGGGACACCTCCATATTTTGATTTATTTTCTATTGAAATAAAAAGTAAAATTAACTGCTGGTAGAACTTTTGATCGAGTTTTAAGCTCCATAAATAAACTCATTGGTTCTTAACCTACTGGGAGATTGGGGAGGGGAGGTTATATTTTTTTTTTTTACTATTAACGAATTTATAAAGTGCATTTTGATGGTCAAATATTGGAGAATTGGAATTCAATCTTTTATTGAAATGGTGATTACATTCATACTTATAATTTAGAGTATAAAGAGCTATCATACACATAATCTCTAGGACTGTTGGGGCATATACCACCTTTTAATACCTATTTTGAATTCAAAAACTTGAAAATAGATGACTTAAACTATTTAGTTTATTTTATTGAATTCTGAATACCATACCTCATTATACAGTTATTTTGTTAACGAAGCTACAGGTAAACATAATTAATGAGCCCCCCCCCCCCCCCCCCTTTAAAATAAAAAAAACCCATAAATAACCAAAACTGATTTAAACACAATAAATCAATTAATTGGTAGATATATTGCACATTCATTAATTTCTTTGAATTTAGGAAGGGTGGTAAATTGGAATTTTAACTCATAAACAAATGTGATTTCTGATCTGAAATAGAATTATGTATGCAAGTCACATTTTTATATGAAGGCTTCCTTTGCAAATGAAGGTAGACATGTCAGTGCTATTCCTGTGTGCAAAAATCTGACAGGTTTAATTTGTGTGTGTGTGTGTGTGTGTGTGTGTGTATATATATATATATATATATATATATATATATATATATATATATATATATATATATATATATATTCACTTTTAAGACTTTTTAGAATTATTGTATTTTGTTCCACATACCACTTCAGATTTTATGCTAAATACTCTCAGCCAAAAATAATGATTTTGACAATACATGTATATAGCTCCATTGCTAATTATATACATGTAGTGCATTTTATATCAGTAAAGAATAAAAAATGAACAGATAAATTTTTTTGTTAATACCTTTTTAGTAAAAAAATATTAACTTTCTTTTATTGATATTAATTTTTTTTTATGGAATGGTAAAAATACTTTAAAATTATCAAACTTATGGTTAAAAACAGAGTTATAAAATTTGAAACATTAATTGGGAAATAAACACCTCATTCGTGGGAGTGTCTGTGATTATTTCTATGATGAGTGGGCGGTTGAATGTGCCTTGCCAACCTGGTTATTTTAAGTTTTAATGTGATCTTTTGACATTTTTTTAATTGATATAATGGAACGTATGTGCACATCCCACCTTGTTAACCTTCATTGTAGTTTTTGATTCCTATAGTGTATTGGATTAATAAAACCACTGTTTGAATTTGATATATGGTAAGTGGGATGTGTATTTGTTTATTTATGTATTGCTAAATTTATGATGTACTATATATATAATGTAAACAACACATTGGTATGTATACAGAGCTATTTGGTTTATATGCACAGGTAGCTATGAAAGACAAATTAGTGATGCAATGGCGTGTAAAATTGATGTCCAATTAGGTCAGAGGTTCCCATGATTATGCCCAGCTTTATAATGAACTGATGTTACATGAGGGGCACTAGGAAATGATAGATATTTATATATACATGTTTGTTTGATACCTGTACATCTAGTTGAGTAAAAAATGTATGGAATAATATGGAATCAAACAACTTGATAATTGTAGAGTGTATTGGACCATATTCTTCCAGACACTTTGACGAATCAACTAGACTGCTTTGGAATTGAATGAGCAGGCATGCAGAGAACTCTCTAGAGAGACACTGGATCAAGGCATAGAGTAAAGGGAGTGCTACAGAATAGGGCCCCTGTGGATACCACTGACTGAACATAAACACAGTGACAACAGCAGCCATGGATCATCTATCGACAGGTAAGTTCTACAGGTATTCTACAGGTATTGGCCAGGGCCCGATCAGTGATCAGTTAACTGAGCTGCCGGTAGATACTGTAATGTAATGTTAATGGCACATAGAAGGAAACCTTTAGATAGGTGGCATTAATTAGTCAGACATTCTCAATGTGGTGTGTTGGATATGTTCTATATAACACTTGTTTTTCCTCCCATTGATTAGGTAGTGTTCTATGGGACACAATTGAATATAATTCTCATGGTTTTTTTATGTTTACGCGACAAGAAAGCGACACTCAATCGTTGAGAGACTGGAGAGTTTTCCATTATTTAAAATGGAGATGAAATGGCTGTCTTGATATAAAACAGAAGTCTGAGGGAAGAGGCATTATGAGCAAATTTAAAATTTATAAATGCTAGATCGATGATAATGATCAAATCCCATTATGCTATACATGTAGCTTACAGGGGTGTAATATGTACATAGCAACTCACATATATATATATGTATGCTAAAATATCAATGTGTTCCATCGAATGATTTTAATAATAATCATAATCTGTGTTTCACACTCTCTGATTACAAATTTATTTAGTGACAATTTAGATCTGGAAGACAGTTGTGGAAATTGATATACATGTGTATATGTTTGTTTCCTTAGTTGAGGTGCCTTGCAATGTTAGGTTGTAAGTTCCCCACCTTACATCTTACACTGTGTGTGTACAGTCACTTGATTAATTAGCAAGCTCTTAAAATTAGATAATCTGTAACTTCACCTATTAAGCAATTTAACTGATCGAAGAAACAATGGTAAACAAGAAACCCATGTACCTAGATGGTCACCTAAGAATAATATTCGAGTATCCCAGTGAAAAATTCAATACAAATGTAATTAGTGCATTATAATTACATGTACCAATATTTTTTCCTCTGTTTCTTAAGAATAAGATTGTGATTCCTAGCTGCTATAGAAACTTAAAGGGCAAAAATCTACACAATCCAGTTCTCACCAGTTTATCAATCGGTCGAAACTTTCAGCAACCTAAGAAAAATCATGGTCTGCGCGAAATAATCATGATGATGCTAGACTCAAACTCCCATATTAGACTTTTATCTAACTTTAGCTGATGTACATCAACTATAATTTAGCTGCTTTTACTTACTCTTTATCATCATGGCGGCCTTTATAAAGATCAAACTATATATGATATGTGTCAAATTTGGCCCCCATAATTTACCATCTTTTAAAAATGTTTTAGGTTTATTATACATGTATTGTTAAGTTATTTTTTTTTTAGAAAAGTTGATATAATATATATATTTACCTATTTATTTGATTTATTTGCACTCACTGGCAGTATTAATTAAGGTCAGAAGTGACACTTTTTTGTAATACTTTAATCAAAATCCAAAATTGTCATTTTCATTGTCTTTTTTGAATGGGAATTAGAGTGACGCTTTACACAAGAACAAACTTATTGTACGTCACTTATAAGTCTTGGATTCGTACATCTTTGATGAAAATATATTTTGTTTGTTCAAGCAATTGCTCACTGTTTTCTGAAAGAAAATCTCCTTGAAAACAAGCTGTTTTATGCTCATGCAAAATGGCGGGAAATATTATGGTTAATTAACTTTTTAATGTCATTTGGGTCGAAATGAAAATTTGAAAAAACTTCACATAATTATCTGTACAAAGGAAGCAAAGAATTACAGTAAATTGTTTTTAATGTCATTTGGGTCGAAATGAAAATTTGAAAAAACTTCACATAATTATCTGTACAAAGGAAGCAAATTTTTAAGAATTACAGTAAATTGATGGTGTTCATTTTAGATGGCTATATAAGGCCCACCACTGCATGGGCCTTATATAAAAGTATATAAGGCCCATATCATAGTCCTTTGTCAAAAAAGAAGTAAATTTATATAAACATTATTAAAATGCTTTCTTTGATGGAGAATTGTTGGATATGAAGGTAGCGATCTTTGCAGACAAAATTAACAAAATCTGCTAACGCGAGTTATTTATTTTTTTCTGCAATGTCACTACATGTACCTTCATAGTCACATGAAACACTAAAGAAAGCATTTTATTGTTTAAATGATGCATGGATTGAAAGATGTATGAAGATCTAAAGAGTATTAATGATATCTAATGTACAACAATTGGGGATCAATCACAAAGCTGGCCCAGGATAGGTAGGGGTGGAGGAAGTTTGCTGCTGCCCTACACACCACAGGGTGTAAAGGACGATGATGAATGTACAACAATGTAAAACATTGTTGGGGGTTGGGGGATGGGGTGGGATGAAGGAATAATCAAAGGACAGCATAATATAGATTTTTGTGTAAAATTGCATTTATTAAATTTTATGAATGAGAATACTATACAGATTCCCAGTCTTCACTGAAAAGTTAAATTGCATCTTATCATTTATACTTACAATCAATGATGGTTTGAGCAGGTCTGCAACATCATGAGCATCAATGGAGAAAATGTTTTATGGTTGATTGACTGGAAACCTTAATTATTTATATAGCCAAAATTGTATTATATATTGATGAGGTTTCTCAATGATTCTTCTCAGTCTGTCATGGATTCATTGAATCAGATAATACATGTGTGTGAACCACCCTGTGATCTATAAGAAAAAAAAAATGGAATTCCTTCTCCCGCCTATGCAGACCTATTCTCATCATGTTGTTAGCAGGTTTTGTGTAATAAATAAAGTATTTGATAATAAATGTTGAACTTTGAATATTAAATCATGGCCTCCACAGTATTTATTTAGGCTAAATCTGGTTTGAATTAATCACCATGTAACATTTTGCTGTTTTATATAGTAAAGTGAAAAAAAATCAGGATTTCAATTTAAGTCGTTTTATTTTTCAATTTGCAACAATATCATCATTTTGAAACAAATGAATGAATATAGAACCACTGAGTTCAAAATGCATGATGTTAATAATCAGTCAGACCCCCATGTTGCTCTATACACTGAGCAATGTGCCGTTGCATACTGTCTACCAAACTGTCTATATAGTTCTGATCCAGACCCATCCACGTTTCCATGATAGTAACTTTCCAGTCTGTGATATTATCTGGCTGAATTTTTTCCACAGGATCTTTCATGATCTGCCAAACACTTTCAATCAGAATTTAAATTCGGGGAAGCGGCAGGCCATTCCATTACGGTCAGGTGATTCTGTGTGAACCAGTCACGGCTATAGGTTGCGGTGTGCAGTCTAGCATTGTCCTGTTGTAAAACATATGTTAGATCGTTTGCCACAATATTAGACAACAGCAATCCCTCCCCCAAAATTTCACAGTATTTGATTGCAGATATATTTCCATTCACAGAAACAAGTGGAGTTAAACCCAACTTGCTTATTCCACCACACCGTAACAGCTGGTGAGAACTTCGGCACCATTTTTTGACATTGTTTAAATTTTGCCCACCTTTTCCAAATACATCTGTAGAACTGAAATCGACTTTCGTCTGTAAAAATCACATTATCAAAATTGTAATTCTGATGAACGATACACCATGCCTCTCTTTTACGCTTGTGCTCTTTGGTCATTAGTGGCACCTTTTGCGGCACAGATTTAAAATAATTACTGCGAGCCAGAGTCAGACCCATAGTCCATTTTGACACTAACGCTGATCCTCTTCTTGCATATTCATTGGCAATTTGCTGTGCTGACCATTGCAATGAGAAGCAGCAAGTTGTGCAGCCCGACTGTTGTCATTAATGTCAAAATTTTCTTCATACCAGATCCCGGACACCATATCTCGGACTTCTCTTCACGAAATCTTTTCAAATTGTCATACACTGTAGTCCTTGGTATGTTATTTCACATAGTTTTTGTGCTGAAGTGATTCCACTTTTATAAAGATCAAGAAGATGTTTTCTGTTGTCAATTTCTGACATCGCTGAAGCCCGGAAACTTATCGTCTGCTGAAAGCGTCATCACATGACATCACATAGATACAAGGGGAATAACTCTAAAAGCATCCCATTCATTTGTCGATATGAAATTTTTTTACAGAAATTATATACTTGCATGCATACTGTAAAAATCCGGCACTTTACTATGTATGGCTAATGGCTCAGTGGACAGTAGCCAATAAGTGGCTGGTTTGAATCCCCAAGAACAATTTGTTGTTTGATATTAGGCCTGGCTCAGTGGACAGATACTAAATAAGTGGCTGCAGGTTTGAATCCTGACTAACAATTAATTTATTGCTTGATGTAAGGTCTGGCTCTGGACATTTACCAGTAGGTTAGAGCTTGGACAGTAAGTTATTTATAACTGACAAATTATCGGTAAGAGGCCGGGAGTTCTTGGTGTCACTTCCGTTATCTATATTTTGTTAGTCGATCTTGTTAAATGGTTCCTGTAATTAGTGTTAAAGTTGAGGTACAAAGAATGATTAATTGTACATAATTTGCTCTGAAAACATTGATTCCCCCCCTTTTTTAATGGATACCTGATAAACACTGTACTTATAACTGTGTGTTTCTAAATTCTAAAATTGTTGAAGGGGGCTGGATCTTCATGATGAATTGCATGCTTTTTTTTTTAAAACTGATCCACATTTTTTCTTAAATGGATTGTAATATATGATGATAGATCCCCTTTAGATAACATATGTTGTTTTGTAAAAGTGAATTGTAAAGATCTTCTCTCTACATACTGTATGTGTATTTATGAATGCTTTAGTTGATGATGATGTTGACACAATTGCTAGATGATTAGGGCAACAATATAGTTTTTAAATACACATTGCAGTCATATTACTTTACCTAATGTGCAGATATGTAGTTTGAGTCAACTACCGGTACATGCAGTTCATCTGCAGCTATATTCCAACTGAAAACTACCCATAAATTGGCAAGTTTTGTTACAAACAGGACCAGTTACTTTTGAAATAGAATCAGAAGCCTTTAAAAGTATTTGACATTTAGAGTTTGAGTTGACTTTAGAAGCGACAGAACCCTTTATTACAATTAAGGCAGAACTTTGGTGTACATTTAAATCAATCATTCCCTTTCGGAGAAAGTTTTTCTTTAACACTTAAGGGACACCTTCATAAAAGAGCTCTTATAAGTAGAGGATTTAGTTGATAGAGCCGATGTGATTACTTTTCGATTCCCTGAAAGGGTTGACATTGAACGACATCCCTGCATTCGAAGCAGCTGTTACTGCGGCTTTAATTAATGACACAGGGGCTTGAACTTGCAGTGTTTAATCACTGATATTATTCAACAAGAGCTTAATGTTCCACTAATTTATTTGCTTTCAATCAATTTCAAGCCAAAGAAGAAGAAAAAAAAAGAACGAAATAAAAATTGATGGCCGGAACCCATTTTCTTTGTCCACTGTAGCATAGCAAATAATTGACTACCACTTTCCTCTGGAGAGCCAACACGATAAACTTTCATGCTGGAAATGTCCAGCCAACATTTATTTAAATAGCCTTGGAAGTATTGGGATTTTAATATTTTTTCTGTAATACATTGTGTACATACTCTGTGTATACGTTGGACGTACTGTAGTGAAATTGACCAGCTAGTCTTCAGTGAAGTGTTAAAATTGGAAAAAGAGACATCCTTTTGTTCCATTTTGTTGTGAAATAATCCTCTAAAGTCCTGGTGGAGTTTGTCATGAGATAATGAATAATGTACCTTCGTTATTGATTCTGATGTTTATCTTGCGAGGACAAATTTTTCTTCAACTTTGCGGTTGCTTTACTTGTTTGGAATGAGGATTACATTATCATCTAACTTTTGCTTGAGCGTCAAGTAAATACTTGGCTAGAAAGTGAAGCTAATGAACGCTAAAAAGATTTCTTGTTCACCCTAAAAGGTTAGTTGCAATTTAGCTAATGGTTTATGCTATAAAACCCTTTTAGTTTATAATGCTTAGTAAGAATTTTTGCAGATTCTGATTGATTTTTTTTTTAAGAGAATGCAGGTTTGATTATTTTTCCATTTTTAAATGTGAACTGTACTTTCTTGTTTCTCTGATGAAACAACCATCTAATATTAGTCATGGGTACATGCCAAACTTAATAATCATAGAATATATGCACTTGCTTGCATGCAAGTATATACATTTACTATCCACTAAAGTAGCAACAATAATCAATATTTCCTTTTTATTGCCAAGTTAATGAGGTATATTCAAGGTTTTTTTTTTCAATAAATCATTGAGAAGAAATTTCCCACGTCCGAACTTTGAAGTGTGAATATCCTAAGAGTCAAAGTCTTACGAATTCTCAGTAACAGTTCTTCGGAGGTTGTTTACTTGTTGATTCTGATCCCAAAAATGTTTTACAATATAGCAGATTCACAGTAGTCAAGATTCTTTTGAGAGAAATGTCTTAGCTGTGCACTTGCATGCAGTATTAAGTCCATGTATTTATCAAATATGTTTATGTATTTTAAAGATTATGCACACAGAACGTGAACTTAAATGAAATCTGCATTAGGAATTTTTTCGTGTTGAACATGAATGAAGACAACCTTTTAAAAATACTTGAAGTTTGCTAAGCTTATTTTGTTCTAAGCTGTAGGTTAAACATCTCCCCTGATAGGATAAATAATCTTGTATACAAGTTCTATATCTCTAGCTGTCCCTATATGTCGATGTTTGAAGCAATGTTATAACTGTGTCTGTCTTAATTAATCATTATAAAACATTTCTGATTAACTTAATACCAGGTATATTTTCTATTCAGATTTAAAAGTCATATATTGTGTCTCTTTTGATCAACATATCATGGCTGCCTTAATCCTTATTTAAAATACATTTCTAATTAACTTAATTCAAGGTATATTTTTCATTTGGATTTCAAAGTCATCTTCATTGTGATCTAAAACTTAAATGTTTATAAAACTGTCAATGTTAAACACTTGGCTGAGTGTTTATGTAACCCCTTCCCCACTCTTTTTGTTTAAATCTGAGTTGCTGTTTTTTTCTGGTCTAGGTGTTGAGACATTACGTCATGGCTTTTGAGGTGGTACAGGTATTTGACAGGTATATTGCTCCTTAATTCCCCGACTGTCCATGTGGAAAATTAGATTGACTACTTATGATGGAATAGGCGGGACTCTTCAATCAGTTCTTATACTCTCAAACAGTCTTAGAATAAGTACCTATTACCTATATCAGTACCTGTTACCTATATCTTAGTAACTCACCTCTTGAATCACAGTTTGTAGTTTGTTAGTCCAGACTGAAGGTGTTAAATAGTTGCCTCCCTCTACAGTAGTCAATAATGGTGACAATAACCCCTATCTTAGCTTCTTCAGGAGGCATTGGACACCTCCAAATTGCAATGTTCATTCTTTTGAAATTATCTAACACATTTTTTCTGTCACTATTTTTGATGTCTTATAGTATAGCTCAGTGCAATAGGTTGTAAAGCTTCAGTCACTATATATCTTCCGGTCATACATCTGCAACCCCCTGGAACTTTTTCCTTTTTGAGATATTTTTAAATGCATTTTAATGGGAATTTTAAAATTTTGAAATGGTGATTATATTTTGATTATTATGTATTTTAATCCACATAGTATTTTAAGATGTCCCATACCACCTTAAAAGAATAAATTGAAACCCTCTTTAGCTCATATTCTCCCATATCTTTCATTCCTTGATTAATTAGATGTAAATGTAAATGTATTACTCACTAGCAAAGTTGAGAATTTCATTACCTTTCGGAAGAACATGGCAATTCATTTAACTCTCACAGTGTCTTAAATAGAGGTACAGCAACCAAAATAAGAGAGTTGAAATGGAAATTCAGATATTATTTTGTGCTTAAAAAGAAGCATTGCCTATATATATTCAAATATAATGATGTGTTTGTTTAACTTCAATTTCAACACATGTAATTATTTTGAACTTCATCGCTCCTAGGATCTTTTGCTAAGATATTTTTTTCTGAGGCAACTAAGTCAGAAATAGGGGGAATGAAACGTAATATAAGTGATTTCTGAGCAGTCATAAATTTTAGGTTTTATAATGTGTTAACCATGTGCTAAACACAAATTCATATTCTACAGTCATTAAAATTTGTCATTCATGAAAAAAAGTTGTACTCTTCTGTTGACCTATTTTTCTAAGAGGAAAATTCTCTTTTTAGATTCATAAAACTCTACGAATAAAAAAAATGAACTCCAATTAGATGTTTTTTGACAATCCACATAATTCTATGTATTAGAGGTCCTCTCGTCTTTGCCAGCAGGATAGTGCTTTATTCCGACACTCAGGGTTGTAGCAAAGTGCCGATCAAGAGGGCTCAGTATTGTTGACTGCGATACTCAGGGGAGGTAAGCAGGCTGATTTTGGTGTCCCCCCCACTGTGCAGTATAATACTACTGGATCGCTGTGAACATTAGTTACATTAAGAGTAGGGGTGTGTGAGACAGTGTCCCATTGGTTTAAATATGTAACCTTAACCTGACCCAACCAAAAGTTGTCAAAGAGTCTTTATATAGACTTGAAAAAGAAAAGAAAAACTTAGCTACATTACAAATAATGGATTTCCAGTGTTGCAGATGGTCCTGTTTGGATGGATAAGACCAGTCTTAAACATTTGAGTCCTTACATTTCACTGTTAATATCTTATTAGGAGGACAAACAAATATTTTTTTGTCACATATTACATATGTGATGTAAAACAAATTTAGGATCAAATTAATTCTCTCTCTCTCTCTCTCTCTCTCTCTCTCTCTCTCTCTCTCTCTCTCTCTCTCTCAGACTGTGACTGTCTCTCTGTCTGTCTCTGTCTCTGTCTCTCTCTCTCTCTCTCTCTCTCTCTCAGACTGTGACTCTCTCTCTCTCTCTCTCTCTCTCTCTCTCTCTGTTGTATTCTAACATAATGATTGTTGATTCATATATCTCATTGCTCACAGTAACTCTTTAGAAAGTTTATTAGATTGGTTGGGAATGAAATTGTTTGGATAAAGGAACTTATCACCAGTATCAATGCCACTATATCAGAGCTAATTTTAAGAATATAAGATTATGTTTGTAGATGAGATATCAGAATCTGATGTCTCTATTGTGTCTTAATATATGTGAGATATTTACATCAACTACATCAGAATTACATCAGGGCATCTGCAGAACAATTTGAAGTAAAGGAGTAAATTTCATCCATATTTAATGTTCATTATAACCATCGGTAAACAGTGTGTACGCTAGAAATCACAAGTATTGTATCGGAGATCGTACGTGACTCCCAGAGACAAAATCTTGACACCAATTTGCTCATCTGCTGCTAATTTCTAAACATCTACCATTGTAGATTTATAGATTTTCCATCTAGTACCTGTCATTAAGTTTTGTGGCACAGGTACGTATGTAGTTAGTTTCGAGCTAATTGATGCTGCTATTGATGATTTCGTTGATGAGTTTCTTCTCAGTGACTTTGCATTCCATATGTCACTGTCGCTTCACTTTCTGCACAATAATTCTAATTCAACCAAACTTGTTGATCAAGTTACTAGTGGAGATTTTGTTTAATTAAGGTCTTTGGTATATTGATAAATTCTCTGCAATATTTAATTTATCTCAATATTTGGCATTCTTAGATGCTATGTAGGTGTTAGTGGGATTTTATCACTTGTTAGATGTGGGTGTCATGATCCGAAGTAAAAATAAAAAGAATTTACTTTGCAACTCAAGGGTGTGATGAAATTGCAAATCATGAACAAGAAATGAAATTATATTTCTTGGATAAGATATCTAAAAGAACTTTTGAATTAAGATATGCATAATTTTACACCATTCAACTTTTTCTTGTTTTCTTGATTTTTCATCCCTATCTCAAAAGAAACGTGAAATATTATGGGTATGGGAGTGATTTTTTAAGGAGTAAAAGTAAACATCTCAAACTTTATATGATAAAAGTTACCATCAATAAAAATTTCTTGTTCTTAATGGGACAAAGAAAAAACAGAGAGATATATATCCAAGGATTTCATACATCAAGGTTATAATACATATGAAGGAAATTTTGATTAACCTTCCAACTTACTCTGATATATCCATGTTAATTATTTAAAATACTCAAATTCTACTGTTAATATATATGATGTATTAAATATATTTCTCAGTAATATTGTATTTGAGATTTATGTTTTTTTATTTTGCAATGTTCACGATACATGTACTTAAAGTTTGCATATTTTTGTAACGTCAATTTTAAAACATTCCATTTTTCGGTAATCTCAAGTTCAAAATATTTTAGTTTCATCCTGGACATCTTGTCCTTGGCATCATGGGATAAGAGGCTGGAACCACAGCATCAACCATGTCCTGCCGACTGACAGTAGAACAAATCAGTCAGTGCAGACGAGGATCTGATATTGATCTCGAGGTAAATGTCTTTTTGCTAATTGCAGTGTATATATATGTTTACATATTTGAGTTTTGCTAAAATTTATCATTTATATCTTTATGGATTTATCATCACATATCAGGATGTAGGGATGTATCAAGGGAGATAATACAGAAAAAATGGAATAATTTCTGAAAAAGAACTTAATCTGTCAAACAATTTTCATTAAGGATTTGTGAATGATTTAGTTAAGTAAACAGAATCACATGCCACCATGATAGATGATGTCTGGTGATCTGAACTATGAGTTTTCCTAATGTGAGCACACAGAAAGGAATGTCAGTATGAGTTTGTGGAGAGAGAGAGAGAGAGAGAGAGAGAGAGAGAGAGAGAGAGATGGTACTAAAAATTACATAGATTTTTATTTATATTATTATAGTCTAGCTTGTTATTGATTAAGAGGTATTAAAAGACTTTTTCACTTATTAGGAGCAAAATGGATATATTGCACTGATGTGTAGCTTTGTATCAGAGCAAATGGTCATTTGCAGCAAAAGCATGTATTCCATGCAGTGACATATTTATTGGAAAAATGAATTGGAATCTGGTTTTGTTCAAACTTCTTTACCTACACAATTTTTTATCTAATGATTTGATGATCAGATCTTTTAATGGAGTCTGAGTGTCAACAATCTTACAATGTACTGAGATTTGAATCATTTTGATACCTGACACTCAATGGAAAAGTTCCATAACAGGGAAAGTTAAAGTAAGTCATGATCCTCTGTAAATTAATATAATCATGACATTTTATGTCTCACCTCTCATCATGTCTTGAACGGATATGAAGTAGTACAGATCATGTAAACATGATTTTACATGTGTCAAAAAAAATCCTTGAAAACATTTTGAAACTGTATACCGGTAATTCATTTGAACATGAATTGTTTCAATCAGCAGTAAATTTATTTTTATATTCTTTGATGATAAATTTTATGATATTATTTACTACAGCATCTTCTGAAACATGAATTAATGATTTGGTAATTAACCTGTACCTGTTTGTTTCATCAAGCCTCAAAGTGTGAACTGCATTTCATAAAATAAATTACATGTACCTGACATCATAGAAATCTTCTTACAGAAAATCCTGTGGGTTAAAATCTTTGATATAAATGTTACCGCTGTTTGAACCCTGGCCGTAATCTGCAACTAGTTTCACAAGTCTTTCTATCTTAATTAGAGGAAATTAGAAACTGTTTATTGGATGGGACCTATACAAAGCCAGACATAATAGACAGAAAAAAACATCTCCATAGGTTATTATTAAGCTTGCTTAGTCCTGAAGGTCGCTTATGAAGTGTTTCTGTATTTAGGTCTCCCAGTTTAATTCCCGTCTGTTGACATTATATGGTTGCTATGTAGTACCTTAATCCCTGTGTTTGTCCAGTCACAGATTCAGAGCACTTGTGCATTTTTTTAATGCTGTAAAAACATCCTAATTACATGCTTTTTATGGAACAAAACAACTACGTTAGCATCATCCACAGAAAATTGAGAGAGAGAGAGAGAGAGAGAGAGAGAGAGAGAGAGAGAGAGAGAGAAAGAGTGCATGTATAAAGTCATGCTTTTGAAGGAAATATTTCTAGCAAAAGAGGATGAACTAGCACTATTTGACTTCAAGGAAGTTGGTTCATATATCATATACATGGATTGCTTTAAATTGACTTCTCTGCAAGATTTTACTAGATTTTGCAGGCAAATTCTTAGTTGACTCTATCTTAAGTGAAATATCATCTAATATGAGCATTGATTTTAAAACAGACTGCAATTAATGGCTTTCTTCCATTAGACCAAAGATATAAAGTTCTATCTAGCGTCTCCTTTCTTGTTAATGTTTACTGGATATGTGCATGTATGAACAGTGAACCAAAGTATACATGTGCAGATCTAGTTGGGGATTTGCATAACGTAACGCCCCCCTCTTTCATCTTTCACCAAAAAGTCAGGCATTAATAAGGTTAAGATGATAGCAGGATATGGGGTTTTTTTTCTCCCCCCCCCCCCCCTCTCCCCCCTTCCCTTTTGAAACATGGTTTTCAGTATCAGGCGCATAGAGCCGGTGCTAATATCTCCTGTTTTTGTGGTGCTAAGTTGATGACTCCCTGTGGATGGAGGTTTTCCCCCAGCTTAATCTGGTACCCAATTGCAGCAGGGTAGATAAAGTGCCTAATATCTAAGGACACAACATCAAGTGACCATAGCATGAGCAACCATCTCGAACCAGTGACCTTTGGTTCACTGGCGTAACACCAATGACCATTGAGTCAAGTGGGTCCTCCAATTTTAGATATAACGTCCCAAATGATATATTCAACTGCCATATTTGTATCAGACGTTGGACTGCGCGTCACTCCAAATGCCTAAGTCACACTTTACCAGATAACACAAAGGTCCAACAGGGATAAAACACAACCTCCTGTTGGTTGTTTGTTGATGAAAGGCATTCCAGCCACTGTTGGAACCTCTTTGAATCAGAGTTTGATGCATACAAATTGGATAACAATCTTGACGACAACTGGTTCCAGAAATTCTCCAATCATGCAACAGTCAACCGATCGACTTTACCATTTGAGTAACAATGAAGTACAAGGTTGAACATTTTAGATTACCACGCAGCACAAAATCATCAGAGAAAATTATTTCGAACAAAATTAAGAAGACTAACAATTGTGTATTGGTCAAGAGATTGACAAAATGGATTTAAACAGTGCAAGTTTGGTTTATCATTTTCATGCTAGAATAGTTGTCCAGATGTGACTAATGTAGCCAACAGACGTCAGCAGAAACAGACCAGTCCTGGGAAAGACTTGCACAAGTTCCCTACAAAAACCAGGCAAGCTCGAAGATACTGCATTAACATTTTTACTATTAAGAAAATTAGACTGATTGTGTCCTTTCCAGGTTTTGAACATGCTTAAAACTTTCAGCTGCATGCATGGATTATAAGAACCTCATTCACCATATTTTACCAGATATTGAATATTGCGGAATGAGAAAGAGAAAAGAAATGATGATTCTTTGGACATTCAATTAAGATCTAATTACATGTATCTTGTGAGGTGTGACTGAAGCTAAAATTTAAAGCACTCTTCTCTTCTTGATTTCTTGTTAAGTACAAAAATCCTTCATTAAAAAGGTTTATTGGATAAGCAGTTTTAAAAATCTTAAAGCTATCTTTAATGTTATTTGGTTTGAAAAAGCTTCACTTTATAAATTTCCCAAAAATTTGAAAGTTTGACGAGCAAGTATACAAACATTTCCTTTTCTGTAGCACTAAATTTGTTACATTTGTGTTATGATTTTTCCCCTAAGGATTGTTAATAATAAATTATAAATATTTTATATTTTTTAGGATGTGAAAATATTTATGTGCAATATCCATGTTTGCAATATCATTATTTAGTTAAAATTACTGGATAGGGAATTTGCAAAATCGATCATATGTTTTTTTCATGCTTTAATTTTAAACAACGAAATTACATTTTAAAATCAATAACATTAAATCGATGAATTTCTATTCCCAATAAAAACTCAGCAACAGTAGTCCATTATTTCTTTGGATACAACATTAAGCATTTGTGAGTGTTAAACCAGATTATACAGTACATAATTTACCTGTGTAAAGTGTACTATATGATTTTACAGAAGTCGGATGATAAAGAGGGTAATGATGATCTAAGTAAACAACGGAATTGCACTAATTACTTTTCTGCTCTAGTGTGATCTTAAATGTTGAAATCATTATTCCCTCAAGAGTCATTTTAGTGTGATCTTACCTGTTGAAATCATTATTCCCTCAGGAGTCATTTTTCGGGACTTTTTTTATTCTGTTCTTAAATGTACTAGTAGTAAATCATATAAAATCCGACTCTTTCAAATATAGAAGATTTTTGCGTTATTTCCAGGATTTGGATTTCTATTTCTTCGACTCTGCAAGTAATATTGAGGTTTTCAATAAGAGATATATAGTGAAATGTTGATACTGTGATGATAATAAAAAAACTGGATGGAGGCAGTCATAAGTGGATATTTCTGAATCATATATAGTTTATTGCATGATCGAATGTCATGAACAAATATGTGTTCATGAAAAAAAACATGTTTAGCAGCTTTTGACTAGGATGATGCCCTATCATTTATTAAAACATGATATTTGATTGCAATCTACCATATGTACCTGTTGAAAATTATAGAAAGAAACAAAACATGAATGTAGCTGGCAATTTTGCTGATGAAATATCTTTTTTTTTGTTTGTGATGAAATTCATAAATACTCACAGAAGACATTCAGAACTCAGCTCATATAGTATAAACTGAAATTTTTGAACTATTTGATGGAAAATAACATTTTAAGAAAAAAATTGTTAGCTGACTGAATTTAATAACTCCTAAAATACTGGGTTGAAACATTCTACACTTTAATTCATAAAATGCTTTGCATTTAAAAACATAAACTGTTCCAATATACCCTTTAATATGCATGTATATACATATATAACAAATTTATTCCTGATGATCGATACTCTTTTCGTGTTTCGTACAGAAACAAAAATGAATTGTGCTTCTAAATAAAAAAAAGTGACAGGACAAACCATTAAACTGCTAGTCTACATGTAACTTGAATATTTACATTACCAGTACCAGTATTTGTATCCATTAATGTAAAGGTAAAAAACCCTCTTGTTTAAATATTTTGTTGAATTTTTATTGTCCTCCCTTGAAATTTTTGTGTTTTGAAGATCACCTAAGACTTTTCACTTAGAATATTAAATTTGGACAACCTGCGCAAAGTGTAACATGCAGTTCTGCCATTTTGATTTTGTAGCTAGTAAATAACTTGCAAGATTGGTTGACTAATATTTTTTGGTTTTAATTCCAACCTTGATAGTTGCACTATTAGCTCTCTCCTTTAAGGTAGTCCATCCATAACTATCATATTTCATATTTAATAGATTGTAAGTTTGATCACTAAAATCTTAAAGTGATTTTAAGGGGTTTATTAAATAATAAAGAATCATCTTTGAAATTTTTAAATATGTTGAATATTACTAAAATTATCACATATTGCAGTTAACATTGAAGTCTATGGGAAAAATGCATTTTTAAATATATCTTTTTAGTACAAGTAATTTTCTCACAAATCTCTTGGTAAAAGGTTGCAAAAGCTCTCCCTTTCATTGAAAATGCCAAAAAAATTCATAATTTATCATATATATTTTGAGAAAACGATTTTTCCTCATTTTTGTAAAGGGCGGACAACTCTTTATAAAAATTTTAAGTGCAAAAAGTTCATTCAATTGACTTTATACATACTCCTGAGTTTGGTTTATGTCAGCCTCATAATAATTTTGAAATAAGTATTTAATGTTGTTTAGATCAATCAAAATTGTTAAATTCCCCTCAGTTATGGATGGACTACCTTAATTTACCTACCGATGGTGAAAGCTTTGCTGTTACTGCATGTCTGTAATATATGACTATACTTCCAATTGGACACATGGTCCACTTTTATGCATGATCTTTTTTCCCATCAGGGTACACTACTAGTAATCACAGGCCAATATCAATGTAAGGTGAGAGATACTAGTGGATGCTTTGAAATGGTGTCTGTGATGGATGCGTAACATGTATCATTTTGTTGACCACCCATCGGCAGCTATCAGTTTTTGTGTTGTACAGACAGGTGTAATTTGCAATGGTTGTATTGTGTGAGAACAGTACAATAAGAGCTAATTGTTGTACATATGTGCTCAGTTGGTATTAAATATGAGTTGTTCATAGAATTTTAGCTGTCATTTATTAGAACTGAAAAAAAATAAGAATGAAGTAGCTTTAATGGCATTTGATGATGCTAGTACTAGAATACACATTATTATACCCCCGCTCAAAAGGAGAAGGGGGTATACTGTTTTACCGTCTGTCTGTCTGTCTGTCCATAACAAAAATTTCTGTCACATTTTTCTAAGCAACTATTCATCGCAGATGCTTGAAATTTTAACACACTCTTTATTTAGGCAGACCATATGGTGGGATCTATTTTTGTACCAATCGGATCTCAACTTCACGTTAAATGATGACTTTGTTTATTTTTAGCTTAAATTTTTAAACAATTAAAGGACTGTATATGATATTAGTCAAATTTGGCCCCCATAATTCGCCATTTTTCAAAGTGTTTCAGGTACATTAAATTGTTGTTATTTTTTAGAAGAATTGATATAAAAATATATTTGTCACCTATTTATTTGATTTATTTGCACTCACTGGCAGTATATGATGTGATGCTATTTTTATAATTCAATCAAAATCAGTCAAAAATTGACATTTAATTTCTTTTATCTCTTTTCGAATGGGAAATATACAGGGATGCTTTGAACAAGAACAAACTTTTTGTCACTTATAAGTACTGGATAGATACATCTTTGGTGAAAATATTTTGTTTATGCAAAAAATGGCGGGAAAAGGTAAACTTTATGATGTCATATTTTTAAACTGTGAGCACTTTGTTCAAAATGAAAATTATGAATAAACTTTAAATGTATATCTGTACAAAGAAAACAAAAAATTACAGTAAAATGACAATGTTCATTTAAGGGGGCCATTTTAGACTCAAACCATATATAGTCCTTTTCGTCAAAGATTTCTCAGCAACTATTTATCGCAGATGCTTGAAATATTAACACACTATTTGTTTAGGCATGCCATATTGTGGGATACATTTTTGTAGCAATCGAACGTCGACTTCCTGTAAATGATGACTTGGCTTATTTTGCATATTCACCTCAGAGCGGGGGTATTACTAGTGAGCACTGGCTCACAGATATCTTGTTTTTACTAAATTGGAGAAAAGCATAATCTGCAAATTTTCATTTTTTCATTGAAGTCATGTTTATAACTTTGCTTCCCCCTCCCCTGAAATTTTTAATTATTATGATAATAACATATTACATTGCACATGCACCCTTTCCATAATGAAATCAAGAACCTAAAAAGAATTTCATATTGATATATTTACACAACAAAATTTGTTTTTCCTTTGTGGTTCAAAATGTCAAACATATGTAAAAAGATCTCTGCAAAACCATGCATCATGAAAACCAGTTTTTGCTCTCAATTGTGTTAGTACCTGATGTCGCCTCCAAATTTACAGTACAATATGTACAGGTAACTTTTCAAAGTAAGCATCTCATCAATAACAACTGTATGTATCTTAGCCAATTAGCACACCTCCATGTCATATCAGCAGCCATTAATTGGCCTTGTTGTTCAGGCAGCAGACCCTTGAGAGCTTATTATCTGATTATTGCTAATGATAGACCTCTCCAAACATAGCCTTAATGGGGAACTTTCCGCTTTTCATTATCTCAGTGTGTACATGTCTATTGGACATCAAGAACCTAACATCAAAGATTGAGATATATATACACTAAGGCATTTTTGGGCTTCTATGGCAACTTTGTTATTGCATGTTTCTTCTCGACACTTTGCCAAATTAATCTTTCTAGAGTACTGTAACACAGAAAATTAACTTGCGGAGTTGATTTTCGCTATATTGGCTGATATAAAAATTCCACGAAATTAACAGCTAGTGAAGAAATATTTGAGTATAATAGAGAACAAAATTTGGGTATTTTAACTATCTATTTTAAGACACCATATTTTCCACAATTACTGATGATTTCTTTTTAAATTTGTTTTTTAAACAACAAAGAGTTAATTCCACTGCTAAATTAACAATAATTTATATAGATAATCTTGATTCTAAATCATTGCCGGGTTTAGGTCTTAGTGAATTTCAGAATTTTGCAGAAAAGCTGATGGTTTGATTTTCAAATGAAAATATTGCATCCTACCTATATGCAGATCATATTCACTGTAATCAATAATACACTCCGACTTACTCATCAGCATAATCAGAGCTGTATCAAATCCAAACCCCCCTCTCTTAATAAAAAAAAATATATTAATTGTACCTCTGACACAAGATTATTTGACATATAAAATGTATGAAGTTTTCCAACAATTTGTTAACCATTGTTGCAGCCACAAGGTTTCTTAATTCAGTACACTGGTTCAGGGTGGAGCAATTTGGAAGACTGAAATGCAAGTCCCTTTATACCGGTATGTCTCCGCTATCAATACATGTATAGCTAAATAGGATGGATAGCTATGGAACTTAGTCATAGTATTGTCGCTTCTGAATCAAACATGCAGTCGAAGCAGCATCGGCACTTATGGAAAGTCAGCGCTTCACAACGTAGGGTATGTCACGTCTCTTGAATTATTTTAAAGCAGATTTTCATTTCTGAATTATCATGGTCAAATGTGACAATTTTTTGTAAATAAGTGTTTTTTAAATTAGATGCAAAGAAATTAACTGCTTTGTAATAGATTAATCTGTGTTTCTCATGTGAAAGATTATGAACTAAGAATTAATCTTACAAAATATTGCATTATCACAATGGCTTAATTATGATAAAAAAGGAGAGTCGTGCAGACATTATTAGATGTGTGGAAAATAAGTAAATTTTAATTCCAGTATCTTATTGAAAAAAAAAATTCTGAAATCTTTTATAATATGCTTCAAAAAGATATTAAGTCTGATCCTAAGTTCTTTACCAGCAGTTACTAAAAAAAAACAGATTAACATACAATTAAAATTTTGGATGAAATTGAAAATTAGCGACGGCTATAGGCTTGCTTGATTAAAACTTGCATTCTTGGGCTGAAATTTATATAATACCTGAAGTAAAGTGCATTTATCCATTGGCATGTACGAAAGATTACGTTAATTCTGTAATATACAGACAGTGATGAAGTCAAATGAATAGAAATTCTCACGAAAGTTAAACATCATTACTAGAGCGCTGGGTAGCGGAGGATTTCAATGCCTCAGGCAGGGGGTTAATTTACCTGTCTCCATATTGTTCACCTCAAGTTGACCAATTAAAAGCCTATCAATTAAATCAAAGGCTGAATCACCTGGGATGTACATGCTTACATTACAATCTTGTGTGTGTTTGTTCTTTCCTTTTTTTCAACAGGAATCATAAACCTTGAATTTCGGAGAATGTATTTTTCATGCTGTACTTTTTCATTTTTTAATCACTTTAATACTTAGTGTAATTTTATTTGATTTTAAATTATAATATTTGTGGATTTCGATCAAGCTATGATGGGAGGATCACAGTTTCATGTGTTTTTTCATCTAGCTGGAGTTTGTGAGGATTTGTGATGATAAATTGGGATTCACACTTAGTTACACTTTCTTAAATTTTGAGAAGAAGCTAAACCACATGATATAGAATTGTTAAAAATGGATAACTTGGATAATTTGCGTTATCGTTGAGGGACATTAGCCGAGTCCAGAGGATAAGAGTCAAATTGAATCGGATTGTAATTAATGAGAAGTCAGGATAATATAAAAAAAAGAAAAACGTCTATCTACGCAGAAAAAAAGCCAGAAAGAAAGATTCAGACAGTAGCCTAAAATATTGAGTGTGGAGGTTGAACAAATTAGGTAACGATGTAACCAAAATCTCAGCCCCCTTCTGCCACACAAGGCAATTCTCTCAAAATGTCAATATTCAATGCAGAGATCCTTGGCATAAAACGACAGTTAGGATTTCCATGGCAACATGGCAAGAGCAAGGTAGGTGATGTGAAGGCTTTTCCTGCCCTTTTTCAATCAATAGATCTTGTTTTACCTGTAAAATTGCAAGTGTTTTCAAAATTGGTTGAAAAGTGGATGACTTTTGGGTTTTTTCTTCTGTGATTGTACTACAAAACTGTAAGTTAAACATGATACTTAGTCATTGTCCTTGTTCATATCAGTGTTTTCGTGAAGAATGGTCATTCTAGCTGATATTTTTTTAAATTATTTTATATTAACCTGTCTTATGGTATGAATTATATGTGCCACCTGAGTGGAGACTGGAAAAGGGTGTGACCATATATCACAAGGAATATCAGCTTTATACTCAAATTTCTGTGTAGTATGATGAAGTGCTTCCTTCAGTGTCTGTGGCTTTGTTCTTTTATTGGTACATGTAATACTATGAAGTCAAATCTTCTGGGTTTTTTCAAATTTTATGACAATTAAAATTAAAGATTTGAAAATTAATATTTCAAGGGATTTAACTCCATCTTCCATTTGATTAAATGATAATTAATTTTTGACATATTTTATGGCTTTTAAATGCATCATAAATATATACCATACCATAATAAAAAGGAATTACTTTTCATTTGTCTTATGTATTCAGGAGTAATAAAGAAATGAAATATACAGATATGGTATTGCTTTTGCATATTTCTTTTGTGGATATACATGTATCTTTTATTATTGATCCAGTGCAAATTCTGTTCAAATGGTGATTTCAAATTGAATTTGGGTAAAAAATTGTTTAAGCAAACATCGAATTATATAAACTTGTAAGGCATGAACGCAATTGCATCTTTGCTAGTCTGGAGGGTTTTTGGTTCACATATATAGCTGGTGGTTGCAAAAATTATGGAATTATACCCAGAACACGATTGCAGGTGGTAATGTTAGGTAAAAGTACAAGGGCACAGATGGTAGTTATATGCAGGTAATAGATGGATGGACAATTATTCTATATATATTTATATATCTCTCTCAAAAATTGAACAATGTCGCGACATATAATTATTCTGCCAGTAAAAATGTTTTCTAGATATAAACTGTGTCACATCTACAAGTGCATTATCACCCTTTTTGTTTTTTTTCACATCATTTTTTTATAGCTGTAGATTTGTAGCTCTATTGGAAAATCTGGTTTGATGTAAATCCAAGTTACATATCTGCAGTTAAATTTAAAAAAAAATCAACTAACTAAAGATATATATAGAACATCATCATCAAAATTGCTCATACAAATCATTTGATTTATAATGAGTTTCTTCAGTCTTTGTCAGTTGTCTGATGTTGTATAAGGTTGTTCTCTCTCTCTCTCTCTCTCTCTCTCTCTCTCTCTCTCTCTCTCTCTCTCTCTCTCTCTCATGCAATAAGTCTCAATCAATTTTCATTAAATGGATATGATTTTGGCTTGATTTTATAAGATAATTAAAAATTGAATATTTTTAAGGTAAAGGAAATGTGTACCTTGTTTCTTTAAATATTATATTTCCCTCAAGAGTTTTTTAAGGCAAACATGTCACTTATTAATAGATTATGAATTAATAAATTATGAATGAAGCTTAAAGGCAGTGCAAGGCACAGTCTTGGGTCTAATAACTCTAATAACCATGACTATCAATTTAATTAAAAATTCAATTTCATGAAAATTTAAAGGATGGTAGTGTCAATCCTACTCAGCCCATTTATAAAGATTAAGGTGGTATGGGACACCTCTACATTATAACAAACATCCTGTGAACATTAAACTCAGGTATAATTTTATATATCCCCCCCCCCTCCCCCAAATTGTTACCTTAAAGGGTAGCGCAATGGGTTAGCTTGTTAACTACAAATCTGTAAGTCATGAGTTTGAATCACTGTAGGGCTTTTTACCTTTTCAAAATATTTTAAAGCATGTTTTTTTTTATCATTAAATATTTTAAACTTTAAAAATTCTAAACCAGTGAAAGTATTTTGATTATATACTGGTAATGTACTTTTATCCACATTAATATTGACAGGTGTCCCATACCACCTTAATAAAAAATACTTGGTCATCAACTCATTGGTTGGAACAGTCATGTGATACATGTAACTAAAGCACTACTCACAGTTTGACACCATGCAGTTATAAATCTTATAAATACATTATTATGATTTAAAAATAAACTATGTTGAGTGAAGTAAGCTCAATCAAAAAGAACAATACAAAAGTGTTAATTGGTGTCCAGCCAATCAGATAGATCAATACTTGACACTTTGATCTTTTGAACTTCATGTCCTGAGGTCTTTTACTCAATGCCATGATCTTTTGATCTGTGATCTTCATGGTCAAAGACCAGTGGCATCTACATGATCTTAATGGATTTTGTTTTGTGTGTGTTAAGAGTTATCTGAAGAATTCATCAGAGATAATTGATGTTTTATTGGGGAATATTGGTAAAAACAATTGATTTTATATGTATCAGTTTGTCAGATAACTTTTTCGTAAGACATTAAAAAGGAGTTTGGAGAGTCTCAGAGTGAACTTAGCCATGCCTCCTGTCTATCACTATGTTTATAATTCTTCCAAGGCAGTTCATAACAATGAGGTAATGATTTTCTTTTATACACTCATGACTGTGTAATCTCTTAAGAAATATGTTTTATAGAAGAACAAAAAAATTTGAACCATCATGGATGCATGTGTGGAAAGATCAGTTTTGCATTGTTTGAACGAAATAGTATTGATGCACCAGCTTTGAAATTTTTTTTTATTTTGTTACATCCATTTATAAAAAAAAAATTTGAAAAACAATAATCATGTATATATATGTATTTCACAAATTTGTCACATATTATTGATTATAGTTCATGAATATACAACATCCTTGGATTTGATATATTAGAAAAAATGAATTTATGAGCGGAATTAACATTTGATTGTGTAATACAATGTGGTGAACATTGTGCCTGCTTTTGAACTTTCCCATAAAGATGAAGAATTGATGAATAAAATTGCTTGATAAAAACATCAATGAGGATTTAGCCTTCCTGGGTAAACCTAGCTGAGCACAGCTGGGAGTTTGTTTCAAAATATTGAGAAAATGGCCCTATACACAACACAAACTTATGATACAATGGCCAGAGTATTGAATGACCGACTTTGCTCGGATTTTGAACAACTGTTTATTTAAATGGTGCTGGTTATATCTTAGTACTTTAATTTTTCATGGGATTTTTTGTGTTAAGAATAAACTGCACCCTGTGCAGTACTGACAGATATATTTATAGAGTTCTGCAAAAAAGTGGCCAATTGTTTTTGTTCATAAAATACAGTTGATGGTATATTTATATTTAATAAAGTAATTATTCTTTCATTTTATTTCTACAGGCTTTGTTTCAAGGACACATCTCTGGTAAAAGAATTGAAGGAGTAAAAAGTAACCCCATTTACCATGACAAACAAAAAAGTGTCAACTCAGCAGATGTCACTGCAAATGACTTAAACATTACTGTGTACAATAGTTTTCCCCTGAAAAGACAAAGAAATGTAGATATTGGAGAGCCACCTTTTTTACCTTCAGGTGAAGAAAACCCTAACTACAATTCTATTTCTGAGGTTACTAATTTGACTCGAGAAGAAGAAATGCAGCACGAAAATTTGAAAGTTTCCAGGGTTGGGGATGTTGTGGTTGGCGATATCATCATTGAAACTGACTACAAAAATATTTCACTGAACGAAGACGATGTAATATCAGAGTTAGAGAAGATGGCAAAGGGAGAGAATCTGTGCGAGAACCTGAATGAGAACAACAACGTTGAGAGCTTGAATAAGAAAGAGAAAGCAACATTGTTAAAACAGGAATTAGAGGAGATCAAGTTGAAAAACTTGCAGGGAGAGAATGAAAGTGAAAGAAAACACTTGTGGAATGGACATAATGGGAAGCCTGCAAAGATGAATGGAAATTTGAATCATAAGGAGAATTCTGATTGGCCGAATATTGATGATTTGGTTGTATCCAATGGAACAGGGTCTAACATTACTGATCAGTGTGAGTATCAGAAATCGAATGAGACTGAAACTTTGAAGGAAAAGAATGAATCGTTACCTCATGAAAAAATGAACAGTGTTCTTTCCAATGGGAAAACAGACTCAAATGGAGTCCATGTGAATGGAAAAATTCCAAATGGCAGTGTGCAACATAATGTAATTGTCAGTCAATTGGAAGATGAGGAGGAATCCAAGAAATCCAAAAAATCAAAGAAAAATTCAAGCAAGAAAAAAGTGAGAGAGAGGAAAAACTCCCTCCCTGATCATATTTTGAACTCGCTTTCAATGAAACCCAAGAAACCTATCTTGGTTCCGACTTTATCTGATGCAACAACAAGCTCATGCTCTGATGCAAATCGAACAAACTCTTCTATCACAGAGCAGAAGAGTGTGAAATTTTCCAAAGACACTGTTTTCAATGATAACAAACCCAATAAATATCGAAAGGAGAAGGTCAAAGACCCAACGCGGAATAATGGGACTGTTAACTCAAACCCTGTGTTCGTAGATGATAATGGTTTTGAAATCAGTTTGACAGATGATGAGAAAGCTCTTCATTTTTCTAATAACAGTGATACCAATAGCCAGGTAAGTCCATGTTTTAATGTTATCTACAATAGGTATCTTTTGGGGTTTTTTAAAAATTAACTAGATTCAGTTGGTCAAATTGTGTAGTGGGATTTTTTTCTGATCATCATGCTAAATCAAAACATGCATTCTAGATATGCAGGGATATTGTTTTTAAAATATAGTAAAGAAAAATATAGAAAATTTATGTATAATCATATCTTAGTGAAAAAAATACCATCAGTCAAAAGCAATTTCTATTGTTCCTGAAATTTACAACATATCAAGATTTCAAAGTAAAATTGTGATCATTTTAGAAAGGAACGTGTATTCTGTAATGGTTTGAACATTGTCTCTCTGTAGTTGAGTGAACTGAATATCCCTGGGTACATGAAGGAGTATGTGATAGAATCAGGAGACCTCCCTTCGGCCACTGCACATGCACCACTATCCCGAGCCAAACTGGTGAGTAGTGTCAAGTGTTCCAAACTCTCTCACATTGCCCCTTCCCCCTCCACGCCCCCTTCCAAAACTTCAAAACAATTGTCTTGTCTTCTCTGTACATTTGTCTGTGTATATCTGGAGTCTGAACAATCCATACTGTAGATGGTATGAACATTTCGGATTAAGATAGTCCTGTGTCTGTCTTATGTATTAGAATCTATTTACCATGCTGAATTGCAGCATTTTATTTAAACATTTAATACAATGTATATAAAAACCTTGGAGATGATATTTATGACTCAAGAGACTGGGAATAATCCAGAAAGCTGGATTTGTTGGCAATTTTTTAATAGGACTATGCTCTAGCTAGTCTTACTTTCTATCTAGAGTTTTTGTTGTTTTACATCTCTACAAGAATATTTCAATATAACCATTAAATGTCACAAGTGCTGAGGAGGCTAGAGCATCAAATCTTAGCTTTTGTTTTCATGTTGCTGAGGGCTATTAATCACAATTCTTAACTCTGTCAGCCAGCAGAGAAAAGACCTTTGAACCCATCCCCTTTAAACCCTAAAAATATAGAATTGAATTTTATGATGAGAGTACATGCAGCCCAATTAAGATGATTTAAGTTCATCTAGAAAAACTTTCTAATGCCAACACAACAATAATTGCAACTGGAAAATATAGTGGATTGGGGTTCTCACCAACATCTTAATTTTTATATTGTCTATTTATATTTATAGCAGAAAGTTTAACAAGTAATTCAATCTCTGTTACAGCAAGGTGTTGAAGACCTAGACACCATCACCACTGACAGTTCCTACCGAGAATTTGACCGTGCCATGGCCAAACGGCACAGAAACAAAGTGATCCGATTGGTGCTGGCTTGTTTTGTCTTTCTGATTGTTATAGGGGTTGTGGTTTTACTGGTGGTATATTTCGGTAAGCCCCATGCTCAGAGTTGATGCAAAAAACTAAAGGGGGCCTGCATGGTGATAGAACCAAAGCAAATGACAAACGGAGGATTTCATTGGGTATTATAAGATGTACATTGTACATATAACCTTGTTGAATGTTTATGTGTATTACACTTGAATATGATGATCGATTCCTATCTTTTTGTATTGTACGTATGTATATCCTCATTGTTGAATCCGATAGTTGTAAGTATGCATTAATTCTTTTGATGTTCTGAGCCATGCACTTGATTTTTGTTATAAAATGTTTTTTGTACATGCCAAGAAAAATTTATTACCATAATGCATATTACCATAATGCATACAACCGAACACTTGCAAAGAGATTAAAGTAATATGTAAAATCATCTGTTAATATGTGACACAATTCAGGAATTTTTCAATGAAAAATGCAGTACATGGATCGTAAAATTTATTTTGAATTTAAGTGCAATGGACTATGCACATAAAAATAATGTTACAGGGTATTTCTACTATAAGAGAAATATAAAGGAAGAGAAAAAAAATCATCAAGAAATTATCAAGAGATTACTTTTGTGGTAACATCAGGTGTTACTCTTGACAACAAAACTTAAATTTTACAGATTTTTGAGATTTTTGCGAAGTCAAGTTATGTTGCAATTAATGTCATACATGTAGTAAAGCAGTTTGGGGATCTAAATTTCCATTAGAAGACCATCTTTTACCATTTTAAGGATGGTTTCTGTATTTTTCAACTTTGTTAATTACAATACTTTGCAAAATGTTTCATATTATTATAAATGCACCAGACCTATACTTGTTATATGCATTACTTCACAATGAGAAATATGTGCATTTAGTGTTTGATGTATGTCATGGCTTAGAAATATGTGATAACAGAGTCTTTCAGATAAAAATAGGGTACATTTCATGCAGGTCGTAATGTTAAACCTCAAATATCTTGGGCAAGTGTGCCCCGCAAAAAGAGCAGTTATAGGAAATTTTCATGTGAATTTCACTTTACATAACTATTTTATGAAATGACATGTGAATTTCTCTTCAAATAAAATTTTTGTGAAAAATGTCTTAAAACATAATACACATTTAACATGAAATTCATACGTCAAGTGCTCTTTTCATGTAATCATTTTCCTATGAAATTCATACGAGGTTCAATGATGCAATTGTAACTGTATACAAGGTCTTGATTATTAAAATATTGGACCGTATTTTCGGGAATATAAGTTGATACTTTTTTTTTCTGATGCCTGACCCTCGACCTATATTGTTCTTCGACCTATAAAAGTTTTTTTTGGGGGGGGAATACATTTTTTCAAGTATATTGTTCAAGAATTCTCAATTAGCAGTATACATCGCAATATTTTCACCCTGTTTACCAAAGTCGACCTATATAAACTTTTTTTTATTTTTTCACCAAAATCCACTAATTCGACCTATATATATATATATATATATATATATATACAACATTGACCTATATTCCCGAAAATACGGGTATGTGGGGTTTTGGATTTGTTTTACTGTCTTCATCAGTTCAGATTGACTTTGAATGGTTGTATAAATGATTTTTAAAGAAAATTCATGGAACAACCAACATTTTTTTTTTTTAGAAATACCAGTTATAATTTAATTCAGATTTAAAAACTATATATAACAGTAAATACCATTTTAATAAGATTTTGTTATGCTAGTTTGAAGAAAAAGTTTCAATTTTATAATTTTTCTTTTTTTAAATCTTTAGTAAGTTACCTTCATTTCTTTAGTAAGTTACCTTCATTTTATTTCTATTTCTCCCAAGTTGCCTTGTTTGTACATGTATTTAGAAGGAAATCCTTGTTATTAATACTAAGGAAATCATTCTTAATGATTAGTTACCTTGAGGAAATTGAATTCCGTGTGTTCCATTGTTAGATACCTGTTGGAGACAATTTGTATTGATGAAAATCTTCCTGAAATACGGAGTCACTGCTCAGGCAGTCATTATTTTTATTCATTGTAATGAAAGGTTGTAAAGGATTATTTCCCCTGAATTCAACAAAATAGATTTTTTGGTTTAGCTAGGGATATGTATTTATTTATGACTACATGTGAAATATATATAAAGCATAAAAAAAACTAACGGATCCCCATCCCCTCCAAAATAGATTAATCTCGATTTATTTTTTCTCAGGACATGGAAACTCTAAATTATCAATAAAAAGTTGAACAATGTTTTTTAAGGACCCCCAAAAAATTCCATTTCTTGTTGTAAACAAATATATTATTATGAAACTTTGCTTTAAATAAATTGCTCAACATGCTTCATAGATGATAGCTAGATCTGTTATTATTTGAAAATGGCATAAATTTCATTGATTTTTCATGTGGCGATCAAGTTTAACATACCGATAATCTCTCCAACAGGTAAGGTGCTAGTGCAATGACGACGTCTAATCTGTGCAATGTGTATGAAGATATTTTTGTTGTGCATTAACTGGCACACTTACTAGTGTGTGAAACATTTACACCATTGAGAAGAACATTTTTTGACAGTAATATGTCATTGATTCCCGACTGTTTGATTTGCAAATCCAATCTATTGTATATTGATATATGTTTATATATTTGTTCTTTATACCCTGTTCAATATTATTTATCTAATAAAATCATGAAAAAAAAATTGTCTAAATATGAACCCAGTCTGTTTGGCACAGGTCTGTGTTTTTTTCTATTGTGGATATAATAAGTAAAGTGTTAAATGTATTGTGGAGATGGGAGTATGATCATACAATAATTTCTAAAATTTGTTCAAATTTGGGGCAACTTGGAGAATATTTACATCTACGACTACTAGGTGACTAGGTTATATGGTCTCTAAACTGGAGAGCTGTTCGAGTTTCATGAAATTCAATTATACTGTTTGAACTAAAATTTCAAAATAAATATAGTTTCCAAATTATACATTATCCGATTCACATTTCACAAATAAGTATGCATGTGCATGGATATAATACAGACTAGTTGCAGATTTAAAGCTTTCAAAAAAAAATTTAAACAAGATACTGCATATGTCCATTTTAATATTTCCTCTTTTGAGCTGCCGATAATTTCAGAGAGGTAAAGTGTTTGAACGCAGGCAGTGGATAACTATTAAAAAAAAAACCAAGTCCGTCATTTTCCTGTTTATTTCAGGATTATTTTGAAATTTATCTATTGTCAAATAATACAAATTTAAATAAGCATTCATAAACCAAGTTTTAAGTGTAAAAATATATATTTTATATTGCAATATACACATATTATTAACCAACACACAAATAATTTGCTACATATGCAAGTTGATTGACTCCGGCCAACATTTCAAGAATGAAAATAAGTGGAATGAAAAAACTACTCTCTTGATATGTCATTTGTTCAATGCATTACCCGGTAATTGGTGTACACATTTGGAATGCCTTTTTTTTTTTGTTCAATACACTTATCACAGTAAAGTAAAATCAAATTTATGTGCATGCCATTTTATGGTTTATAAGGCAACGCATACATTTAAATTCCTAGTGTTCATACTCAAAGCTGGTTGCATATGAAATTTTTAAACTAATTTTAACATTCCGATAGAAGTAGAAAAAAATAACTAAACAACCCAATATTTAAACCAAATTTTCTCTCTAGCCCTACTTGCAAGTCATTTTAACCCACCCTTTCTCCCTTAAAGAAAAAACTAATAATAATCTGAAAATGTTAATACATGTACATGTATACATGAAAGACAAATTCATTAATATACATGTACATGGTACTTGGAATGTGGAGTTCATACATAGGAAACTAACAGAATTCAAACTCCCTTTAAGTTACAACAATCAAATAAAGAATAATTAAAGCAGATTTAATCACCCTTACAGTATACCACTGTTCTGATTCTTTATGAATTTATTTCATCTATACTATATAATATTGATAAAATGGTGGATTTTTACCCTTAAATTCACATTAATTATCGTCCAACAAGTATGTAAAACATAAAAAGACCTTCTTTATACCACACACCAGAGTCCATTTGTGCTGTGCCCTTTGACAATAATAGATAATAAACTGCTATAAATATACATGGGAAGACACAATTTGTAATTAATCAAATACTCTAAACATTGCATATGTATATAATACAGAATAATTAAGTGATAATTTATTTTGCAATAATTTTCCTAATGAAAGTAAGCAAAGAGATTTCTGTTAGTCTGTACTTCGGGTGTTTTTGAGTATTTTTCCAAAGGGAAAATAACACTACCGATACCCTATGTTGAAAGTTGCACAAGACGAACTTAAAGTTTACACCATGATGCTAAATTAACTTTTTTTTTCCATGTGTAAAAAATATATTTCAATGGATAAAACTGAAAACTTGCTTAATATATTTAACAAACCCAGCACCTTTGCTTCAAAGAGATATAAACAACCAATGAAAAAATCTTCTCAGACTTGAAAAATTCACTTTCTCCGTCCATTTACTGTATATGTTTACAACCAAGCATACAAAAAAAAATTGTACAAAATATGGTATTAAAACGGTCATTGTATGAAAATATATAAAGCATGGGGAATGAGTATGAGTTTGCAATAGTTTCCTGAGTTTATTGCGATTCTGAACAACCTTGGATTGTCCTGTCTAAAATAGAACATAATTCGAACATGTTACATGATTCTTAACTTGATCATCAATAAAAATACTATTCAATTGTTCTACCAGTACATAACACTCACGTCCTTGTGGTCTGAAGTATGAAGGTAAAATAGTCATCTATTTGCAAATGTCTAAAATTATAAAAACAATAAATAACTGAGATTAGAAAATTTGTTTAAAAAAAGAACTTTTCCATGGCAAGCATTTTCAAAGTTGAAATATCTCCTCTTTTCAAAAGAGAATAAACGGTCTCTGAACCTCCAACACAGAAGAGTGGTAGCTCACTCTGGTTGGCAGACTTGGGGAATCTTATTCTGTATATTAGGCCTGAGTAGTATGCTCCCAGTTTCCATCAGCAGTATTCCTCCATGCTGCGCAACTCTATGATGTTGTATAAAGCTTGTTGGACGTCTGGATCCATGTGCCCCTGAAAACAAGATGAAACCACTGAAATTATCAATAGGATTTTTTTTAACCCCTTTGCCAACTCCTCAATTGATTTTACCTGAAAAAATATTTTACCCTGAATGAAATTGATAACAAAACTACATACATAATTTTTTGGAAGTTCATCAATAATCAAAGAACTTATATCTTTAAGAAAAGAATCCAATGTTGTTTTCCTTTACAATTAGCTTCCCCATACCTTATCCATATTGCATTTTTGTTTCTTTCTTCAGTGCAATCTGATGAAAACATTTAATTTGAAAAAAAAGAGGATAGTTTCACTATCATGTACAATTCTTGTAGGAACAGGCCCTGAATCACCAACATAAAAGACGAGTATATATAAATTTGAAGTAAAACCTCAGTTCTGAGGCTGAGAATTTGATGAAGAAAATTGGTGATGATGGGCACAGGCTCTGTCATCACAAACTTTCCATCATCTAAATTTTCTGCCTCAGGTCTGAGGTTTGATAACAAATTCATGCACGTCTTTTAGGGGTTTGAGCTGAGAACCTACATCCAATACCCGGTAGATGAAATACACCTGGACTGTCTAGTTCCTAACCAATTGTCTGCCTACCTGTACAGCACTAATCAGATGAGTTCTGTACGTATTAATGACATCCATGTGGTGGCGATCAGTTTCCTAAAAAAGAAAAATTGGCAAAATCAATTACTGGTACACAACTCTAACAAAGAACACACTAATTAATCACCTACTATAAAAAAAATTCTCATCAATTTATCAAATATAATCAATCAGAAGGATTCCTAAATACAGCTTCCTTAAAGCAGATATAGAAATGAACTGATAAATAATGATTACAAATTCTGTTAGTTATATAATCTGTACATTATAATTAGACATTTTGTGTGTGAAATGTGCAGTTTACACATCAAAGTTGTGTTCAAGACAGGGCTGCTTTCTAAATTCAACACAGTGTCTTCTAGAACATGTATTCAAGTTTATAAATCATATTTATACATAGACAAGAAATCAACCTAAAAATTTGATGAAATTCTAACATATTGATTGCATTGCTTAACATACAATCTTTTTTTCTTCGGGGAATATAAATGCAAATTTTACTAAACATGTTTTCCGAAAGTTAAAGAACTAATACTTATTTCTCAGCAATTCTAAACGTAAAAGTTGCTAAACATGTTTTCTGAAAAATTCTAGTACTAATTTCTCTTACTTAAATAGTTCTAGGTTCAAATCAAATTGGGGTTACCAGTGGTCAAATCTGAACTGTCCATGAAAAATTTACTAAACATTTGATCAAAGGATGTTACCGCTGAGTATAGAGTATATTATGAATCGGAAAATCTGACTTAGTAAGGACCAGAATCCTAGCTGTTGACTCTGGAACTTAAAAAAAATGGGCCAATTATCCAGTTCTAATCAACCATCATTATAAACTTCCAGCAGCAAACAAATTATTAATATTAAAAATATGAACAAACATGTCTAATTGAATATTATGAATCCTTTGCAGCATGGCAAATTATGATTATATTGCTTATGTACATAAAATGTCCTGCTATGAATTGAATTTTGTGTGGCAAATAAAATTGCTACACAAATGGAAACTGAAGAGATAAATGCATCCTCTAAGGAATTACATCATTCCAGGAATGAATTGTGCAAAACAAAGCCACAAATTGATGAAGACAACAGAAAATGCACTCACTCACAAATAAACAACAACAAAAAATAACAGAATGTTCTAAAAATGACCTAAAAAGATACTTCTAAAGCCACTTCACTGACTGGAGATATTCAAAATAAAAATGCAAAAGATTTAATTTCTTCCAGGTTACAATATTAACTGCCTGACATTTATGATAAAGGACTCCAAAGCTTGATATTGAAAAAAAAACAATAAATAAATCTAAAATCTTGGATATGATTATAAATATATACAAGATTTTCTTCTTCTCAAACAAAAGCTGTGGATATTAGTGACCTAATAAACTGTGCTCCAAACATGATGTTAGGAGAAGAAATCTTTGAAGCAAGGTGACATTAGAAGCGCAACACAAGATCCAGATTAAAATGGCAGCCAATCAGACAAAATAGGATTACCTGAATGCCCCTTGTGGTAAAAATGGCTCACTGAATGCCTGTAAAAATGGGAGAGAAAAAAAGCCAGCCAGCTTGGCAGTGTCCAGAAGCATGTGTGGGGGCCATGAAACAATGGGACACAAAGATGCAAGAAAGTACACAAAATAGATGTCTACGGTCACATGCAATTTGATGCTCTGCTATCATTTCACACACAACTATTCTTTATTACACTGAACACAATTGGAACCATAATAATGAACCGTTTATACATAAAACACCCTTACAACAAGACTAGATAAAATAAATATCATTTCCACAACCACAGACATAAAATATTATCCACCGGGGCATGAACTGTCAAGGACCATAACTCTCTCAGTCACAACTTAAATGGATTTGGATTTCAGAGTAATATTACATGTTTCTCCCTTAAAGATTAGAAACCTACAGCAAGTTGTTGTTGGAGGCGAGCGACCTGGACTTGGAGCGACTTGATCTGCTTCTCTTTGTCTGCTGCTGAGGGGTCGGATTGCACATGGTTGTGGGCTGCCGTTTCTTTCTGGAGCCGTTCCTTGGTGCTGGACAGCTCTTTTTGAACCTTCAAATTCCCCTCCTCCAGAAGAGCGTTACTCTTGGATAATTCCTTGATTGTCATTTCTAGCTGCTCCTTCTCATAGGTCAGGATTTCATACTCTTGCTGCAACTGTTCTTTCTCCTCCTGCAAGATGGGATTACGCTGCTCCACTTGAACACTGGCCGTCTGGACCTCCAAGAACTCCTGTTCCAGCTTGTCCTTATCCTGGAGCAGTTCAGAATAATCCTGTTCTAACTGGTTGTAATCCTGCTGCAGAGTTTCATGATTCTGAGTGAGCTGGTCAAATTCGTTTTGAGCGTCGTCAAAGTCTGCCTGAATTTGGTCCTGCTCTTTCTGCAAAATCTGGTTTTGTTCCTGAAGGTTCTGAACTTCCTCCAACACCACATCGTGGTCATGTTTCAGGCGTTCATTCTCCGTCTGTAATTCTTCATTTTCTGTCTTGAGCTTGTCTCTCTCTTCCATGACTTTAGCCATCTCACTGGCTTTCCCGGAAACGTTTGTAGCACTGAGCTTCCTCTCTAAGTCCTCCTTTTCGTCGGACACTTCCTTGAACTTTGTTTGGAGTTTTTCCAGCTCGTGAACAAGCTTCTCCAAATCATCATGCATGGCATTGCCATCTGACAAAAGAAACTCATTTTCTTTCACAATTTCTTCCTTCTCTTGCATAAGTTTCTCAAACTCCTCGAACTGCTGATCTTTCTCCATCAACAACTGGTCATACATATCCTGAAGGTTGTCCCCTGCTTGCACAAGTTTGTCATACGTGTCTCTCAGATTTTCTAGATCCTGTTTAAGGGTGTCACGTTCCTCTGCCAGTTTCTCGTTTTCCTCTGACAGTTTTTGAACCACATCTGTATCTGGACTTCCTTCCAAGCCTCTCATTGTCCTCTCACCTTCAACCCCGTTTACCATTCCCTGCTAAAATAAGTACAGTATAACTGGATTAAAATGAACTAAAAATAACAATATCTTCCATTACTTTCTTTCTCTTTTGTTCCTCTTTGGACTTGGAGGAAAGTAACTTTAAAGCAGGTCTACTCTGCTATTGTTGAATGTACTGTCATGGCACATCATTGCACACAAAGCTAATACAATACCAATACTACAGGTATGTTGTGTACAAAGTCCAGTTACCTTTTTCAACTTTTCCTCCTTCTTGTTCTCTTCTGCTCTCATCTTCTTCAAAACTTCAGCTTGCTGACTGAGCTAAAACACACAATATAACCACTATACAACAAATAAACATATATTACTTTCAAATAGACTATAAAGGTATATATTAGTGTAGATTGGTACAATTCTTGGTTGTGTAATTTTCACAGCTTCCTGTTAAAGTCAATATCTTGTGGTTCTTATTTGATGCTAACTTTATACCTGTAACCTAGCAGCATACATGTACATGCATCAATTACAATGGATAGAATGATATCACAGTGAGACTGACCACTTGATCGGACAGGGCCTTGTTTTCCTCCTCCAACGCATCGACTCGTTCCTGCATCTCCTCCAGTTCTGCCTTTAACTGTGACACTTGATCCTGAGACTCGTCATCCACAGTGTCATCCACAGTGTCATTCACATTGTTTGTCTGTGGTTTTTCTTCTTCCTAGAAAATTTCAAAATATTCCTTTAAAAGACTGTTCTTTGTTTCTGTCATCCAGCGGTTGAAAAGAAATATATCCAGCAAATTCAGGTGAGTAAAAATTCATAACTTCTGTAACAAACAAGTTAGTGTAATAAATACAATAACATCGGGTCACATGCTCTTTTCTTTGGACCATGCTTTCAGTCACTGGCAAATAAATAACAAGTGTGTACATAGTATAAGTATCAAATATGATTGATGGCGTATTAGTAGTATGTAGTAGACTGGCAGAAAAATATAAAATAACAGTGATATACTTCTGTCTATATTGCTCATCTATATCGCTCATCCTTCAGGTTTTAGAATTCTTTTGTTATATTACATTTACTACTACATGTAGTTGTTTTGATCCTATAGTAGTAAGCCATATTTGTAACCCACCCCTACAACTATGCAAAGTTATAAACAAAGAGAGAGACCTAACAAAATCTTGCTCTACAAATATGCCCCATTGAGAAAAGAATGAAATAAATCACATCCAAGCCTTGAAAAAAATTAGTAAGAAAGAAATAAATTGAGGGAAACGATAACTCAAAGAATGCATCAATGCCAATACATCAGAACTAAACAACTCATGCCTCTGACTTTTGTGCATCATAAATGAACAGTTTTAGAAGTGTTTTTTCAATTTGAAAATCAATCATGCAGTACCAGATTCTTTTTTCATAAATCACCATGTCTTCTGCAAAGTCTTCTGAAAAGCAATCATTTCATGGATTCAGTGGACAAATCTTGATTTTGTTAAAATCATTTCACACCTTATAAATGTTGAGAATAAAACATGCCCTGAACACAATTGTTTATACTCTTGTACTTCCTAGAAGAGAATAGTAATAATGCAACAGTATTTGCAGTCCCCGTATGGAAGCAGGATTAACAATATAAAATTTCAGAGGATATTGCAACCATATTTTAAGGAGCAGCTGTCTGTTAAAACTCTTCCTTAATTTGTCATCTTCCTCTTTCCGCAAATTCATTCAGTGAAGACCTAATAGGTAACCTCAATGATAAATGGTATAGTCCACACTGTTTGGAACTCCTCTACTGACCTTTTGGTTTTTCTGCTGCTCCAGTTCTTGTTCAAGGGTATAAATCTTGCTCCTTAGCATTGCTATTGTTTGCTTGTCTTCTGTCTTAGGTTTCCTCTCTGTCAAGAAAATACATCACATATTCTCTAAGACTCTTTAAACTTTTTTTCAAAATTGAACTCCCAAAAGACCTCATAATCAATAAATTTTTTAATTTTGTTTTCTGTGTACCTAGAGTGTCAAATAGTTCTTCCTCATTATCATTCCAAGTGTCAGCCACATTTCCAGTCTCTTCCTTGTTAGCACCCTAAAATAAAAGTAATCATCATAACCATTCAATTCAATCTTGCATCAATGCTCCGTCCTCCCCACTCACACATTTACAAATGGTATTCTGTAGATTCCTTATTTTACACGAGTACTTAATTCTGCCATTCATCCGTTTTGCATCAAATCGCGAGAATATAAAATTGTGAACACCGAATTCTTATCCTAGTTTTATTTATAGTTTACATCTGATTGAAAAATAAAAGCCAAACTTTAAATTCTGTGAGATGTGCTTCTCACGATTTTACGCAGATATCATTTCCTGGCGTTTAATTAGGAATCTACAGTACTAAACCAATTCAACAACTTGTACCTGGTTTTTTTTATTGACTGAATCTCTCCATTTATTCCTGGTTGTGATTTATTTAGAGGGAGGGCTTTGACCCAAATCAATATTGTAAAAATTGTGCAGCAAGAAGTTTTACAATGATATCCCCATTACATACATGTATTTACATTTCCTCTATTGCACCAATTCTGCCACCATTACCTGTTTTTCACTGGCTGAGAGTCTCTCCTGTAATTCCTGGTTCTTCTCTTTCTCTACAGACAAAGCATCCTCAAGTATCTCAATCTGCAAAAGATCATTTCAGATATGTTTTCTAATTACCCGTACAGCATCTTACAGTACAAATTAAACAAGTACCGGTAAATAAATTTTCAGTTCCTCAATAAAAATTTTCGAATAGCATTTCTGAGAATCAATCATTTCTTTCATTTCTTGATGTATTTGTGCAAAAAAAAATATCCATCATTCAAACTTTTAAACACAACAATTCAAATTGCTTACTATTTCTGTAGAAACTAAATTGCAATTGCATTTTGAGGAGACAAGTTTAAGCACTGTTTGGATTGCTTATGTTCTTTGTAATGAAAACTTGGTGTAAACTGGAAATTATCTACTACCTACGGTGTTATATCTTATCAAAATAAAACCATGCCATTTTTTTCACAAATTCTACACAAAATGCAGTAAAAAAATAACTGATTCTGTGATATGAATGCATTTTTGTTATTTCTTAATTATGCAGAGATAATATCTGTCTTATCTCACGTTTATCGTATGAATCCGATTCCACAGCGATCACACACATTGTTTATATCCTTTATTTTTTCAAAAATAGTTATTATTCACTTAAAATATTGTCTTTAAAAAAAAACCTTACTTGTTCTTGCATCTTCTCCAGTTTATCATCTGCAGGCTAAAAATAGAAAAGAGATGCATTGCATAATTACTAAAATTTAAAAATATTCCTTTATATGATTAAAATCTATAAACAATATAAATCATTTGGGAAGCCAATACATGTAATTAACAGAGAGTATACTGATATATTCAAATCAAAATATGATCCTCATATACTCAAGATGATAAAACTTTACTACAATATTTGACCATCCCTATCAAGGGGATGGGGTCATAAAATCTATATTCCTTACAAGTATACTGGGTTCCTTTTGCTCCAGTTGATTTCTGAGTTGAGCAACTTCATCTTGTAACTTTCTGTTCTGAAGTGTTAACTTGTTCAAGTCTTCATTCAGTTGTTCGTGTTCTTCTTCTAACTCCTATGAAATAGAAAATAATTTCTTTTAAATTTATTTTTTAAAATATCAACAAAATGTATTACCATAAAAAGTAAATCTTCCAGATTTAGTGCTTCACACTTACAAACAAAGGATGCTAGATATAATACCTAGATTTAACTTTGGTAATGAGGAAAGTAGGTGAGAGGTACTTTAAAAACATATAAATACATGCATTTAAAATGCATAATATATGATTTTTCTTCAAATAAGTTTAAATAGGGGGATTAATTTCAATACACATAATAAACAGATGGATTAATCAAATTAAGAATGTCACGGGAAAGGGAGATAATGATTCACATAAGTCTCAGCAAAGGAAAAAAACAGCACTCTGATATTCTGTTTTCATAAAAAAAATACTAAAATGTCATAAATTTATTTTAATGTAGAAATTAATTTTTTTTTGCAGTTAAAAATTTTGCTGAAGAAGTAAGCTGTGAATAAGACAAACTGAACAAGCCTGTTCAAGTGATTTTCACTTCTAAATCAAAAACAAAAGAAAATATTAGAAAGAGTGTAAGCCAAACATGAGATTAAAGTGCCAAAATGTTTGCTATCTTGATGTTTTAAATTGGATATTACAATAAAATTGTACATTTATATGCTTAGCAGTGACTACTTTCAAACAATAAAGACTGGTTTAAAAACTTAAACATGTTAAAAGCATTATAAACTTTTGATGAACAATTAATTCAAATTATCATAAGCTCCTCAGAAATAAGATCAAGGGACAATATCTATGTACCCTCTAAAAAATCAATGTTTTGTTAAAAATGATTTTAATAAAACTATTGCAAAAGAGTAAACAAATATGGTCAAAATAGCTCAATCTTTACTTCCTAGCTCTCTAGTGTAACACATCCTTTTTCCTCAGTAAAGAATATATATGTACATAAAATCTAATTTAACATAACTTTTGCATTAACAAAGTCTAAAAAAAATCCTTTCACTTTGCTTACTGGCAGAAATGTCAAAGTTTCTTCAGTATCAAAGTAAAAATTATAAATCTGGCAGATAAAAAGCCCTTTCAATTTCTTGGCTATGGAATCACATGAAGTCATTAAAAATTAGGTTAAAATAATCTAATTAAACATAAAACATTCTGAACATGAAAACTACAAATATAGGGTCCCCTTTTTTACTGACAATGAGATGACCCCCAATGATGAGTGAGGAAGGGGTACAGAATGTGTGCCAGCACCCATGCAGACTGTCACGCCAGGCCAGTAGAATATCTGGGGGTGGTAGAAAGTCGCTAGCTTATCTTACCTGTGAACTACATTCCTTTGAAACAAAAAAATTAACACAAAACAAGATAAAAACTGAAAATGTATCTATGTTTTTATAAATGCTGAAAAAAATGCACATGCATACTGTAAAATAACAATTTTTTAAGAAAATCTCAACAAGTTTCTTGATTGTAACAGTAAAGCCAAACAGATACAAACACAAAAGTGAAAAACAAGACAAAAAACAAACTTATCAAAAAGAAAAAAATATTCAAAACTGTTTTAAAATTCAATAAAATCTCTACGAAACCAAAAACCAAAAACAAACAAACATCCAAACAAAACTATTGTCCTACATTTTGACAACCAATATCCTATTAGACTATATCAAATAAAATCCCCCCCCCCCCCCAACCAGTCTGTTCTGTGTAATTACAATTCATTACCATAACTGGTGTTTCAAAAGTCAGATTACAATCTAAATTCTTCACAACTTCCGATACAAGGGTATGTCAAAGAGGCTTAAATAAGTATTTTACTGGTCACATGATTTTCAAATCTCTTTAATTCTATCCATTTGGTTCTTATTTTAACATCCCCCACCCCAACCCAAAATTTTCCCCGTCATGCTAAGCTAAATGGACTTTGACACAGATTTTTCCTTAAAATTAAACCAGCCTCTTCTTTACAAATATAGTTCTGATTTCAACACTATCCACCCAAACCCAAGTACAAACCTATAAATTGGACGTTGACACAGACTTTACATTAAAATTTGACTTTGCACAGAACAGACTGTAATTTATTCTGTGCACTCCCCCCCCCCCCCCCCCCCCCCCCCCCCCCCCCAGCAGAACCCTGTGGTCATGTAGTACCTTGTAGGCCTCCATTGCTCTCTGTTGCTGAAGTTGCTGCTGTTGTTGCTCAGAAGAACTTTGGGTGGAAGAACTGGCCACTGACAGGGTCCTCGGCTACAACAGATCAAGCTCTTAGATATACATCAAGCTTTTAAACACCATGATTTCATCAATATTCATAGAACACAAAATTTTGTGAATTAGTTGCAGAGTTGATCCAAAAAAATTAAAAGTTCATTGAAGTATAATATCTGATAACATATTCTATTGATAGGATCATTGGCTTTAAATTTATCCTTGAATTGTGACTTTAACTAAATTCACCAAAATAATGCCCAAAAATAAAACTCCAGTATACACCAATCTTGGAGACAATCAAGTGCACATTCCAAAGTCTATATTGATTTTTTTTCCTTCTTCATTTAAAGGTTTCCTCTTTCATTTAATGTACAGTCATGCATATATTTTCTTATCGCTTTAATACCATACTTTCAATGCATGTCATTGCAGAACAAATCATCTCTCTATTGACTAAATCTCCTTTTTTGTACAGTTGTATACAATTACCACACAGAACCATGTCTTTACAGCAATGATTATAGTCTGTATGTTATGACAGTCTTTTCTTTTTTTCTTGCATAGTGAACTCACTGATGATTCCTCTTCGACCATGTTCCTGTGTTCTAGTTTGGGGGAGGGTTTTGGGGAGGGTTCTTGTACAAACTCAACTACATCAGCCTGTAAAACACATTGATAGAAACTGAGTATGACCACAATTTGTTTACTTGGCATTATTTCAATTAATATTTTATTAATCATGTACCCTCACCTGAATTTATAATTACACATCTTTTTTCACCAGCAGTTCCAAATATCTTTTTTTTAAGGTACATGTATTAGGATCAATGTTTTGTGTACTCTTTTGTCTGTGTATAACTGGGAAAGAGGGGCATGCAGTCAGATTAAATTGAACCCCACCACCCATTTGATCAAGAGACCATGCATTTAATGAAGGATCTCCCATTTAATAAGGAGACAATGAATTCTATGATTGTATTGTAGTGTTTATTCAATGATAAGACTGCCTGTTTAATAAAGTAGCCATACATTCATTAAGTTGACAACAACTCCGATAAAGTGACCATGCATGCATTTAACCAGTTGACCACATATGTAATGCAGTGGGCTCCATTACCTGATCTGGATGAACCATTTCCTCTGCTACCACATTATATCCACCCTCAGCCCCTTGCACTGGATTCGATTTACCTGAAATGCAACACACAAATTTATAATTACTCCACTCTCTAACAGAACAAGTATAATATCTTGGGGGTGGGGTTATGGATGTCAGTATTCATTTCATCAAAGTGACTTTATTTGAGTCAATTTATAGTACACAAAGGGGAAAAATAAAAAACTGCTTGAGCTACATGTATCAATATCCAAGAAATGTTAACAAGAGTTATAAATGACATTAATGTAATACAGATTACCGATATCATTTTGCAAGTCCCAAGATGCCCTAGTGGGGGCTTTTTCAAAGATTCTTTTGATCTCATTATGGCCTTCATCCATTGCATAGTCCAATGCTTTCCGACCTACGAACAAAACATATCATCATCAGTTCATGATCTAAAGGGTCACATTTCATGTTTCTGCATCCTTAGAATACAAAAATCTTCTGGATTCTCCAAATTAATAGAGATACCTTAGGTGTACGGGTTTGTTACCCAATTAATCGTGCTTAACATCTACTGAAATTTCATTATAATCCCTCACTACTTAATGAATAATCAAATTTTTTTTTCCCACATGTATTTCATAAACTAATAATTATATCAAAAATTGGTCCATTATTATCTACATCAGTTACAAAACATAATATTGATTTATCAATTTTTGAGAAGTGGGAGGGTAAGTGGGTTTAGGAGAAATAATTTTTTTTTCCTAAACCCACTTACCCTCCCCCCTTCTCAAAAATTGATAAATCAATATCATTATGTTTATGGAACCAATATAAGGATTAGGCCTCCAAAGTGATACTTGTCCCAATTATCTAATGACATCACTTATCTTGGCCATGTCAACTTTCATTAAACATCTTTTATACTAGTACTTTGCCTAAAGCTCATTTGATATCAGTGGGGTAATGAAGTTATTTGCTTAATACCTTGAACGTCAGTAAAATTTCGGTCGGCTCCTTTCTTCAGTAGCCACTCGCAGACGTCTGTACGACCTTTCTTGGCGGCAGCCATTAAAGGCGATCTAGAAAAAACGGACAACGAAAATCATTATAAGGGCTCCACAGTGACTGAAATCATATACAGTGTATCAGTATATTTTTTATATCGCCTCGAAAATTCGCTTATAAATTTAAATTTTTATGTCATTTTCTCTTGCATCCATCTCTTTTTTTTGGGTAGAAAAGTGTTCTTTTGAAAACTAAAATATGCTTAATGGTATTAATTTAAAAGCCTTAGGGATTTTTTCCTTCAAAAGTTCTTTCAAAGTTAAGTCCAAATATTTCCAAAACCTTTTATTTCTCAAAATATCCTTCAAAACCAATAATGCTTTGATTTACATTTAAAGTTCATTACTAGATCTAGGTTTTCTTCTCAACAATTAAATCAGCTGAGAGAGAGAGAGAGAGAGAGAGAGAGAGAGAGAGAGAGAGAGAGCTTATCAAGCTCTCCCATAACTATTGTCTGTATCTAACTTATAAAAAACAATAACTTACACTTTATGATTGTCAAAAGTGTTGACATCTGCTCCTTTGTCCAGAAGCTCCTTACAAATGTTGAAATCTCCACAGTGAGCTGCATAGAAGAGGCAGGTCTTCCCCGTCTGAAAGATAATCACAGATCATGGAAAAAATGGTCTAAATTATAACCATAGATCATAATTAAAGAATATCTCCCAGTGTTAGAGAAAATTTATGGTGATTTTCAAATGTCATCAAAAATTATTGCTCAGAATTTTAATTATCTTTCTAAATACAAAATTTGATTTTAAAAAACTATAAAAAATCCTAAAATACATTTTAATTATAAATTCTTAAGCAAATATTTGAAATATATTTTCAAGTTTTAAATCAAAACTTGTAAACATGACATAAACATGATCTTTTCTTGAGAGAGTAACCACAAATTATATATATATATGATAGCTGTGTAATTACAATACAGTCCTGTGAATAATGAAATTCAAATATGAAAAATCCAATTTACACTACATAAACTAAAAGAGTATATTCACATAATTAAATTTAACCCTCAAAATGACTAACTTATCAAAATTCATGTCTTAAAGAAACACAATATTCTGAATCTTGGATCAAAATTTCTCTACAAACTGTTTACATGCATATTGATGCATTATTGATGCTCATTTTTTTCTGTATTTAGATTCTATAGACTAATTTTTCCGAGCAATTTTTCTAAAAAACTAAATTAGTTAATAAGCTCAAAAATGTAATTAAATGCAAGTTAAGAATAAGTTTATACAGAGAATTCAATGTGACCTTGACCATGAAGTTAAGTTTCTATTTGAAGATTGAAAAGAAATATGGGACCTTGACCCCAATGCTAAGAACACGAATAGATTTGACCTTGTCCTTGATGTTAATGTCGGCGCCGCTTCGAAGGAGGACCTGGACACACTCGTACTTGGCATCCATACAGGCGTGGTGGAGGGCCGTCAGGTTATTACCGTCCTTGTGGTCCACCACCGCTCCAATCTAAAATAACACAAATTTAACACATTTGAACCCAGATATTTCAAACATCGATAACACAAAATTTTCTCTGTCCCATGAAGCTTGAGATAACAAGATTTGACAGTAGTAACAACAAACTTTTCATTATGGCTTATGATTGAATAAATGAGAGCACACCGATTTAAAGTTAATTTTTTTAAAAATCCTAAATTTATGTACTACGATGAATTTATGTGAGAAAATTGTTTTAAATATGGGGGAAAAAAATTGGAATATAGGTCAATTTTATTGATGAAAAGTAATGGTTGTTCTCATAAAGCTTGTGTATTGATTCATACATCTCAAAATAAAATGGCAAGCACTAATTAAAATTTATATTTGTTCTTTAAACATACATCCTAAACTTTGATAAAACATTATGTAATAACTAAGGTGTGTGTGTACCGGCATATCTTTTAGGTGAGTATATATCAGGAAGTTGTGTGTATCTGTTAGGTTCATATATTTTTAAGGTACGATATGTATATCTGTTGGGTACGTACACATCTATAAGGTGTGTATATCTGTTAGGTGAGTATATATCTGTGAGGTGCATTTACATCTGTACAGCTCTTGGTGTCGGTCATGGTAATTCACTCACCTGGACCAGTTTGTGGACCACCTGAGGCCATCCATTGCTGGCAGCAAGCTGAAGGGCAGTGCAACCTGTGCAAACAAAGCATAAATAGGATAAAAAATGTTTGATGATTGACTGATGCAGACACATGGATGTCACAGTTTCATTATCTGGGGACAATTTTACTTATCAAAGTGTATAGGCAGTGCATGGCCCATAGCTTATCTCTCATATCATATCGTATGAAAGCTGTGAAAATTGAAAACCACTGTCCTTTTTTTGAAGTTATTTATTGTTCAGTTGTTTTATTTGAATGATCTGTACTTCATGCATTGTTTTTGATCCCATAGAAATTGTCTTCTTTAATTCCATAGATATACTGTGGTTTATTTGTAGGCATCAATTTTGAATTCATGGATTAAGTAAAAATCGCATTTTCAAGGATACGTAAATTCGTGGCTTATGATCAATTTGTGGATCAACTGAACAACAAAATCCATGAAAATTGGTATTAAACAAATATTGGTGAAACCACAGTATTCAATTGTTAGATGACATTATTTCAAAATGAATGGTGACTATTAATACTCCAGAGAAAAATAGCCCTTGATAATACATATGTTATCAAGTTCTAGCTTCATAAACCAACTATGAAATATCTACATTACTGGAATCATGTCTAAAAAACATTCATACAATCTTTTCCCAACTATTTTATGATTAAAAAATTGCAGGGATTACAAAAACTACATTGTTTTATCAAAAACCATTGACAAGCTAGAACACATTTGCTTGTTAAATCGGCACAATTTTTCTTGATTCCGCACTCATTGCACTCGGCCTGTAACCAAGTTACTATGCACTCGCATTATCTGGTCTTGTCAAGTAGGCCACCTCTAATGGAAATTGTCGTAAATAAATATTTTGTAGATCCTCAGCTTCTGAGCCAAATGGTGGAAACATTGATTTTCAGTTGTTTTGATGAACTAGGGCCATTGTAGACAAGCCAAGTATAACACTGCCCGGAAGACAAAGGACCAAGGATAATCTGCATAAAAAAACGCTTTTCGCACTGTGGCAGACCGTGTTTATGACATTTGCATTTTTTGTGTTGATTATCAACTTATCAAGTAAATACCTTAAATATCTACTTTGCATTATTTTTTAAATCCTTTGACCCCATAATTATGATAAATATGATAATCTGCGCCGTCAAAGTTTAAATTCCGCGACAATAAAGTGTTCAGTGGAATTTGATCATTTTGATGTATGGCAGAAATCCCTGGGTCATTATCTTTCTTTGGAAAATAATAACTCTTTAAACATGTTAAATGTATTATCATTTTCCTTGACCTAGCAAGACACTTGTTCACACATTAGCAAATACAGGCTAACCAGTTAAGAATCGGCATACAAATGAAATCTTTTCAAACCTGGCATCAAAAACCTACATTCATATGCTTGAGATAGCAAAATCTCATTAAATTTGAATTAAGATATATGTGTATCTATCCTAGTAACATGCCATTTTTTCCTCCAAAGTCTTTAAGGGGAATTTAATTCACCAGATAAAAAGGGGGCACTTATCGGTTTTGTGGAATGGAACTAACATTTGAGAACTAAAAGCATGAAAAATGTTGATCTAATCAGGTATTGTTGGAATGACAGTGATAAATTCATATTTCAAACATTTCCAAAGATTAAACACCTGATCTGAACATGGAAAGTAGAAACTTAGTTGGATCAAATTCACGTAGCCTGCAACTATAGTAGGAAATTTACGTTGCAGGTGGCTAGGGAAATACACACAAAATTTAAAGCAAACATGAAATTCGTTTCAACTATCTATTGATTTTGAGTTCTGCTCTCTATTTTTTACACAACTGCCTTGAACACACAATAAAGTAACTCCTTTTAATTTGAATTAAAGCCCATGAGAAAAATTTACTACCAACTGGCTATTCATATTCAGTAAAGCATGTTGTTTCACCAGTATTCATTTAAAACTTTTTGCACTTTTGTTACTTGCTTATACATAAATAGAAAAACAACCCTTCAACTATTACTTTGAATAACATATAGCGATTTTTCAGAAGAATTATATCAAATTTAATGAAAATATGATAAGCAAATCAGATTAAAATTTTGAAACTTTTTCTCTAGTAGTGTTATTAATGAAAGCTAAGATTTGATCTCTGATTCTGACAGAAGGAAAACTGGGTGATCCAATTCTGACAAACAAAACCGGAATGAACTCAAAACCAACACGTCTTTGTGTGATTAGAACAAGTCAATGTTAGCTTCGGTTATGTGCTATAATAACTCCAGTCATGTTAATGATTTCCACTGAACTGGTCACTGGGCATTCAGAGGTTTTCATTTCAGTGTGAATATTGCGCTTGTTTCTTGGATTGTCCTAATAATCAAAAGGAATCTGTTGATTTTTCTATATCATTGTTAAGTACCTTACTGCATGCTCATGTGTCAAAGTACCATTGCAAAGACACCAGCCACTGGCAGTTACCTTGTATAGTGAGAACATTGGGTTCAGCTCCATACTGCAGTAACTGGTCTACAATCTTTATCTGTCCCGAGGCACAGGCAACATGGAATCTGTCAAAACATAATAAAAACTCAAACATCAAACAGATTCATGAAAAATTCTTACATTTATAGCTTCATTGAAATCTAGCAAAACAACAGTTTTCCAACCAAAAGACCTTTCTTTTTAATTCATCAGGATATTATATTTGTGTATTAGCCATTGAATGTCAATATCTGATGACAAGATTTGGCAGGCGGGAGCCCCATTCAGACAATTCCGATTCCTAGGGTCGCAAATCTCATAAAATATTCAACCACCAAAAGATATCAGGTCGTATTCATTTTCCGAAAGAATGCAATACAAACACCAGCTGGGATATGAAAAATGATTCCGATATTTATTCGGGTCATAAAACTCTTCTGAAAATCTCTATCTATCAGTTCAACAAGACATCAAGTGGCGTCACAGAAGCAGAACCATGAGAGACCGTTATCACAAGGCCCTAGTCATTATACACAACAGAGTAGGAAACAGGTGATGATATGTTGGTTTTATGTCATAATCAGGGTGATTTTGAGGGTCAAGATGAATGAGATGTCTGTGTACAAAGTCGATCATACTCAACATCACACTGGGGATTCAAAGCAGTGACCCACAAGCATACAAGTCTACCGACTGCTCCCTACAAATTCCATTCCAATGTTGCTCTCTTTTTCGTTCCTCCAACATGGAAAAAAGAATTCCCTTCAAACTATACATTTCATCTCATTGTGTGGCACATGGTTTGAAATGGCTTTTTTGTGTATTTTTTATTACAGGGGGAGCACGACACCATTTTGCAAAAGGAGCCAAGATTCTGTGAAAGCCAGATAGCAACATACTAATCTAAATTGTCAGACAACACCGTTTGACCCCCTCTTTTCCATAAGCCACCACACAAACACTAGGCCCTGTTTTCATCAACAAGCCCATAATTAAATGTACCAATTCCACATTCCCTGCTTGAGCATGAACCCAGATGCTTACATCTCCCATGTTTCTGGGTCCCCACTAACATAAAACAGATGAACCAGGGGTCGGGATGTTTGTTTATTTCTCTCACCAGGTTTCTCATTTAATGGGACACACAAGGCACAAACCTGTTTGGAATTTGCTTAGTTTTCAATCAGTGGATATGTTAGGGGGTATTCCTACTAGATCAGTTGATGAAAAAAAGAAACAAAACAAAACACACACAGAGACACTGATTATCTTAGTATACATGAAGGGTATTAAAAAGTTCATCTCACTATATAGTGCACATACTATTTCTTTGTTAGCTAGGTTAGAGTACTTACTCTGTGCTGTGTGTGTTAATATGACAATTTATCAAAAATACACATGTACTACTGTAGCCAGAAAAATCTGCAAAATCTGCATTTGACTTTAACTAAATTCATGAAAATTGCAGATGTGTTACTGGCTCACACAATTTTTGAGCTTTCATTTATACATTTTTTTAAAAAATCATAAAGATATGTTATAAAAAAATATGTACATGTACTTTCTATGAAAAATTAACTAGCAGCACTTTTCATCCCCAATAATGCATTCTAAACTCTTGTTGAAATACTAAAAGTTTTTCTTTAACTGCAGAGATTTGACTCACACAGACAGTCCCCGGGGTCCTAGTTTGGTGGGGACCAGGGTCTTCTTTTGTAGCAGGGACTGGACCTTATCTACGTCCCCTACTTCAATGGCCTTTAGTAGCTTCTCATCATTCTTGTTCCACTCAGATAGCTGGAAATATAAAATGTAATTGTTAGTAATTGTCAGCAATGCAGCGGCAGCAGTAGAGGAGGAGAAAGACTAATAGAAGGAAAACATGTCCACATGCTATAGTACTCCTTTTAAGTGAAATATTGTTGGAATTAACATTGTCATTTGCTATAATTGTTATACTTTAATAATTTTTATGCTATTCATTGGCATGTCTTTCTCTTGTAATTATAATAATATGTCATGTACTTGTCTGTTCTGGACTCTGAATTAGTAATAAATGAAATGATCTGATCTGATCTGTCCATTTGTTCTTATGTCAAGTGCTTATAAAATATGTTCTTTAATCATGCAACCAGTGCCAATGCTAACAAAAAAGATATCTTGACACCTATATCTTCCTCTTTTCTGTGTACAGCTGTTTTAAAAAGCTTTCTCTCAGAGCTTAAAAGAAAAGCTTTTTTTTTTTTTAAAAAATCTATAATCACTGTGGAAATTTGATGGGAAAATATGAATTCAGCCTTTTATAAAGATCTTGAGAAGGTATTAGCTGTTATATTCCCTATGGATATGCTTGGTTTTTGAGGAAGTTGTTTGTGATAAGCAAAATGTCTTACTGGCATAAGCACAAGCACACCCTCCATAAAACATGGGACTTATCTGATAAAGCGCTATCTTTTTTATCCTCGCCATTATCTCCATCCTTACAACTTGCTACTTCCTGCCATTGTGAAGTGATAATTACCTTGCACTTGCATCCCTTACATACTACAGGCCATCCAGGAAAATTTGCTCTTACACAAGAAAAACTGCATGCAATGCATTTATGGGGGAAAATATTGAACCTATCCAAACTTTTCATGCATTTGCTGAATTTATTGACCCAATATAAGAGTAAATAAATGTACCAGGACATTTCCACAGAGATATCTCAGTGTTATGGTATTGTTAAACCCATCCCCTTATCTTTATTGAGTGCAATGTTCCTGATTGCTGCTTACAAATATTACATATATATGCAATATATTAATGTCATTTCATCTTAATGTAACAGAAAAGCTGTGCCAGTGAATGCTCCCTCCCTGAAACCTGAACATGCATCATGACACAGGCAGATTAAAGTATCAGATATTCTATCAGACAGGCAGATAGCTTGTATCATCTTGACACTTCCCCATTTTGCTGAGAAAATAAATGCATTTCCGTACAAAAATTACACAGAACATCATATCTTCTGCATTATTATTTCAATAATACCATGTCTCCATAAATGCAAGTACCCTCCACAGTCCTAGTTCAATCATTGAATTTGTACCCTTTGTAAGAAGGATACTGGTATCAAAGATACTTTGTAAGAGGGATACTGGTATCAAAGATACTTTGTAAGAGGGATAATGGTATCAAAGATACTTTGTAAGAGGGATACTGGTATCAAAGATACTTTGTAAGAGGGATACTGGTTTCAAATATACTTTTGTAAGAAGGATACTGGTATCAAAGATACTTTGTAAGAGGGATACTGGTATCAAATATACTTTGTAAGAGGGATACTGGTATCAAAGATACTTTGTAAGAAGGATACTGGTATCAAAGATACTTTGTAAGAGGGATACTGGTATCAAGATACTTTGTAAGGGGGATACTGGTATCAAAGATACTTTGTAAGAGGGATACTGGTATCAAAGATACTTTGTAAGAGGGATACTGGTTTCAAAGATACTTTGTAAGAGGGATACTGGTATCAAAGATACTTTGTAAGAGGGATACTGGTATCAAATATACTTTGTAAGAGGGATACTGGTATTAATGATAGAGTATAAAGAAATGAAATACACTGAACATAAATCTTTCCAAAGTTGATCACTTTATGTACATAAATTTGTTCCCTCTTCCCACCCAAAACAATCAAAGCTGGTTCAGGATATGCTATAATGCTCATCTAAGTAACAATGGGATTCATAAACAAAACATGCAAATCAAAAAATGTATATATAATTTCTTCTTTTTATCCAAATCAGTTTTTTAAAAAATAATTAGATATTGAAACAAACTTCTTGCGCTGGATTTGATAGATTTCTGATTTTGACTTTTTTTTTCATATTCGTTCTTTGAAGATGATAACAACTTGAAGAAATTTGAAGATTAATATGAGTCCATCAACAACATGATAAGGCTAAAACAGAAACTATGAATATCTCCTACCCCTTATTTACAACTCCTCTCATTTCTTAACAACCTAATGATCTATGCAGGGCCTCCAATTCAATGAGTTATTTCTTTGTTTGTACACCCCTTGCTGATTTCCCCATCAAGAGCCAGATAGAAACCTAATGGTTATGTGGGGATATATCACTTTTTTATCCGTTTCTTCATTACTGCATTTGAGCTGTGTTTGATCTATGACAAGAACCCATGCTGCGGATAATCAAACTTTAATTAGTCGCGCAACATGAAAAACCGGGTTCAGAGATCTTGAAATATTATAGCGGAACTCAATACAAGAGAATTTAACCAAAAAAACTTTCATTTTCTTTTCGTCAAAATAGATAAGAATAAATGAATAATTAAGTTATGAGACATCCAAGCTTTAATTTCAAGTACGTGTAATTTGATCGAGAAATTATCTTTCCCATGTACAAGTTCATGATAACAGTATGTGCTTGATTTTAGTCAGAAAATAAGCAAGGAACAAGCTAGGTGCTCTAAGCTGAAAAAAATGTAAATGATCTTAGACCTATTTAATTGTTTATTTATTTAAGACCAGGGAGATTTTGTTTTCTCTTCCTTTTAACTCTAACAAGTTTACAACAATTTCTCTCTATTAGCAACCTTAAGTTTGTTTCTCTAAAGTAAACTTAATTCAAGATATCCACACTTTGAATAATAAAAGATCAACATCAGATACTTACATCAGTTGTACTTTTCCGAAACTTGAACAGGCCAAGTTTTTTGCTCTTGTTCTTTGCAATTAATTTCGACATGTCTTGGTGCTCAGGAAATCATTTTTTTCACATCTAGAAAAGAAATGGCAAATTAAAGGTGGAAATTTTACTTCATTTTGATATCTTGCAGCATATAATCAATTTAATTTAAAAATAAGTTGAGAAAACTTATGTACCATATGACAGCATGAATCATAATGGTAGCAAGCCCTAATTATACATTTTATCCCTTGAAATAGCTAGTGACATTAAGTTAGACAAACCAGATGGTGGTATTTCTCTGATAAATCATGGAAATAAAGCATCAAGAATAATGAGGTACCTTAACTTTAAAACCTGTTGACTGACTTTCTGACCATATCAACAATGACAATACCTCTACCGCTAACAAACATGAACATTTCTGGCCTGTTAGTACAGCCAGAATACAAGTGTTCCTCTCATTTCTGACAATGTTTTTCTGATAATTACTGTCATACCTTACTGACTAGAACTCGTGTATCGCATCATTAAATGTATTTGTGCACAAAAGTCTACTATTTTCTCATGGATTGTGTCCTCGTTGTATTACTCAAGGTCAAAATGCACGTCATGAATAATTCAAACCATTTTCTCATTCTTCATTTTTTTTTCTTTTTATAATCTTATAAAAGTCCTGAATTGAATGCATGCCACTTCAGATTTTTAAAGACAACAAATGATAACTTCATGTGTAAAAATCTACACTCATCCAAGCACAAAGAATGGGAATTGACCAATATTAGTAGATAACTTCCAAGAGTCTTAACCACCAATCATCTACAAAGAGGACATTGTTGGTCAACAGACATTTTGTCATGATTGAGCACTGTTGATTTGTTTTATTAACTTGTGAAAATGTCACCCTGTCCCATCACAGAAATTACCCCCTCGGTCAGTTTTGTGGTCCGATGCTGCCTTTACCTTCTCCAAAGAATGTCAGCAATCTCATAAATTACACTACCTGCCATTTCTCATATATCATTGTAAAAGTATGGGCTTTTTTTTTTATATTTGTGCAGAACCTTACAACAAAAGAAAGTCAATGACTACAATTTTAAGTTAAATAAACTTATCAATTAAACTATAAGTTCAATACACTTTGAGATTAAATTCTATCAAAATGTTGAGGTCAGCATGGGAAGAAGAGGTGGAGGGGGGATTTTTTGGGGTAAGGGGTTAAGGGGACTCTGCTTTAAACTTTAGGGGTTGGAGATGGGCTTGATGAGGTAATGAATTTTTCAATCATTCATGTTTGTCTGTCTCTTACTGGTACTATTACATATAGGGGTTTGAAATATAATTAACATGATGATAGGGTCATGAAATCTGCATGCAAAAATGTGTCATATGATTCCCAACTGCACTATCTAACATTTCCGTAACATATTCCACAAATCTGACAATAAAGCCGTATACCATGAATGCTTGACAGGTATAAACCTACCACCCATGTGCCCAACCACTTTTTTGCCTCCTAAATTATTGTGCAGCACTGATCTTAAAAGCCACATGAGGGATAGGATTTCTTAATCAGTGTTTGAATTTCTAAAAATTTCAATACTAATGATATCCAAAGTGTGCAGAACTGTGCAGCACTTTGAAATATGCCTGCAATACCTCTAAAGCTTACTAAATTATGTGAAAACAAAGATCTAATCTTATTCCTCATATTACATCTGAATATGTTAATCATGATCATTTACCTAACAATCCATTTTGCAACCATAAACCCCCTGTGAGTGCCAGGACTATGCATCAAACCCTCTGTTATGTGTAGCGTGTAATATTAATGCACCACTGCATTATTGCATGTCTACACTGCATTTATGGGGACATTATCTTGATGCATAGTCTCTCATGAAAAGGTGGGGGATTACTGAACTATTTCATTCAAAGAAAGCTTGCTGTATGGTGAGAAAAGAGCTGTGCACTTTTATAAGTTTATTCTAAAAATTGTTCATATTTTCTAATAAATAAGGTTGATATTACCATATCAGTACAAAGCAATTCATACAAATATTATCAGGTGATGTTTATTTTTAAAGGAGTTCATGACACTGCCATATATTATAAGAGATAGCTGGAAATTTTCCTCCTTTACTTGCCAAGCTTTTTTGCCCAAAATATAAATTAATATTATACGTACAAGAACTCAAGGAGACTGTGATTGTTAACTTATCTCTACTGCATGATGATACATATATATTTAACTTTTCTAAGCTAAGAATTTCCATCACATGCATCTTTTATCCCCAACCAATCAGCTCATAATAAACTAGACTTAACATACCTACATAAACAATCTTGATTCATCAATTCAACCCTTGGAGTTCAGTGTCTATATACTTTCCCTTACCTTATAGTGATTTGTCGTTGCAAGGGTCCTACAAAACTTTTTCACACAGTATATAAGTATCTTTTTGAAATCACAATGAAAGCATTGAATACAAGTCCATAAAGGGGAGAAATAATCAAAAGGCTTATGTTAGCTGAACTGTTCAAAATAAATTAAGCACAAAAAAGTCAATCGAACAAATCGAAGTGATCGAGAAGCGGAAAAAAAACACATACTGACACCAGACTGGAATGTTGGACAAATAGCCTTAAGATGTGGTCGACACATGAAGTACAACAATTAAGGGAGATTCACTGGTCAGGTGAGAAATAGTACGAAGAAATTACCACAGGTAAATAATCGTTGTGCCATCAGCACAGGTACATGCGTCAATATTTATTAGACTTATCTGTGGAAGAAATGTCAATAAATTTACTGCTGCAAGGTGATTTCAAAGGAAGAAAGAAAGGCAAGCAATGTAAAGAAACAAAATTTTCCCAATGCAAAAAACCCAAACAACTATCTTCAGGAATGTTTTATTTCAATTTTGTGTGTTGGTGTTATCTTCAAAGACAATAGAAGAACTGGAAATGAAGCTTAGATATTTAAGAAATGTCCTATATCTAAGAACTAGGTGAATATTGCATGTGACATTTATGATGACACTGATAAATTTCAAACAATTTCTCGTGCATCCAAACTTCTGCAGCTGCCATCTTTTTCCGATACCATTGACGCCAAGTGCACAAATGTAATAGCAATGTCTGTATTAAGTCACTGAATTGATGTTCATGTATGTGGTGCCTTTTTAACTTTATGGCCGGAGCTAAAATTTGCAATTTTTTTTTCTCTCTCTCCTTAAACTATTCACCATAAAACAGACAAATTCACAATTAGCTTTTTTCACTTCATATAGTTTTTTTATATGATAAATGTCATTGCCTTGCACAACAAATATCAATCATGCACACATCTCATTTATTTAACCATTAAAAAAATCCATTAAAGGTTCTCTTAGGAATTTAAATATGACCTACTTGGAGGAAAATTCATTGAATTCCAGCAGTAACAATACTGAAGGAATTTTTATAAACAAATAGACCTGTTTTAGGGAAGGACCACTAATGTGCCACTAATTAAAACCAAATTTGGTTTAAAAGCAAAAAGTACACAAGGTCTTCATTGAAACATTCTAACAATTAAAGCATACAAGTTTATCATTATTTACAACTTTGGCAGTTCTTATCATTTTTTAAATTCAGTCAATAAAAACACTAACAATGCAAAACATGGAATAAATGAGACCAAAAACTGAGTAATTATTTATTACTCTAACTATTTATACTTATCATGTAATTCCTTGGATTTTTTATGTATATCTTGTTGCAAAGTTGTTAGTTACTTTCAGAAGGGTACAATTTCTATGTGCATGACTATAAAGTATTTATGCATATTAAAACCCAATAAATTTTTTTTAATCAATGTGATAGTAATTATCTATGATAAAATCGTGTTTTTCTGAAGTTGAGCAGCAGATCTACAGTAAAACTTGGTTATAGCAAAGTCCTAGGGACCCGTGTACTTACTTCATAATATCCGTAATTCTTTATATATATACGTATTATGAATTCGTTATAATAAGTAGCGAATTCGCTATATACATATTTTCTTCATGATGACAAGTAACCATTTGTGGTTTCTGGGACATGAAATAAAATACCTTCTCTAGAAACCTTAAATAATTTGAAGGTAAATGCAAGGATTTTTGTGAAATTAAACTCACACAAAGAATAAAAAAATCATTATGTCTATTGCTATTTTTTAGTTTTAAAACTATATAACATTTTGTTATAAAAGATGTAAATTTCGTTATTATCACCTCTACGGGAATCAAAATCAGTTCGTTAAATCCGTAAATTTGTTATAACTGAGTTCATCATATCCGTTAATGTTCGCAATGATTTATTAGGAATTTTGCCGGGTACTCCACAAAACTTTGCTTAATCCGAGATTTTCCTACATCAGTGTTCGTACTAAACGAGTTTTACTGTACCATGTTTCACAGCCTCATATATTAGCTAGTCCATTCAACCAATCAATATAACATTCAAAATAGATTAACAGCATAGTGGTCTCAGCATCAGTGGTTTAGATATAGATTGCAGGTTCAATGTTGTGTCTTAATTGCAACAAAGCTGAAAACTAAGGCCGGATTACATGCAAACTTAAGACCCTATACTTAAAAGAGAGAAAAAACAAATTTATCAAGTATTAATTGATATAGAAAGCATATGAACTATGAATGAACAACAACTGTTGAACATCACACATCACTAAAAAATATATGACCCTGGTCCCTGAATCTGATTCCCATGCAAGTAATACTACAGAGCTATAAATGGCTACAGAACACAATGCAAGTGAAAAGGAAAGTGGTTTTTTTGACAAAATATGTCATCAGGAACATTCAATGATTTCGATCAAAGATGAAACTGAGATTAAATCAGTTAAAGTATTCCTTTGTAACCCAATCTCCTTACAGAATGATAACATAAACCTCATACACACTGTTGTTGATTGAGAAAGCAGAGTAACATTCAAAAACTTTACAGACCAACGTTTGAGGCCAGATATCTAAGTTGTGGGAATTCAGCAAAAAACAATGAACACATGAGGACTAAAACAAATGAAGGAGGATTGAGTTAAGCAAGGTCATGCATCCAATTTAAGTATCATTCCTAAGCAATACTAATGGTTTGTTGTCCTGACTGTCAGTGACCGAACGATCGACTCAGAGCAAAAGTATACAACAATTCTGATAAGAAAAAAATTGTCTCATCATTATGTAGATAACCTTACCAATAACAGTTTTATATTGTTCTTAAAACATTTAAAATACTAATTAATCTCTATCCTTAAAATACCTAGACCTAGAACCAATAAAATTGAGCGACACATTGATTTACTGAGGGAGTTGTCTCGCGTTTAATGTTTTCCCACCTGTCAATATGCAGGTAAATGTTACTTCAACGTAGAAACATTGGGGTTAGAAACAGAGAATAATAAAGTTAAGATTACCTGTCACATTCTTGATGCTATCAGAACCCTAGACAGTCTTTATAGGCAAAGAAAAGAAAAATGTAAAAGCCATCAAACTCTGGAAACACTGCCTCAACTTCTGTGATAATAATTGCGCATGCCTGACATTTCTTTTCCTTTTCCGTCAGAAAAGGATCATGTCAAAAGTCATATTTAAAATAGGGATTATTTATCTCTATTATAACCTATTTTATATCCTTTAAACTTTATTTAGTGTTATAAATTCATATATGTCTTTGTCTTATTAAACCATTCACTTTTTCATATTGATTCAATTTCTTATTTATAATCGTTGAAACATCCCCTTCAAACGTCACTTCCTCGCTGTGTAAAATCGAAGTTGAACGACGATTTTCCATCAGTTAGTGCTACATATCCACATTGGTCGGACAGTTGTATTGGATACTCTAAAAGTACTTTCTCTAGAATGGAATACGGTTGAATAATTCAGAATGACTTGGAATTTCGTTAATTTAGGAATATATATAGAAAATTGAAAAGGTTTCTGTTAATTTTCATCCACTGTAAACTGATATTGGTGCTGATACTGGACGACTCATCGACCATTCCAATAATCTAGCCATGAGGCTTCATGGCAGGTTCATTATTCAAATCTCAATACTAGGTTTTGTCCTGATTGACTATGTTCGTTCAAACAAATACACAAATACTTGGGCTTTACATATTGAAGGAGGTGAGGCAGTCGCAAGATCTTTGGCTCGAAAGCATGGCTTTATTTATGTAGACCAGGTAAGAAAAAAAGAAGTTCTAGTATTTCTGTTATTTTTTTTTTCATGTTAATCAATATAAATGAAAGATTTATTCGTACTATAATTCACATTTATTTTATAATATTTTCATGTTATCATACTGGCATATTTATCAAATTAACAAATAATGAAATAATAAAAATTCATATACAATTTATGTACATATGAAAATAAGTGAAAAAATATATATAGTAGTATAGTATATTTATTAACCAAGAAAATATATTTATAATATTGATTCAATGAAATTTATGCCAAGACTCTTCTGTAGAAAAAAAAAGAAATGTATTCAAGTACACATGTGTATAGATCTGTAGAATTTTGATAGCTCAAGAATTTCCATGGAAACTCAATACAGATAAGCAGTGGGTTTTGGTGGATGCTTCCATCTTCTTAACCACTTTGCTCACTGCAGGTTTCATAACTGTATCTAAATAAAATGTTGCCATCTTATAAAACAATTTAGGCATGAAATTATTTATGAAGACATTGTAGGTTTTTTTTTGTAAAGTCTTAATGGATCCTACAAAGCAATAAATTTGATGAATATTACAACTTTAATATAATATGATTTTAATTAAGTTATCAGAAGAATGAAAAAGTATTTTTTTTTTATGTTGTTACAGTTGATCATTATTTTTTAAACTATTCTCCAGACTGAAGTTCAGTGTACATGCAGTACAAAACTGTGAGCATTTCCAGGAATATCAGGGATAGGATAAACATATTATCTTTGATAGTCATACATTCATTTAAGCATACACATTTTTTGTTTGTTAGAGTTACAGAAATGTGTCTTTGAGTTTTTAATACAGGTCAAAAAACTAAAACATACTGAAAAAAAAACCAAGCATTATAAACTTCAAAAATATATATTTAACTGGTATATATATCCCCTTTCATTTTGAGTACTTAGTATAGTCAGTGGACAATAGAAAAATGTTTTGCATTTTTAATGTGGATTAGGAGTACAGGGGTAAAATTCCAATAATTCCCCATGCATTATGCACAAAGAAATCCATATGACACTTGGGTGTGGATTGGAAATCTAATCTTATCTAATTTTGGAGTTTTTACAGTGATATGAATAATGAATCTGATGATAGAATTTTACTAGTGATCTGAAACTATCATGATTAACATTGCCTTTAATTGATCAATAAGAGAGAGATTCTCTGAAAGGTGGGAGAGAGAGACGAGAGAGATGGAGAGAGAAATAAACATCACATGACCAAATGCAAAAACCTTGAAACTTGGATCCAGATGTATCTTTACTTACTTTTTTGGGGGGATACTTATGTATATAGGTTATTGTAATGTAAATGTTGGTCACGTTTATCCTCCTCCGTTAAAAAAAAAAAAAAAATGGCCTTGTAACCCTACTAATGGAACCAGTGCACCTGGATTCCGAATAAAACAAGAATCCAATTAACCAGGTGGGGAAATGGACCCAATCTCTCTCCTGCACGGAGAGCAAATTTAAGTAAATCATTTGTGTGTTTTCACCAGAAGAAAACACACTAAAACAGACATGTTTATAAAGTGTCAGTGTTCTTGTAACAATATAGCAAATAAAAAGTTTCTTGTTTTTCATATATGTGCATGCATAAAACAGATGGTCCAACCAGTAAGAATGTAGTATGAGCATGTTGGAAAACAGTTTGTCATTGGAAAGATATATAACTTCTTCATGTGTTACCTATTGATTGTTAACTTTAAAATTGAAAGAAAGCTTGTCGTTTTCTATATAGCTCCAAAATGGAAAAATGATAGAATTGCTGTTTAGCAGAAGTAGCTTATAATGATTTACATAAAATGTTGTGATTAGAAACAGCGAATACAGCAGAAGTCCTTGAAAAATAAATCTTTTAGATCCAAATCAAAGAATTGTCCTCGAGTGCCTTTGCTCTAACTGAATTTTTTTTGTTTTTGATGTGCTGATAATGGTTTATTTGATATTAATTGTTACATATGTAACCTGTTACCTATTGTACACACTAGCACTCGATAGCATTTCTGCTACGAAGGAACTTCGCAGCAAGGCACTTTTGTAGTAGAATATGTTAACTTTGTATTGTTGCAATACATCAATGAATGGCAACACAAAACACACATTTCCCCCTTTTTTTTTATAAAAATGAGGTTAACATGTTTTGATGACAAAACAAAGTTGTAGCCATGTTCATAGAAATGTCGGAAGCTCCTTATCAAATAGTTGTCACCTGGAATAGAGAAACGTTCTTTGGGATAATTAATAGGATTTTCATTGATAGGTTTTTAGGTTCCCTTTTTTCCCCATTGATTATTTTTGCCATTGACATTATTGTTGTGGAGTTCCTGACATTTTCAATGAAAGAGAATTTTCTGGTATGTGAACATTTTGGTTTGACCTTGTACAAGTGGGAATGAAGTATATTCTATGGATTAAAATAGAGAGAGAAAAAAATTGCAAAAAATAAGGTTCTTGTGCAGTGCTCAACTGTTATCAGTAGCATGCATGATGGTCATTAATTAGCTGACATATATAATTTCATGTAATAATATGTGTACAGAGGTATTCTTCAAGCTGATGAACATGAAATTTTCTTACTGTTTATTATATACATGTACATGAATCCGAAAATGTAACAACAGTTATATTAAATGATGCAGCAACCACCTTATCTACTTTTATAGAATTTTTCTATTTCTTTAATCTTAATGACACTGGCTTAATAATTTATAAATCCGAAACGTTCCATTGATCTTGTATGGAAGCTGATATGATTGAACTCCCATGGTGCCCTGATTGCACACAAAGCATAAATGCATGTGTGGCCATTATTCCTATTGAATACAGTTCAGACTAGCTAGAAGCTCAAGAATGGACAAACATTTTGCCGACCAGGATTTATTTGAAATCAATGTCGGCTTCGGCACAGTATATGGAATAATGTTGACGGTTAGGCCAAGGATTCTATTGATTGGCCTAATCAATTGGCCTCTGTCTGGTCCTTCAGTGTTTCCAATATTTGCTGAAACCAAGTTATATTAAAAATTGTCCTCTTGTTCTGTGAGGGTTTGGGGTGTTTGTTTTAATCTACTCCTATCAAGCTGTAAAAAGGCTGCTATTGGAAAATATGTAGTCTACATGTATGAATATACATGGGTTTTTTCTTCACTTTTTTGCATTGAAAGAAAATGTTAATATACTTGAATATATTAAGATATTAAAAGCCTTAACTATTAAGGTTTTCATTGGGGTGTCCATTGAAAAAATTGATACAAAGATGGTAATCAAAACATGCATGTACTGTGCATGGTAAAAATGTATGAAATGAATCGTAAAAAGAAAAAAATTACAAGTAGCAACTCCTCATAATATAAACCAGAAATGAATAAAATCACTTTAATGTATATGTAGTTAAATAAGTGAAATTTTGGTTGTTTTTTTTTTCAGATTATGCCAGATTATTATGCATTTCAACACAGAAAGGTAGCAAAGCGGTCAATTTACCCAAGTTCTTATCATCACCGTTCTATAGTCCAAGAAGCTAATGTAAGTACTTTCAAGCCTTAAAGTTGATCTATAATAAGAAACACAGCAGGTATAATAATTTACTGTATAGATTCATTAAAATTTGTGATATGGCTCAAATTTTCCTGAATTTATTAGATAGTTACCAATCACTCACAAATTGCATCCAGAATAAAGTATGAGACACGGTCGTTAAACATTCAATAAAGAAAATCCACAAGACATGTGATAACGTCCCAACAGATCTGTAAAAAATCATTGGCAATCCACGAAAATTTGCCCCTACGAATTTATATGATTCTACAGTATGTATACAATATCCTTCTGTAGCTATCAGATGAAGTAGATCAATATCTATCATTTATTATTCATCTGTAACAGTGGTATTTTCCCCATCAGGCATTAGGGGATTATACCATCTGTCTGTCTATCTGTTTGTCTGTATGTATGTCTGTCTGTTCTCATCTTCTTGCCAATACGAAGAGCGATAAAACGATATCAAAATTGTAGAACAGGGAGACATTAAAAACCATATTAGAGTTACATGTATTTACATGTACTGTACTGGTACAACACTCAATAATTTCATGTCAGATTCAATCAAGATACCATTTCAATCTCTTTCAAAACCAAAGGTCAAGCTAAATATGTGGTGGTAAATTGACATTTTGGGGAGCCATCATAACAGGTACCATACTTAAATGAAGTTTAAACAAAAATGAAATAACTATTAGGATTCTAGCAGTTGTGTTGTGGATTTTTCAAGGAGAATGTGTTTACTGAAGCCATAAAGACATTGAAAGAAAAGTCTTATGCAATTATAAGACAACATATTTTATTAGCAATATAAGAGTTCAAGCAAACAAACTTTTGACAGAGAATTGAATATTCCATTAATGCTGTGTTAACTATTCCATTTTCATAATTCATATATATACCCATTATCCATTTTTTTAATAATATGGAAAATTGCTTTGGAAAAAAAAAATATAAATTGAGCTGTAAAAAAAGGAAGAATTAAATATGAATATAAATTATTATGCTGACAATGCCATGAATAACTTTAGATCATTTTTTTAATATGAACATTATAGTTTTTAGTTAAACTGACATTGACTGTAAAATCCATTCAAAACGTGCATTAGATCAAAAACTCTGAATTGACCCCGAAACAGGTGTTTTCCATGTTTCAGAATGAAATGACTTTTATTTCTCGATGTAAGTGGATAAATTTGACGGTAATAAATTCATCCTAATGTCATTTTCCTTCACTTTTAAAAATCATAAACTGTGTGTGGTCCTCTAGAAATAGAAAATGATTTTGGGAAGTCTCGGCTAAGACATTCATTGCTACATTCTCAGTCTAGAAAATTTCATTTCATGATATATGAATATTTTGTATGTACTTTTAGATGTTTTATTACTTTTCTTCATTGCCTTTAAGAATAATTTCCAGGCATTGAGGATTTAAGTTAGTTTTATACTGTAAAGAGAGTCTTCTATGACTGTCCAAAGATTGAGAATTGAAATTGCAGGTGGGGGATTTAAGCAAGTATAATGCAACACCCAAATAGAATTGAGGTGGCATCTCAAAAGAATAATATGCTCAACGTTTTTGATTTTTGTTCGATTTCAAATCATTAGTCTGATCCGAGGAAAGGAAAATATGGCTATCAAATAATGTCATCTGTAATGTAAACACTTAAAACAGTGCTGTTACCTCTTGTTTAAGTATGGAGGCCATGGTGTGTTTCTTAAGAAAGAAAAACCACAATTAAACAGAGAACAGTGCATGGGAGTTTTATCTCTGCCAAGGCAGGTAAGGAACGAACTCACCAGGGAGGCTTTGTCATCTTAGAAGAAAGCTTTGATATATTTGGGTTGGGGGGGGGGGGGGACTCAATGTTGAGAAATGCAGAATACAGGGAGAGCATGAATCACTACGTGTGTCATTAACCAAATAAATTCTCCCTAAAGAACAGATTATGACACATTAATCAACTTTAACAATACTTCATTGGAGGTTCAAATAACAAGAGTTCAAAACCGGCTTGGTTTTACGAAAACTTGCAAATCCACTGACTGATTCCATGTCGTTTCTCAATCTGTGACCACATGCATTTTCATTATTTACCCTAAAGTATGAATGAAATAAATGAATAGCAAAAGGTAACAAACTAGTTTTGTCATTTTTGTAACCCTGAAATTTTTACCACAGCAAGATGACTTAATAATTCTTTTTTTTTGCGGCATGGAAGGAATAAATTTTTTGGGAGAAGAAAAGCATTAGAAGAAATACAGATATAACCTTTGCTATTGAGAATCATTCTCAAGTTTATGATTGTTCATTTGGGATAAATAAATTGAAAACTTCATGTACTGTTTAAGGGATTGCTTTAAATGTATTTTGATAAAATCCAGTGTTTGTGAAATTGAATATCATGCAAATGTCAAACATATTAAGGGTTATGGTGTTTTGAATTGTCAGAACTAAAAATGTACTAAAAAAGATAACTGTTGAAATAAGACTATTTTACAGCATTCAAAATAAGAAATGGGTTCAATAGCTACACAGAGTCTGAATCTAATGATATTTCCTTGTTTTGCAATATATCTAGTGCAAGGCAAATTATAGGCTGTGTACTGTACATATCAGACCATTACTCTAATATTCATGATATGTCCAGATCTGAAGGGGGAAAATTTGGTCTGCGAACACAAGGCGGAAAATCCATAGGCATGCATTCCTTCCCTGCATAAAACTGCTATCTCTGGAGACTGGTCTGCAGTAAATATGTACAAGTTGTGTAAGCCAGCATCATTTTGATTGACAAAATGGTTAATTATTGCTGTCTAGGCAGATCTGAAGTTATGCCCATAAATTCTCATCTGGACCTTCTTCAGGCTTATTAGTTGGCTGGAGTCAATACTGGGATGCAAATCTAGCATCGCTCCAAATCATATCCTTGGGATGGCCAATCCAGGATTCCTTCTTAACGGACTGTAATCAAGATTTTATTGATATTGTCAGGCAACTTTGTACTGATTTAGTGTAGTAGGATAGTTCTTGTGTACTCTGTAATGGCAGCAGTCATGTTGAATTTAGACAGGTCTCTGAAGAAGACTTGAATAATTTGGTTGTAGAACTTGTGACTTGGGTCTTTGCAATCTTTTTCAAGACCTCGAACTGAACTCGAAAAAGTTTGTGAAAGAAGACTAAATTTGATGATACATGTAGTGAAAATGCATCAAATTTTGTTGACTTTTCTTGAATTTTTGTAAATTAGAAAAATTTACATGTTTGTTTTTGACCCATTAAAAAGATGTATCATATTTTTTTACCATCCTTCATACATGTAGAACAATACTCTGCTCCCCATGAGAATTGGGTGATGTTTATACTACCAAGATGAGGTCAGATAAATCACCAGTGATTAGATCTTGCACCCAACAATACTGTACAGGGAGGGAGATGTTGCTGCTAAAATCTCCAGCTGGTCTGCTCTGAGGGGTTTGATAGAGATTAGCACTTCCATTAAGATCCCTATCTCCCTCACTCTACTTGCGTCTTCTTACCCCTGTATCCCGATCTGCAGCACTGTCAAACCAGACACTCTTTTTCTCCTTTCTCTCTGACTTTTACAAGGGAGGAAGATTCACTCAGATTATCATAATCAGCTGAATGAATCAAACTGACTTGAGATCTGGGTGTCGAGAAGAAATAAAAGCAAGCAATAAAGTTTTGATAATGCCAGTTTCTTTTTTATTTCATCCAGTGTTCGGGCTCATCTTTCAAAGTGTTGGCAAACTTTATCTCTCTGAGGAAATAGGGCTACCCCTCCCTGGAATCACATGAAAAGAAAAATCAAAATGGGTTTTTTTGGACTTGGCTTGTATAGTAATACCTGTTGCATTGAGCCATGCTTTGAGGCATAGTGACTTTAATCATGTGAGGGTTTTTTTTTGGTTTGCTTCGTTATGATGCTGCACATCACAAACACCTTGATGGCAAAGTTTGCTTATAACTTTGTTATCAGTCTAAAGAATGGAGAACAGAATCTCCAAAAGGTGGGAGTGTTATGGAATCAAATAGTAACCAATTTTTCTTTTGAAACAGGGAAGGGAGAAATTAATTCCCCACTCTGATTAATTTAATTACCGGTATGTTCCAAAAAAGCAATAAAAGAACTGTAAATGGGTTGAATGTTCCCAACAAGATTTTTTTTTAAAGTTTGATCGGCAGGTTTTTTAACTTTTGCTTGCTGTACTATAAAAGATAATGATGGATGAACCAGATGACAGAACAGCTACAAAAGGGCATCAGGGGAGTTAGAAGGTGTATCAAGGGTTTTTTGCTCTAATTGATCCAAGAAGACACAGGAGCCATCAAGGTTTTTTGGGCTTCAGACACAATCTAATTAGTGACATTAATTGCTTACTGCAGTCTCCAATCTCTCACCAGATGTGTAGTTCTACCATCCATCTGCCATTGCAGGCTTCAACATATTCTTTTCTTGTTTCCAGCTCAATTCAGAGTTCACACAATCCCCCCCCCCCCCAAATTAGTTAAAGTACCAGTAGAATTTGATTTTGCTAATATGATCTAGGTGATTTTGCTGTGGTTATAAGTTTTATTACTGATCAAGAGACACATAGTTATTTTTAAGAATTTTTAGTCAGCTTTCTCTTCCTAAACCTTATATTGACAAATCCATTGACTCATACCCGAGGTATTTTGCATTGCTCCCTGTAAGTCAGGGAATCCTATTACCTCCCATTTAGAAATTCTCATTTAAGGGAGAAAAGAAAAACACTTTCCCCAGTCATTTCAACAAACCTCATTAAGCTAAAAATTAAAACCTTCAGAGCAACAAAAGAAAGTCATCGTTCAAGGGCCCAAAGGTATACGAGTTGTGTTGTTGTTATATTTCTTCAGTGTCTTGTAGGACTGTTAGATTAACATCTTTAACCTGAAGCCGCCCTCCTCAAACACCTGCTATAGAGTTTCAAGAGAGAAATGTCTCCACTTACTGAGATGATTGTCATATGCGATATTTATAAACACTGTCACAGGAACATTTTGACCTCCGCTTGTTATAACGTTTGATCACAGAAAATCTGAAAGTCAAAGGGGAGTGCTGTGTTTGTTTCTCTTCTAAATGTCCCCCTAAGGTGTATGATTCTTTCCCCCATTGATAAATTCTACACAAGCCAACAACAAGCAGGGAGTCCTGCTTTTAACTGGTGTCAGTGAACTTAAAAAACTTCTATGTTTTTTGTGTTCAATGGGTGTAGGATGTTGTAATTAAGTTTCATTTTGAAAGGATGATGAAAGAGTATAGCATTTTTAATATGGGTATTATTGGTTATGCTTTGTTCAAACCTAGTGTGGGAAACGTTTGAGGCCTCTTCATCGAGTTTGATATTATACACGGAAGCAGACTGTCAACTGTGTCCCTGAGTTACAAGGACTCTGATTGAAGTCGCTTCAGATTTTCTGAGTTTCACAGTACGGGTACATATGCTCTAAACTAGCTGATTTTCTGTACTTATGTAGTTTCTGTATCTTGAACAAAAAGGAAAAAAAAAGTATGATCAATGAAAAAATTTCTCCGTAAAACCTGATGTGTTATTATTACCGTCTGTGTGTGTATTATTTTGGTGATAAACCCATAATGTACTTGTCAATGACTACAAGAACCACAAGTTAATATATTTGTACATCTCAACTTAGTGTCAAAGTTTGATGATTGTAGGTTATGAGAATGAATTTAGGAATTTAAGCACTTTCTACTCAAAGTATGCTTGCATGGTCCTGCTTAAAAAATTGCCATTGAGTGTTAGAACACTTTTTTAAATTTCCTTTTAACATGGTCTTGAAATGATGAAATGTATTTAGACATTTCATTAGTTGAAAGGTGTCTGCATATTATTGGCAATGATTGCACAATGCCCTCCCTCTTCTAGAAATATGCTTTTGGGTGGCGAAGAGGTGCTAAATACTCCCTTTGCAAAGACTGTTTCATTATAAAAGCTCAAAAGTGTGCAGTTTTTTATGGCTGAAATAGCTGATGTTTTGAAGACACTGCCAAGTCTGAAAGCCACTGCTTCTGAAATAAGTGCCATTATTATTACTTGAAATTTTTTGATTATTAGGTCTCCCAGGTAGATCAAGATGTTGTTTTTGAGTTTGTGAGAGGGTTGTATCAGAATAAAATGTTTTTATTAACCATGATATGAGGATCATGCGAGAGAGATGTAAATTTTACGTGCATGCAAACTCCTGCTCAAAGTAAATCATGTTTAATGTGGTAGATGGGGAATTAAATTGAGTCAGTAAAATATTCTTTTGCAAATATTCTTTCATAGATTTTATGTGTTCATATAACAGTACACCTTAAAATTTCTTTATAGAAAAGATTAATGAAGGACTGCAATTATAGAAAATTGGCCCCATTTTTTCTGGAGATCAAGCAATTTTGCTTTTTTTATTAAAAGTTTTCTATTGTTTTTTAGTGTTGTCAATATATGCTTTTACATAAACCATAGTTGTTAGTAACTTTTTGGATTGCGGTCAAGGAAACAAAGCTTCTAATAGTACTCTTGCAAAGGTAATTGGTACAGATTTGGTTTGGGATTTAGCAGATGTCGCTGTTAATGATCTGTTTGGCATAGTACAGTTTTCTTGTTTTCCATACTGTGGAATTAAATGTACAAGAAAATATCCTTCAAGACAGTTCTCTCAAATTTCATTGAACCTATTTTTTTCTATCCGATTTTTCAACAGGATTACTCATTAGTCTCTATATATACACACAGGATGCAAAGAACTATCTGCTTCCTCGCCATTTCAAACATTCTTAGAATGTTAAATGGGATGAAGGATGCAGAGAGTTTGGCAATTTATTTATATACAAGATAAAGAAGTTCAATATCGCTTATCGTTGGTGATGAACGATGAGCTATTTAGAGAGGGTACCTCTTTTCTTTTTTGAGCTCTTCCATTTGCTGTTTAATCAGCTCAAAAATCATGAAGCATGTCCCAAATTATCTCTTTGTATTTACTCAGTGTTTAAGTGAGCAAGAATTGATTTATTTTCAAATTATCCCAGGGACAGGAACAATATATCAAGCACAGACCACACCTAAAGTTTATTGAAAGATTGGATTATCTATGGAACTACACACTCAGAAAGATACCTTTGGTGAAGCAAGATGGGAGAGGGTTAAATGAACATTTATAATTATTGTCAAAGGATAATTACTCATTCATTGATATTAAAAAAAATACATATGCTGGAAGAAAGGTCTGCAAAGATCGAAACAAACAAAAAAGAGAAATTGTTTTTATTGTGATTCAAAAAATCTAGAATTTCACAGATATAGTCACCCTGGTTTCGTGCTATAGAAACAATCTGTGTGCATAGATTAGAAGTGTAAATGTACCTTGCAAAAAGGGGCAAGTTTTGTTATTGAGAGAGAGCAGTATCTTGTAGTGATGACAACTGACGAATGATTAGGATAGGGAGGAATGTGGTACAGAAGGCATACCCCCCTCTCTTTCCTCTGTTTGTGTAAGAATTACAGAAACACTGAGAGATAAAGCTTTAACAATCAACTCTCCATCACATTCCCTGGCTAGCTCCATCTGCTGGCTTGGGATTCATGGGGAGACGTTCACCTGAGTTTTATAGAGTGTATACACTCACAAAATGATGTTTACAACTTTGTAAGATGTAGATACTAAAATACATGCAGTGCTCTTTGCAAAATAATGCTTCAAGTCTGGATAAATTGTTACAGTTGATCAATTATTAAGAGATTCAAATCAGTTTGTTTTTGATCTGTTTGCACTTTTAAAAGTTGGAATAATAGAAAATAGATTTTATATGAATCCCTCATATATTTGTGAAATGAATTCAGATTTTCTTTTACTTCCTTGCACTTTAACTTGTGTTCTGCCCTTTATTTTAACCATTTTTATTTCACAAATAGAAGTGCAAAAATATCATTTTACATAGAGCATTTACATTTAATTTAAAGTGCAATTTTAATATCCCACACATAGTGAGAAATATTTAAAGCAAGTATTTACCGTAATAAAACTCATGAAAAAGCAAATTGTTGATTATTCTGTATGAGACAAATATGCATTTTGTATATTAAGCTGTAAGTACCTAGACTTTAATTATCAAAGTGCTAAACAATTCTTTGCTTTTCTTTTTTAGGTAAAATGGCTGGAACAGCAGGTTGTAAAGAAACGGGTAAAGCGGGACAGATATTATCCAAACAGCCAAAACTTCAATAGAAATTTCAACGACCCCAAGTGGAAAGATATGTGGTATCTGGTAAGTCAGATGCATCTGGGGGAAAAAGCGGAAAAAAGCTTTATAAATTCTGAACTTACTTTATTTAGGAGAAATCAAACACCTAGAATCGCCACCTTCGGCATTGCTCCTTGTTCCATAATTAAAGTAAATGCTAATCAACTCAAATATTTTGAAATCATTTAAATTTGTGGGGGTAAATTTTCATGGATTGTTAGTTTTTTAAAGGTTCATTGGGATGTTATTTTGTGGATTTGTTACTATGTCACTCTGATGAATAAAAGCTGTGCTGCATGATTTGTTGGAAATGTTGATTCTTGGGTATAAAGGTGTACCCATGAAATCTACAAAAATTAAGTCTCCACAAATATAAATGATTCCATTGTAGATACATTTAGAAGCTTAGTCCTATATGCTCATCTATTATCAGGCAATTCATTTTATTGAGTTTTGGCTAAATTTTGAGTGTGCTAATTAATGAATGTTAACATTTAATGAGGGGGATCTTTGTTTTGACTCATCATAAATGAAACAGTATGTGTAGTTCGTGTTTCCAAAAGATTTATTATCAGAATGGCTAAAGAAACTTCTGGAAATACAGTCAAACTTTGTTATCTCGAACTGGATGGGACTGTTTAAAAAACTCCGAGATATCCGAGTATTCGAGATATCGAGGGTAAAATACTTAAAAAATAAGTGGTTGGGACTTACAAATCACTTCGACATATCCATCCTATTCGAGATATAAGTGTTCGAGATATCGAAGTTAAATTGTACATGTATTTTATTAATATTAATTTGTACCCAGCCTGTTTTTATCTTTAGCAGTTAATCAAGACAATCCATTTATCCACATTGCAATTACTATACTCAAGTGAAATTAATTTTTTGGAGCCTACCAAAGAATTAATACTTGTATCATTGTGGAAATGAAAATCATTCCTTCTTTTACAAAACTAAATGAATTACTAGTAGATTCCAAGGGGGGACATTCCAGCTCTAAAAAATTCCATTCGGAGATAAAGATTAAAATAGACATTGACAATTATACAATCATTTTCATCTCTTAATCAATGAAAAGATTTCAGCATAACATGGTTTATTGTCTTAAAAAGCTAGGTGTGCTTTTTTTTATGGAGCCTCATGCAAGGAAAATGGTTATTTTGAAAAACGATTTGTGCACCGAGATGCCTCTGATAACGCTCAAAGGAAACTTATCAAGGCTGAAAACTTGATTAATACTAGAATTTGAATTATTAGGGTTTATTTATAAAATCAGATTTTTGTTTATTTAAAAAGCATGACTGGAAACTAAAGGTAGGATTTATATTGAGCTAGAAAATAACACTGCCATTGAAAAAAAAACTAATTTCTGGAGGTTTCTTGTTTTAAGTATGGTTCACAATCATTAGATTTTTACAATTCCAAACTCATACTAATATTTTTTTTATTGGAAATATCTATATAATATTTTTTTGTATGAAAATTCCACTCCAGTGTTAATTGGTTTGATCTTCTTTCTTCATTCATATTGCGAAAAAAATTTCACGATATGAATCAGAAATTCTAAACTGATAAGGGAATCTTTCAAGTTGAAAACTTGCGTATATTGGCGGTATTGACGTTTTCCAACAAGTGGCTTCCCGCAAAGATGCCTTCCGAAATTTGTTTGCGCTAAATTTCGATTTTTGCATCTGTTGTGTGGCTCATCAGCATCCATTTGTAGCTACCAGAGTTTACTGTTGTGATAATGAGAAGGTCACAATTTATATTATTTTCTTTTAATTTACCACACATTTCTAGTAATTAACCTGTAAATAAACTGACAGTTTCAGCCACAGAAGGTTGAGAGTGGGAGAGTTTCCCCAGCTGCCAACTAATTACTGTTTTTGCTTTGAAACTTACACATTTCTATTGAGGGGCTGAGATATTCTGTGAAGAAATAGATTGAATTTGCTTGCCAAAAGAAATACGCTTGTAGATCTGTTATTGTTTTTATTCGTACCTATATACTGGAAATGTGCACTGTTTGGGGTTGATTGTTGGTGAGGCCAATTGAAAACATGGTACATGTACAATGAAATCTTATTATAAACAAGAGTGAAGCAAATGTGTGAAATAAAAGTTATTTTTAGTCTGTAAAATTGTTCATAAAAGAATTTGAATTTAAGACAATTAATATTAGCTTGGCTAATGCATACATGTAGTTTGATCCGAAGCAGTTTGCATGAAGATATTCCTCTTAAAATCCTGCAGAGAATTATTGCATCGCGATGAAAAATGAATTTGGATAAAAAGATAAATTCCATGCTGTGTTTCTATATATATATATATATATATATATATATATATATATATATATATATATATATCAAAAGTATACATCCTAGAGATGTTATAAAAGGGCGTTTCTTTTTGTGTCTTAATGTTTTATTGGTAACTCATAATCACTTGAGTTGAAGGTACTGAAGTTTATAGAAATTTTAGAGCCTTCACTCAACTGTTGAACTCCCTTGATATTATAATCTTAAATTCAGGAAATTCAGCTTATAACTCAAAAACTGTGGTTTGTCTGAGTGAAAACTAAGAAGTCATCTCAACTGCGTTCATGCCTTAGAGTGACATTTTAAATGCTGTTAAAGCATCACATTGAGACGAAAAATTACGAAAGTCATTATTTCCGTAAAATAAAAATCCTCGATAAAGGGAATGGACTGGAATGGAAAACTATTAAAGGTCCTTGGGGGATTTCTTATTACCCATTTTCACAGTCCAGGAGAACAGAATTTTATACACTGACTGGATTTTTTTTTTTAACAAACAAGGAATCAAGCTCTCGCGGAACAAATTACCCCTCCATAGACTCAGAGTTTTGGTAATATGAAACTAGTATTCAGCCATCTGGCTTATTATAAGAATATTATGTGATGTTGTATTGTATTAATTGTCTTGGATAGCCAGAATCTGTCCATTTGCTTCTTGTACTTCCAAAGAAATTCTAATTTGGTTGTTTGTTGGAAAATGCATGATTTTTCTGTTTGAATATTAAACAAGATATGGTATTATGTTCAGTGTAAAGTGAAGCAAAATTCCTTTTTCGGTAGACATGTTGGCAAGATAATTGTAACATAAAGAGCAAAAACTGCCTCGCCAGAGAAGTCTGACATTATCATTGATATTCCGAGAGAACCGCATCTCTCTTTTGTGATCGTTTCCAAGAGGAAATATTCCTCGTATTGATTCCAAAGTAAAATGCTAACAATGCAACTTTGCATGCTTTTGAATACGAGACCCTCAGGAAAAATTAATGTCATTTCCAAAGACATAAATCATAATGGAGAAATTGGCAGCCTCTACAGGCAGTGCCTGTGTCTTGTGACACCAGACTATAGGTGTTTTTTGTATAGTACTGTAGTTACAGGACAAGAGGAAAACAAGACAATAGGAAAGTTACAGGATTAAGACAAAGACAGAACAGACCATATGACACAATTCAGAAGCATTTAAGAGACTTAATTGTAAGCCATCTGAGCTTGGTAACCTTTCAGATACACAGACAGAATCAAGCCACCCACAGTAACTGATGGCTGCTTGGAAAAAAATCAAAGGGATAATTTATTAATTCCAATCTTGAAAGGATTTAGATACATTTTAAAAACAGTTTTGTGACTGTATTATTATTTTTTTGATGTCAAGACTGTATTATCTAACAATGCCTTTAGCATGCAAAGAGTTGGATCCATTGAGCTACCAGGGCTGACAGTGACTTGAGCTACTTTTGGTGTTCTGTCTAGATGGGTGGTAGCAAGATACAGTTTATGACCAATATAAACAAATAGATAACCATCATTCAGTTGTCAGATTTGATTTACTTTAGTTATATTATTACTGTTGCCATGTCTTTGTATTGAAGGGGGGAGATAATGATTTCAGAGGGCTGCAAGCTTGCTGGGTGCAGAGCCAGTGGTTCTCAGGAAGTCACTATCTTGTTTATAGGAACAGTTTGGCAGTTTATTGCAGAGTGGATCCAGGTACTAGAGTGGTATTCTGCTAGTAGCAGAACTACATTTAATTTGTTGATGATAGAAGATTGATTGGTAAATGTTTTCAAAAATGTTTTGACCTTGGCAAGAAGAAATGATAGCTAGGTCACTATAATATACGAGAAGTAGTAAACTGGGTTGTTTTGTCAGAATTAACCCTACAGATGGAAAAATGGTTTCAAAACTCTCTCTCTTCTCTCTCTCTCACACGCACACAAATTAAAAAAAGGTAGTGTCTTAGGGCATCATGATGGGTATTGCCAACATTTGATGCTTGACCTTCAAACACAAGTTTGATATGGATACAATCCTTTGGAAATGAGATGAAAGGTATGGAGTGCAGACAAAAGGTGTGTTTTATCCTTTAATGTTTAGATAATGCACAAGGACCAGACTTCAATCAGATACCAGGGTCACTCCAAGAACATGTTACAGCTTCAACTCTTGACAAGGTCTTATTCAAATATTTTCCAACACTGACTTTTACGCCTGTCTTTTTAATCATAATTCTTTACTGAATACCATTTTGAGACTTTTATGATGTTTATACCCTACTTTTAGCTCACCTGAGCTGAAAGCTCAAGTGAGCTTTTCTGATCACAATTTGTCTGTCGTCCATCTGTCCATCCGTTTGTAAACTTTCACATTTTGAACTTCTTCTCTAAAATCACCTGGTCAATTTCAAACAAATTTGGCACAAAGCATCCTTATGGCAATATGAATATAGAGTGCAGAAATGAAAGACCGATCTTTATTTAAAGCCGAGAAAACCCGAAACTGTAGAAAAAGGGGGGTGCATTTTTAAAAATCTTCTTCTCAAGAACTACTGAGTCAAATTCAACGTAATTCAGCATAAATAATCGTTATGGAATGGAAAATATAAATTGCAAAAATTATGGGCTAATTCTGTTTCAAATTTGAGTAATTTACGAAAATAATAATAAGACAGAGAGAATGGGGGCCATGCAATCAGTTTAACTTCGGGCTCGATATTTCATACATTGAAAACCAGGTTAGAGACAGAGGACCAGTCTAGTTCTTTGTTAGAAGCAGCCATGTTGGATGCATGATAAACGGGTCCAACTGACAAAGATGAATTTGCTTGTTGTACAACAGTTTACGTGCGCGGGGAATATTTGAAACATCCAAAATATATTTGTGCTGTTTTTGTGAAATAGATTGAGGTTAAATATTTCATTGCGTTGACATTTTCACTTGTGATGGTGGTTTTAGCTTGTTTTGATTTTCGTTTCGTTTCTTTTTAACTTGAGGGGAACTATCACCTGTAATTTGGAATTTTTACGTATTGAATCAAATATAGACTTCGGTACATCAGACAGCTAATTGTTTACATATACCTGTGCAAAATTAGCAAAATCTGATGCACTAACAACATATTATAAAATACTATTCATTCTATTGGTACATGTGATTCAGTATGATCTTTACGTAATGGTTGATTAAGGCAACATGTTTTGTTAAGATGCTCAGCATTTTCAGTCTAAACGGAGATTATTTTCGCTGCTAGAAATATATGTGTATATATGATGAAAAATAAATTGTGTTCTTTCTTTGTTTTAGTGCATTTTTCTTTAGTTTTAATTATTTACAATTTTCTATTTACTAACCGTATCTGAGAGTCAAGCTTCGTGTTATCATGGTTATAAGCAGGATACAGAGCATTGCGCACAATGCTATGTTTGTACACAGAGCTGAGGTCATGCTTTAGTTTGTTTATATTTTATATATTTTAAATGCAGCTATGCTGAATAGGAAATACCAAGTTTAAAAATCTTAAAGCTGAACACCGCTCATAAATAGGCACTGTCCTATAAATAAATAAATATGTCTGCAAAGTACCCTGTCCGCCATATTTCTGATATGCTGATGTCCCTACAACCCTTATATAAGGGAGAGACCTCTAAACAGTTCAAATTACTTCGCTGTAGAGGTCTCACCTGTGTGGACATACATCTTGCCTACCTGTGTTACTCGGTCGCAATGAAATTATCAAAATTTACACACTTTTTTCAAGCCAGGAGAATACTAACATCAAATAAATTGGTCAATGCATTATTTACAAACAGAATATGCAGATAGGATATGAAATAAACACATAAAATCCAAAGACCACGAAAGGAAAACTACATGTCAGCCCCGAGTTTCAGGTGTGCAATCTGATGTAACGAAATTGAAGGGTTAATATACCAGGTACCTGTGTGATGGTGCCTATTTACGAGTGGTGTTCAGCTTTAAGTTGAATGTATTAAACTTATGTGAAGAAAAAACATGACTCAAAACAAGCTATGTATCTTGCTTATAATTCTACGATTGACGCTGAAATTTTTGTTGATCATTAGAAATGTCTTGCTAAAAGGATGATATGCTGTAACTACTTTCTGGTTTTCCTTCTTAAACAATGAATTGCATAAAATCTACACCAATTTTTGATAGTTTTTCGAACACAAGTAAATAAAAACGACGTCCTTTAAACAGTTTCCATAGTTCTGACACATTATTATTATGAGGATAAAAGCATTATCGTTGTTCTTAAAAAATATTGCAGCGGAAAATCATCTTTTTTGTTGACATTTGTTGTTTTTTAATAAAGATGAAAATAATGGATGGGCCTTAGTACAATAGAGCAACATGCCTGCCAATACATTGATTTGAATTATAGCTCTTTAACATATTATATATAAAGCCAGTTGCTCAGGTGAGTGATGTGGCCCATGGGCCTCTTGTTATGTATTTTTTAAAAATTTTATTTTAATATGAGGTGTATAAAAAAGACGAGTGAAGGTGTCAGAGGAGTCTCTGATTACCTTCCTCAGCATTTATAGTTACACTGTAATAGTTGTGTTGAAGATAACCCAAAATAAGTTCCAGAGGAAAAGAATCATTTAGCAATGAGGCATGTTTAAAAAAAATGTGTGCATTGCTAATTTTAAACAACAATGCTACATTTTCATGTGAGGGCCATAAACCACATCTATTTTTAGTATCAAAAGTTGCCAATATTTCACCAACAACAACCTGTAAGACGAGAATGTCTTCCAAAGAGAAGCAGAAGGGGCTGTAAATCTATCAGAAAAAGCAGTCATAAACAGATTAACTGAAGTACTGTATGATAAATGGCACAATCAGCAGCCAAGAAAATGTTTCAGTGATATTCATCTTATCAGGGCCTTGCAATAAATTGGTGTGTAAAAGGTAGGTAGAATCGTATCTCTGTAATGGGGGAGAGAGAGGCCCTGGTTTGCTTTGACTTTGGCACTGTCCTACCTTCATAGCCTGCACATGGCTGATAATCATTGCAGGAAGGAGGCTCTGAAGGTTAACACAGGTCTCTTATCAACCACTGCCGGTTCCTTGGGGAGGATGATTTTGGCAACTCTATGTGTTGATATGGATGTTCAAAATCGCAGAGCTTTGTACCTAGTGGTCATGTTGTGTAAATTATTGAAGATATAAAGAGATAATATTTTTAATTTTTTGGTTTTTTTTTTTCTTGACATGCACTTTGGATTGACTTGAACCTAAGCTTAAATGTGCTACACGTACTTTAGCAAAATTTGTTTAGATTTTTTTTTCATTCTTTTGAATAAACTAAAATTTCTCAGCTAAGTTGAGTCATTAAACAACTGTATACCAGTATATACAGCTTCAAGAGTTCTTGGAGTGTTTATTTACAACTAAAGGAATGCAGAAAAAGAGTTATTTGTTGAAACTTCTGTTCAATTTAGCAACGGTTTAACCTTGACTTCCTATTCCAAGATATTTGGAAGAAAAATGGCAGTTCTATCAGAATTATAGGAGGAAGTAATTTTCAGAAATTATTCATCTTTGAGGAGCTGTTTTGTCTCAAAAATGTCATTAAATTCAAACTCCTTCCAAATCAAATTTTAAAACTTCACACATTTGAATAAAAATTGGCTATTGTTTCCATTAAATTCTTCAATGCAGGCAGCTGAAATTTAATAAGTATTGACTTTTGATGGAAAAGTTGTTCTTGTAAAATTAATTTCTACCAAAATTGACTTCACTGTTATATAATATCCTAAACATTCTTTGCAAAAGAATAGGATCTGCTTACTGCAGCTTTTTTGTTGCATTGGTTCGCCAACATAGCTCTTGTCATAGTTAAATGTTGGAAAATTCCATTAAATGCTCAATTGTTTTAACGGTAATGGATATGCGACAAAGAGACAACAATTGAAGATGGGAGAGTTGACCCTTCCTATTGTGTAAAACAATAGACTGGACATTATAGCTAATAGCAGACAATGATATTGGTGACATTCTTCTATTGATCCAAATACACACTATTTTTTCCCGTTATTTCAATTTAAATATGTGGATCTCCACAAATATGCGCCTGGATGTTGTCGGAGCATCAGGATTGCTTTCTAATGACACCTTAATTGAAGCAAAATTGTATCGAAAAAGTGCAATCCGCACATTTCTGACGATTTAACTTTTGCTCCAGGAAATCTGCTGTCAAGTGAACTTTATCTAATATCCGGTGATCGGGTCTAAAAAACCATAGATATGTCGGGTCATACGGCAGCTGATGGTCTGTGGCTCGGATGGCCTTGGTGCAGATCCTATGTATTACTTTATTTATTACGAGGGCTACTTTAGAAGTTTACAACCATTGTCTGAGCCATTGGTTTGAGGCATGCTGGTTAGAGTCGAAACTTACAAGATAATGGCCCCAATTTTATATTTTGTCTGGGTGGATAGTTGGGGGTAGATAAAGAGAAAAACATATTAAGGAGCTACATGTAGATTAAGGCAGTTTGAGTTCACAGATGTCATTCATTGTGGAATCTTTGTGGCTTTATTACCACTGACAACTTGGAGCAGGCAATTTATTAAGGTACTATCATTGACAAGTTTCTGAAGGCATTTATTTCCATCCCTGATTTATTTGTTTTTAAATATATAAGATTTTGCAAAATAACTCTAGCTATTTAACTTGTCTTGTCAAGAAAATGAACTTAATATGTTGTATTATGCCAATAGCAAAGATTAGTTTGTTATATTCAATGAATTTTTTTTTCTAACAAATTTGCATTTTTCAAAAATTGAAAAATTGTACATCTTAGTTATGTCACATGATCAATTTTCATCCCAAACTGAGCAGAAGTCTTGAGCCTTCAATGGACATGCCAGCTAGCTAGGTGTTTGGTCTGTTCTGAAAACAGATTTTTTATTGCTTCAGTGTTTTTGTTTCTTGACTTGAATATCAGTAAATAGTGTCCATTGAACAATCAGGACAATATGAAAAATCAATTACACCACAGAACATTTTGATTGCCAGGGGAATTAGACACTTGTATTAACCTCAGCAAATCTCTACTTGTATCGATTCTAGCATAAAAGAAACATTTGCATGAACACCATGAAGGGAAAAAAAAGTCGGTGAAGACACGAGAACTAGCGCTGGGTTTATATCGTCTTCTTGTACTGTACCTACTATATGTCTATGTGTACTTGTATTACAGCTGTGTAGGATAAGTGAACCTCTACTTAATTAAAAGCTAAATGATCAGAGTCAATTTTAGACAACCGGTATATACTTTAATTTATTTTCTTGTATACGTTTATTTATTTTTGACACTGTCAATCAAGAAGATAAATGTGATGTGAGTTCCTTCCTAATTGGCCTAATCATATTAATGGAAAACCATTGTTCTACACACTAGATAATGAATGGAGATGCAAACCAATTCATCCACAGAGTACACACATATTAAGTATGATTGGGTCAGGAGGGTTGGGTTTTTTATTTGTAGAAGTACATGCCTGGGTTAAGGTTTCCATTCCTCTCTGACTTCCCAATGACATTTCTGTGAAATTAAGACATTTATGTTGGTACAAAAACTGGAGGTAATATACAAAATATGGACCTGAATGATCATTATATTTTATGATCTTTTATTTGTCTGTCTGTGTCATAATAAGCTTGGAGATTATAAACTTTAAGGTCTGAGTTATTACAGTAGTACTGTACTAAGCGTGCAAGCAGGGGCAAGGGATGGATAATATCTGTATATGATTGTGGATTCATTGTACACATGTAATGACTTTGTAGATTGATTCTGCTCAACTTTTTATCTAAATAACTGGACTGCTGTCCTTTGCTAGTAATGGTTTGCTACTGAAGGCAGGCCATGCTCTTGGCAAACTTCCATACTTCTGAAAATATTTTGCCATGAATTAATGCACTTTTAGTGACTTTAACACATCTAGATATTTTTTGTCACAGGCCATTTCAGACTCGTCTGACATTTACAATGGCCTCCCCATTCCTCTATGTCAGAAAAATATTATGTTTTTTCGCATACCATGTAAATGAATGTGATTTATGAAAGACTATGAGTAAGATTGGGTTAGGATGAAATTATCCAACTGGATTGTAATAATTGTTTCTATTTTTTTATCTTTACCAGAAAAGAGGAAATGAGCTTGACATGAATGTAATGAGTGCCTGGGAGCAGGGGGTGACTGGGAAGAGGGTGGTAGTCACTATACTGGACGACGGCATAGAGAAGGACCACCCAGATCTCATGGACAACTATGTATGTACTGAGAGAGAGAGAGAGAGAGAGAGAGAGAGAGAGAGAGAGAGAGAGAGAGAGAGAGAGAGAGAGAGAGAGAGACTCATTACACTAGACAATGGCATCCAGAGGAGAAGGACCACTGAGATGTCCTTGACAATTTTGTACCTAGAGAGAGAGAGAGAGAGAGAGAGAGAGAGATGTATACTGGTTCATTATATCCAAAATCATTATGTTCCTATCAATTCACTGAATGAAAGAAACATTTTTGTCAATTTTGCATTTTTTTAAATTTGTACATTGTTTTCCTTGAACTTTTCCCCCATTGTGGTTAGAATGATATATAATATTTACTAATTACTGATCCAACCTGATAGAAAAACAAGTTTATCAAAATTAATCCTAAGCAAAGCTTTGATTAGATTAGGAGCTAATATTCTGATTGTTTATAACTAAGATACATGATCCAATATTGATCCGCACCTTTATTTATCTTCTATTTACAAGAGAAGACCATGTTAAATGGCCATCAGTGTACCAGATGTACAGGAAAAGATACTTTGATTCAATGATATTAAAAATAGAAAAGAAAACTAAGGTCTACTTCTGTTTCTTGTTCTTGTGGTCTACTGGTTTAATCTAATTAGCACCATACACGACATATCAGTTCAAGATGGAGGGTGTCCATTACAACACATTTGTACCTCATGGCACCATTTCCCAGGGTTTAAGGAAGAGCAATGAATTCCTTTGAGAAATTGGGGATAGTTTTGGATGAAGAAGGGAGAGATGCAGGTAGTTTATTAATCAAGGACCTTAGTACACCAGAACCAAGTGGTTTTCTCTGTTCATTAAACATACATGATATTGCCCTTGCAGTGACACCTATATATACTCATTTGCCGCCTTGGCCTTTTGGTGTACGTATAGTGTGCCATATTGCATTAGGCTGCTCAGTATCAGGAAGAGCCCTTGCTGGATATTTATTTTTCATGCTATTTATACCTTTTTCATCTCTGTGGAATAAAAAAAAATTAAATCCCATCACGATACAAGAGTAAACGGATAATAAACATGATATGTGGCTTACAAGACCTTCAGATAAGTCCCCTCCATCTTTTTTGGAACTGTTGTTGCACATCAAAGTGCGTAATGATTAAAGAAATGATTACCTGTATTTTTCAGCTCTCCCTTTAATTAAATATCTTAGTTCTTGAAGTCTTTTTTTTTTTATCTTAATGTGGGAGTCTTTGAGCATATGAAAGAAGATATGAAGTCCTATAAAGTAGTCTTTTCCAAGTTCTCAATAAAAGCTAGGACCTCTCTTTTTTGGGCAGTACATGAACCTTCAAATTCATGAATTTTGAATAATTTTCTTAGATTAGACCTTCCCACAGTGTTCTGAATTAAGTGATGAGACAAAGTTGAAAAAAGGTATAATTTGAGTCAACCCATACTATGTTTTCCATATTTCAGAGCATTTTCATAGCAGGATTATCTTGATAAAATTTTGAAACTTTTTAAAATTTGGCATTTAATAAATTGGGAAAAGTTGAAATTAAGGAATGTATGAAAATTTTCATCACCATCAATTTTAACTCATTCAGAATCATATATATAGTAGGAAAAGATAACATTAAATATTGAAGTAATTGCCAAAAATTTTAGGTCTTTTGGAACCTCAGACAAAATATTTTTGATTTGAAGTACGGCACTTGTTTATGAATTGCATGTATTTTGTTCATTTATAATGTGAAAGGTTTGTTTCATACTACATTTCAGGACCCTGATGCAAGTTTTGATGTGAACTCTCATGATAAAGACCCTCAGCCTCATTATGACTACACCAATGAAAACAGGTGACAATTTCTTCTCTGAATGAAAAATTAAAAACATAAAGGTCACATTGAACAATCAGCTTCTAGCTATCCACAAAATGCTAAGGTTCAGCTGATATTCAGTTGAATTGAAGTGGAAATTATAATCTCATCCTGTATAAGTCACAAGTGGAAATGTCAGTTTGATCATGGATGACAAGATAGAAATATTAAAGTCAGGAAGGACTCGCGTCTCTAGTGCTTGCCCCTTGGTAGACTGACTATTATTATGTCTAGTTTAGGGATTTGGGAGGCAATTTCAGATGTAGGAATTGCTGTGTCTGCCATTGATACTATTTCTACGCAAATTTGACCAGACTAACTCCATTTACAGTAATGGCTGCTTCAGTGTCTTTCAGTGATGAGCGAGGCCTGGGCTGGTATTGATTTGACCAACTATCTCCTGTCTTAATTTGTTCAACAAGACTCTGAAATGATCTCTTGTCTCTCTCTATAAATTGTCCAAGATGACTTTTATATGTTGGATTCAGTATTAGATTAGAGGGGAGGAATTAATTTTTTTTTTCTTTTCTGTATTCTCCCAAGGGATTATTGCTAAAACCCAGTAGGAGGGTGAATTGTATTAGATGTGTGACTTTTAATCTGCAAGAATTATTTTCTCCTTCAAGAAATTATTACAAAGTAGAACATTTTATGCAAGGCTGTTGGCATGCCAAATATTGATTATAAAAAAAATTATAACACATTCAAGTTTTGTGTGCAAAAGAGATGAAGAAATATGAATTATCACTATCTTGTAATAAAAACAAATTCATCTGAATTATTGCCATGACAATGAAGCAGACTGATCATAAATCATTACCACATTTCACCCAAAATATTTGACCTAGAATGAGAATTTAAGGAACAATATTACAAACTATGATCTTTTATCAGCACTTCACTAGGAACAAAATTCTGAACAATTTAAAAACTTTTGTTTTGATGCCTTGCGACTGCCTGCTGATTCTAAATTCAGGTAGGCTTTGACGAGAAAAAGGAAAAGAAAAAAATGCAGAAAAACACAGACGTCACATCAGAGCCTATAGAAGTAAACATTTTTCGAGAAGCTTGCGAGAGAGGGAGATATATATCTTGCCCTAGAATCAAATGCAGTTAAAACATACATTTGGTAACAGCAGGAGAGGAGAATCCTATTTTATCTGATAATGTCTGATCTATTTCCTCCTGAAATAAGAGGATGAACCCATCCCTATCTCAGAGCTCTAGGTACAGACAAACAGCCCCTCTGCTCCCGGTCTCTACCCGAGTCGCTGGGTACAGGGAATATTGGAAAGCAGCCTCAGCACCTGTGAAAATTGTCTCATGGCCACAGGTTTAGGACTGAGAAATTTCTTTTTTTGATTCTTGTTATGTGAAGGTCACAAAGTGAATTTTATTAATAGATAATCTGAGATTTGGGAAATGTAGGGGAAATTTTGCATTTTATCAGGAGGCCAATAGTTTTAAGTAGAGAATTTGGAACTGTCCACTTTGACCAAAAGACATACAGTTTATTTTCTGGATTGTTTTCCTGATATGTTCCCAATGATTTTTTGTCATTGATGCATGACCTCAAATCTGAATTGGGTCAGGTCAGGAATGAGGTTTACAATCTATACTTAGACATCTTACTGATACTGCTTCATTTTATATAGAAATAAATTTAACTTAAAAACTCTGAACTCGCACTCATTCCACTGTTTAGAGTAAGAAGCGGATATATGTATGGAGTTTAATTTCAAGTTTTCCTCAATAAAAGGAAATGAAATAAAAAGTAGATATACCAATAATTATAGTAGTACACGGGTTTACACTACTGAAGATACATGTACATAAACCCCTTAATATTGAAACAAGACTGATGGGTGGTGCATTGCAACCATTATTTAGTTTAAAAAGAAAAGAGTAATGTAAACGCATTACATTTGGCTGTGTAATCAATTTGGCGTTTTTTTTTTTTTTTCGGAAAGCCGCTTCCGCTAAGTCAAGTACATCGCTAAGTCAAGTACAATGCTTATATGTATAAGAATATGCACATTCAAAAATATGCTAATTCAAATCCACACCATCTTGTTCAATGATAATTTTCTGCAAAATATTGTACATGCTACAATATAATACATTATAATACATATATATGTTATAACACATTTACAGTACATGTATTAATCTTATAGGGATTTGATTTAAAGTCAAATGGACATGAAAAAGCTAAGAAAATCTAGAATTTTCGGACATACAGAGATGACTTCCGTTTAGAATACATGTAATATACAAATCTATTGACATATGATTATATCAGTGCTAACAAACTTCTATTTGTGACTTCAGGCATGGAACGAGGTGTGCAGGAGAGGTAGCTGCCAAAGCCAACAACAATATCTGTGGAGTGGGGGTAGCTTATAATGCTAGGATTGGTGGTAAGGCAACAACAATATCTGTGGAGTGGGGGTAGCTTATAATGCTAAGATTGGTGGTAAGGCAACAACAATATCTGTGGAGTGGGGGTAGCTTATAATGCTAGGATTGGTGGTAAGGCAACAACAATATCTGTGGAGTGGGAATGGCTTATAATGCTAGGATTGGTGGTAAGGCAACAACAATATCTGTGGAGTGGGGGTAGCTTATAACGCTAGGATTGGTGGTAAGGCAACAACAATTTCTGTGGAGTGGGTGTAGCTTATAACGCTAGGATTGGTGGTAAGGCAACAAGAATATCTGTGGAGTGGGGGGTAGCTTATAATGCTAGGATTGGTGGTAAGGCAACAACAATATCTGTGGAGTGGGGGTAGCTTATAATGCTAGGATTGGTGGTAAGGCAACAACAATATCTGTGGAGTGGGGGTAGCTTATAATGCTAGGATTGGTGGTAAGGCAACAACAATATCTGTGGAGTGGGGATGGCTTATAATGCTAGGATTGGTGGTAAGGCAACAAGAATATATGTGGAGTGGGGGTAGCTTATAATGCTAGGATTGGTGGTAAGGCAACAACAATATCTGTGGAGTGGGGGTAGCTTATAATGCTAGGATTGGTGGTAAGGCAACAACAATATCTGTGGAGTGGGTGTAGCTTATAACGCTAGGATTGGTGGTAAGGCAACAAGAATATCTGTGGAGTGGGGGGTAGCTTATAATGCTAGGATTGGTGGTAAGGCAACAACAATATCTGTGGAGTGGGGGTAGCTTATAATGCTAGGATTGGTGGTAAGGCAACAACAATATCTGTGGAGTGGGGGTAGCTTATAATGCTAGGATTGGTGGTAAGGCAACAACAATATCTGTGGAGTGGGGATGGCTTATAATGCTAGGATTGGTGGTAAGGCAACAAGAATATATGTGGAGTGGGGGTAGCTTATAATGCTAGGATTGGTGGTAAGGCAACAACAATATCTGTGGAGTGGGGGTAGCTTATAATGCTAGGATTGGTGGTAAGGCAACAACAATATCTGTGGAGTGGGTGTAGCTTATAATGCTAGGATTGGTGGTAAGGCAACAACAATATCTGTGGAGTGGGGGTAGCTTATAATGCTAGGATTGGTGGTAAGGCAACAACAATTTCTGTGGAGTGGGTGTAGCATACAATGCTAGGATTGGTGGTAAGGCAACAACAATATCTGTGGAGTGGGTGTAGCATACAATGCTAGGATTGGTGGAAAGGGAACTACTAAAACCCAAAAAGATACGAAAGAACACCAAAACAAAATGGATATATACTTTAACCAATTTGAAACATCTGTGAAGTGGGTTAGGGTTTTCTGATTGGCAGTATAAAGCCAGGAGACAGCTGGTGACAATGGCACATGCAGAAAAAACAAAACAAAACGAAAACAAGTAACCAACTTGTAGGAAGTTGGAAATGATTGTTGATAAGATAGATATGTTGTTGGATAGTTGCCATTGTTGCAAACCCCACATCCTGTCAAATTTACACCTCCAAAATATTTTAGAGCATCTACAAGGACCTTCCATGAGTTAACTATCTGTAACTGTATCCTTTTCAATTGACAAATTACATTGGGAAAGTACCAATATAAACATGTATATTGGAGACATAGTCAAATGTTTGAAAATTTATTTCATTTTGTTATTCCCTCAGTATGATTTAAACCATCTTGGTTTTTTGATAGAATTTGTAACATTATTCGTTCATAACAAATTTACAATAATGAGCACTTTACACCTGTGTGTACACCTGTGTTTGTATTTACCTGTACAGGTGTGCGGATGTTGGACGGTGATGTAACGGACTCGGTGGAGGCCCAGTCCCTCAGTCTCAGGAACAACCACATAGATATTTACAGTGCCTCCTGGGGGCCGGATGATGACGGACGCACTGTGGACGGACCTGCGACCCTGGCCAGAAAAGCCTTCTACGACGGAATCACCAAGGTTGTATTTAAGCTACTCTCTGATGTATAGGCTCTACATTGAATGTGATGGGATATGATTTGTTTCTGAGTTTTGTGTTTTTTCTATCTCTGAATCTTGAGAGAGGGGGAAGAAAAAACAGTTAAGAAGAAGTTATATTGATAGTAAGATCACATCCCATCACAGATCTTGGGAGATTCTTTTATCACATGTTTGAATTTTATATAGTCTTTAATCCATACTTGCCTTTTAACATAAGCTTTTAATGTAAAGGAATACTCTTTGTATCATAAGCGTTTTATTCCTTGTGTAATAATTCTCCTCATCTGAATATGGTTAAAGTAAACAATTAACCTGCAATCATTTTTAATGCCTTAAACAGTGCCTCCTCTTGTTTGCTAACTGAAATACATGCTTATAAGTGATTCATACATTAAAAGCTATGCACCAGATGGTTTAATTATGACTGTCCTAATGTATGTACATTTACAGTATACATTCGTAAGTAACTAATGTTTGAAAGTATGATGAATACAGTGTATTAAAAAATTTGATGATAGGTGAAAGTAATGATTTTGTTTAAATATTTATCAGTTAAAGGTATGTTTGTAAAATGTTTTTTAAAAAAATCATAAAAAAATCTAACTCTTTGCTTGAATTCTAACAGGGTCGTGATGGTCGGGGGTCGATCTTCGTTTGGGCGTCAGGGAACGGGGGTCGGGACGGGGACAGCTGTAATTGTGATGGCTACACCAACAGTATCTACACACTGTCCATCAGTAGTGCCACGGAGTACGGCAACATTCCCTGGTACTCCGAGGCATGCTCCTCCACCCTGGCTACCACCTACAGCAGTGGCTCAGGGGGCGAGAGACAGATTGTAAGTCTTGCTTGCAGACTGCTTCACACAGGTGATGTCGGACAAATTTTAAATACTTACATTTGATGATTTATCTGAAATAGCATTCTTATTTGTTCACTCGAAATACCTATGACTGTAGTAATTATCTTGGGAAAATTTTAATCAAATTGAATTGTTCAGCGAGTTACCCTTATGATAGAGTCAGCTTTGTTTTGATATTGCTGGAGTAATCAAGCACAGTAAGAGCTCAGATGTAGGGAAAATGTTGGTAATAAGGAAATCTCTTCATCTCCCCATATCCATATTCTTAAATGAAAATAAGATAAACAAATCTCATTAATAAAAAAACAAAATTTCATATCCCCAAGAACCCCATAGGAACAAGATAATTGTTTATTTATGCAGCAAACAAAATTCTGTTGAATTTTTCTGACGTAAATTCCATGCAGTCATATGTCAATGAACACATTGTAGGTGACCACAGACCTGAGGAAGATCTGCACGGTCAATCACACAGGGACCTCAGCTAGTGCCCCCCTGGCTGCAGGGATTTGTGCCCTGGCCCTTGAGGCTAAGTATGTACATGTAGACAAGTTCATCTGTAATCATACAATATGTGTAGTGTAAAATCATGATTAATTTAATTTGTTGGAAATAAATTTATGTTGATGTATGGCTTTCATATATCTGTTCCTACAAGTTTATATACATGCATGTACTAGTACCCAAGATACTGTAGAATCATTTAAATTCGTGGGGGCCAATTTTCTTGGATTGCAGGTTTTTTGCTTATTTGTGGGGATGTAATTTTGTGGATGCATCGGTTATCAGTTACAGTAAGGAAGCTAACTCTTTCAAAATTTTTGTCGATGATGTAAATTCGTGGGGGGAGGGCTACCTGCAAATACCACGAAAATTGAGCCACCATGAATTCTATTGATTCCACAGTATCATACTTTATTGTGTGTTTAACAAGTGGTGAAATCATGTATTAAAATTCCACAAAATCATGTTAACCCATGAAAATAAATAATTTTAGTTTTTACACCTTGTAGATTCTCTTTTCAGAAAAAAAAGTTTTGTCCAAATGAAAGAAAGAGCACATTATTGGCAATTGATTGTCATTCCTGTCATGCATATAGTTTTTTTTAATCAACATTTCATGGAATGTTAAAACTTGATTTTCTTTTTTTTAGCCCTAGCTTGACATGGAGAGACATGCAGCATATAGTCGTCAACACGGCCAGGAAGGCCAATCTGGACGCTCCGGACTGGACAAAAAATGGAGTGGGAAGACTAGGTAATCACAAACACAAACCAGTGGTAGATATCTATTTTATCAAATGGAATTCTTGTGTGTACCAGTACTAGTACTTTTAGCACCAATAAATTTTGTGCGATAGACAGCCAATGTTTTTTCTGGACCAAGGGGAATAACTCTCAGTAACATTTGATGTTGATTTTTCAGTGAGCCACTCGTTTGGTTTTGGCTTAATGGATGCCGGTGCTATGGTCCGCCTTGCCCGTAACTGGACCTCCGTCCCTCCTCAGCACATCTGCGAGATCCGCCCCCAGGAAGAACGCAACAAGTAACCTATATGAAAATTTTCTTGTTTTTTAAAAAGAAATTGACTGGAAATTAGATTCTGAGGAAAATTTCAGAACTTTTTTTCTAAAATGAATAAAGAGGTAGAAGATTTATATATGATTAAATTTGGAATTTTAAGAATTGCAAGGAAGATAAGATAAATTCAAAATAAAGACAGTTGGGTTTAGGTCTATAATCTTTTTCCACAGGCCAATTCCGATGAACGGCAAGTTGGTGATCACTCTGGATACAGACGGCTGCAAAGGCACCCCCAACTATGTGAGATATCTCGAGCATGTCCAGGCTCGAATCACACTCACTGCTGACAGGCGAGGAGAAGTCAAAATCTACCTTACCTCGCCCAGAAGAACGATATCCACCCTCCTTGCTCGGCGGGTCAGAGATTACTCGCGGGAGGGGTTCAACAACTGGGCCTTCATGACCACACATAACTGGGGGGAGGAGGCTGAAGGCAAATGGACCCTGCAGATTGAGAATGGGGCCAGTTCATGTGAGTTCTATGTTCAGAGTAGTGTTTTTCTATCCAGAGCTTTTTTTGATTGAAGAAACCTAGATATTTTCATTTTTCGATTGTTTTGGTCTGTTGTGGCATGAAGTATATACCACTTCATTTTATTAACATCTGGTTAATTAATGAGTTTGCTTCTGTTTAAATAAGGTACGATAATTGGCTATGTTTTACAAGATATTATGAGATAATATAGTGTTCATTCATATCTTATTTTCCTCATCTCTTTTATCAAAATAAGATTTCCATTTACTGTCTCTATGTATAGAGTATTGAATTGATAGGCTGCTTTTGTGATTCGATCAACATTTATCTGCATATCCATCATAAAAACAAAATAATTATGATGCTGTCTGACTCAAATTCCCGTATAAAAAGACTTGGCTAATTCTTTTATCTAATGTATTAATGTACATTAACAAAAATTTATGCTCTTTATGATCAACTCAATAATGTGTTAAAAGAAAGTTGTAAATATGAAAAATAAAATGCTTTGGTTGATAATTCATGCAAGCTATGAAGGTAGCGATCATTGCCAAAAAAATTTACATAACTCGCTAACGCAGGTTATGTATTTTTTCTGCAGTCTCGCTACCTTCATACCCTCATGAATCACCAAAGAAACCATTTTATTGTTTAAATAATTCATGTTTAGATTTTTTGTCATAAGACAATTCTCTCTTTTATTTAAAATTTGGGAGGATAGCTTATTATTCAGGGGACCCTTAAAACCCATAGCCTTTTGTTTTAAAAGGGGGGGGGGGGGTATGATTATTGTAAAATAAGAAAGACTTGCCCTTATGAATGTTATGCTTGTATGACCTGACTTTTGGAGGGAATGTACTGAATATTGTAGTGGTTATATCAAAAATATAAACAAACTAACACACGACTTAATTGATTCCCATGAATTCATTGGCAAAATAAATGAAAATGTAAGATTTTTTTAAAGGAAAGGAAGTAGTGCATATATATACTGGGTATCTGTTGAGCGCAGTGATGCACGTACAAACAATTTTGCTGTTTGTTATTCATGTTGCTTTTTTTCATGTTAACTTTTATTTTCTATTTTTTATTATATCATTTGTAGATTGATTTGCATTTTGTGTGTTTGTGTTCTGTGAACATTTCTGATATGTACTTGTATGTATACATGTAAATGCAATAACATCCTATGAAGGATTTCATATAAGAAACTATTTGAGTTTGAAATAGTAACTAGATCATTTACAATATTGTAAAATTAAACATTAAAACAATTCAGTATATACCCCTATATATATGGTATATTTAATTGTCACAATATCATTAATATGATATAATGTGTTTCGAAACACTGATCAGCCTGTAATCTTTTGTCAGTTATGTTATATCTAGAACTCATGGTTTTGCTTGAATGAAATTGAGGTTTCTTTATGTTAACAACATTTGTTATGAATTTTATAAAGCTGACACATGTATTTTAAAATTTATAAAAATTTTAACCCTTTTATATTAATATGTAAAAAATGTGCTTTTAATTGAAAAATTTTGGGTTTTTTTAATTTAAAATTTACATTATTTCTTTTTCTGTATCAAAATAGTGACAGTTCAAAATTTCTTGAGTATTCATGTGTTCTTGAACGCCATAATGTAACCTTTTTGAAGTGTTTGTTTTTCTAATCTATGTTTTGTTACAGTTAGTAATGCTGAACTGAAGGACTGGGTTCTAGTATTATACGGCACGGAGGTGAACCCCCAGGACATGCCCACCATGACCACCACCCCCCGTAATACGCCAGTCAAGCGCCACAAAATTGGTGTGTTTCTTGAAACATCTCACAGTCCTGTTGCTAATACAGGGACAAATCCAAATCCAAAAACATATTCAAAGACCCCCATAAAAAACCCCAAACCAAAGTACCGTGGCTCTGATGATTATTACTATGGCTACCATCAATCGCATGAAAATCACACTTGCATTTTTGAGACTTTGGCCAAGAAAAACAACATGTCCACTGGTGAATATTTGCGGATGGTGCGATCTAATCTGTCTAAATCTGAAGGCAAGCCAAACTCGTCTGTTGCATGCCTGACTCCACCGTCGATGATGTTGTTGTGTTGTTTTGTTGTTTCAGTGTATATACACCTCACTGTGCTCTCTATTCTCAGTTGCTGCTCTGATTATGTTTCATTTTTCTCACAGATATAACATATTCCTTCACTTTCATAGACACTCTGAATTCTTGTAATCAGACCAAGGGTGGGTTATTCATCAAGGCATTGCACCCTACTGCATTTTGGAGCATGACAAGTTGTCATATTAACCTAAATGAAGTGGTATAGCGCATCGTTTAGTCCTGATTCGTTTACGATTTCTTTTACTTTAGTTCTGTAAGCATTTCAAAACCACATTTATCATCTGTGTAAAATTATTTCTTAAGGTATCAGCTTTATATCTTCAGATAGATTCATTGCAATATGATTTTTTGTTTGAAATATGTATTATTTAAAATTTTACTCAAAAATAATTTATCATCAAAAATATCTTGTAGACCAAATTCTGTTCTCGCTACTCTTGTCAATGTTTTGTATATTCTACACAATTATGCAGATAAAACCGAAACTGGACACCTTCTGAATCTCCAAAACCCAGCCCTTTGCTGAATTGGGGGGGGGGGGGGGGGGGGGGATTGAGGGAGATGGAGAATCTTGATCCAGCATCAACGTCACCCTATTTTGATTTTTGAGGGGGGGGGGGGGGGGTTAAAGGAATTGAGCTGGAGGATTGAGAATTGCTGGCTTTATCCTTAAACTACCTGTGAAGCTTTAATGAATACCAGTACTGTAGACAAGTCCCCTCAATATTACAATCAGGTTGGGGGGGGGGGGGGGGTCATAATTCCTTTTTTTGGATACATGAATTGCCCCAAATTGACTTGCATTAGTGAAGGCTACTTCACTAAACTGAACAACAGTACAATTAAGTACAATTAAGTTTTTCAAAAAAAACATTTACCGGTAATGCTAGTCCCTGGTATCTTTTATTGCTTCCTCGCATTGAGAATAAAGCTACAATGCAGTTAATGATCAGGTGATTAGTAAGCAAGATTAAATTGACATAAAGAATACTTTAAATGCAGGTTCCCAGCTTTAGTTAATGCGATGAATTACCTTTTCATGAATCAATCCTACACTGCAGATTTTGGGTGGAAATGACATGTACAGAAACTTATCTCAAGTTGATGAAAGTCTGTTTGTCTTTATTCTAGGTTAATGAGACATTTTAAATAAGTTGCAATTCTTTATCAATTGGTGCAAAGTGTAATATTTTAACTGTAAATTATCGGAGGGAGGTGTTTTCTATCAGGTACTCACTGTCAGAGAGCATAATGTAATTGAGGGTATATACATTTCTTATGTTCTTATGTCATATTCATCCTTCCCCTTCCTTTATTTACATTTACTGCATAACTACACATGAAAGTATTGGAAATGGGTTTGGGGGGGGGGGGGGGGGGGGTCAGAGTCATACAAAAAAAGGCCATCATTTCTCTCTGTGCAATTTTTGTTTTTTGATTTTTCTCCTCTACCATTTGTTTATTTCTAGAAGATTGGCATGGCCTAATATGATTTTCAGTATCTTATGTTTGAGGTTCTCCTCATCCATTGCTCTGTTGACTGTCTTTAGTCATTGTGTGCATGAAGTTATCAAAAAGAAGGATATCTATGGTGTACATTTAATATACACCTTGAAACGAACTTCATCCAACAACCACTGTCAGAGACCTATATACACTCATTCTGGTGTATATCGGTACTTCATCTGACAACCACTGTCGGAGACCTATATACACTCATTCTGGTGTATATTAATTGGTATTCAACAAGCACTGTCAGAGACCAATCTAATTAAGGTATCCGATCCATAATAGCCCCAGATTCAATGAATCTGGACAAAACAGATATGTATGGGCTTAATACTTATAGACATAATTTGCATGTTTAAGTATCAATATGTAAGAGCGGAATGTGTATTAATATATGACCTTTACCTGTTCTTGAAGAGTTTTAATCTATAAAAATCAAATCTAAAAAAATTTATATGATATAAAATTTGTTTTCAATAGTTTTTGTATTCCTAATGATTAAATACATATTTCCACCAAAGCATTTATTGATATTTTTAGTATTTACTCTTTCATTTTCAAAAATTTACTTGTCCCCATAGACCTTAATGCAATCTTCATTAATTAATTACTTCTTAGGTAATAACATTTTTGAAAATTTCTCTTGGTAAACCCTTTTGTACTCTGAAATGCTTTGAATTAATATCAGAGTATTTAATACATTATGAATATTCAAGGTTAGAAAATAGAGTCCTTTTATGGAACGGATACCTTAAAATTAGATCGTTCACGCTCCAATATTTGATATGTCACAGCAACATATCAAATACGGGAGCGTGAACCACCTAATTTTAATTAGATTGTGTCAGAGACCTATATACACTCATACTGATTTATATTCTCAGGTTTAATAAGCAGAGACTGTCTAATGGTCTCCAACTAGTCTGGAGTGGTAGTGTAGAAATATCGGCACATCACTGATCAGTGCCCCCCCCCCCTTTTTTTATTCTAATTACACAGCTATTGATATCCTTCTTGTATATATCCAGCGCAATTTTTCTTTAGAATACGCATCATGGCTGTATCAATTACATTGTAGAACAGGTTGTATAGTGACTTATGTTATTGACAGTCTTCTCTCATATGTATCATTGCATATTTTAGATTTAGCAAAATTAAAGACTGAAGATAATTCAATATCTCAATACAATTGAGAGCTGAGGTGAAGCATATTTTAAATGTATTGTATGAAATAAACATTGCACATGTTGTAGATTTAAGGAGGCCGATTTGGGTTTTTTTGCTTAAAGACTACAATAGCAAACCTCTTTATTTTTTAGTCATATGTAATTTACACCAAGTCTTACTATATTTGTGAAGTTTCAAGAAAATCTACCATCTGGTTCTTTTTAGGGACCATCTAAAAATACAGGTACATTTACTATAGGAATAAATTGGAAATTATCATTTTCCGCACTTAGAAGCAGATTTAAAAAAATACTACAATAGCGATTTTTTTTCTCAAATTGTAATTTTGATTGGTACAATGGATTAATTCAAAAATTAAGAAAAATAACTGAATATAGCATTATTCTATGTGGAAAATTTCAAAGGAGTACACCTTTTACTTTTTCTTTTATGTTATTTTTGATAATGTACTCCTACAAAGCTTCAGTTTATCATAATATCAGAAGAGCACAATATCAATGCTCACTTATCGAACAACGGAAAAATCGTTTAAAATCTAAATATTTTTATCTGTATTTTGTTTATTGTGTTCAGTTCAATTTAATAAATGATATTGAAAAAATTGAATAAAAAGGTATAAATTCCCCGTATTTTACTAGAATGCACAAAAAACATGCGCAATGAAAACTAAAGTCGGCCTCCTAAAATGGTTAGGTACAAGGGTTGTCCCAGAATAGCATAGACAAGTGGGGTTATTCAGTTAATCAATGACACAGGAAAGTGAAACTTGTGCCACAAAGGGTTCAAGTAATTTTGCATTCAAATTATGCTTTGAAATCAAATATTGTTTGAGATTAAATTAGTGAAATGAAAGATCATAAATTTGACATGCGGTGCAATGTCAAAAACAAAAAGTTAAAAACAACATTTAAGCATTGAATGCTTATTTTTGGATGTCATCGGTCCTGTAACACACCAAGCGGTGCAGACAAATTGAATACCGCACATTAAGGCAGTATGATAATATGTCTGCACCGCTTGGTGTGTTACAGGACCGATGACATCCAAAAATAAGCATTCAATGCTTATATTTATATTCATACTTATGTCTATTTTTATGAAATATATGGTATTGTTGCTGTAAAGCCATTATATACGCTCTCAGTCAGGGATGCATGGAACAGCCATATTAACATGTTATTTAGTTCGCTTCCGCGACTAAATATATCGTGCCAGAAACTTTGTAGATAAAAATCTTTTTTATGAAGGAGTAGATATAGTTTAATGATTATTTTTCGAAAGAACATATCAAATTGGTTATGTAAGATTGTACGTTTCATTTAATCTTACAAAAATAAATATACTCAAAACATGTGAAGACGTTTATATTTGTGCACATGGTGAATTAATTATCAAAGTGTATTCATAGAAAATTGAACGTTGCAGATTTCCAATGCAAACATAAGGTGAAATATACACTGAATGTAAATATAATGAAATGAAAATTGCGAGGAAAAGTACTTTTCAAATGGAAAATATCAAGTAAAAAATGCAGTTATATTTGTTGATAGCTCTATTATTCATTCAGAAAATGTGTTGGCTATGACCAAACTTTTATAGATTTTATTGCGGGTTTTGTGACAGGTTGAAGTGTTAACTTGCAATAAAATGACGATGTCAGTGTTTAAGGTTAATTCTAAGCGACTTTTGAATGATGTCAGTGTTTAAGGTTAATCCTAAGCGGCTTTTGAATGATGTCAGTGTTTAAGGTTAATCCTAAGCGGCTTTTGAATGATGTCAGTGTTTAAGGTTAATCCTAAGCGACTTTTGAACGATGTCAGTGTTTAAGGTTAATCCTAAGCGACTTTTGAACGATGTCAGTGTTTAAGGTTAATCCTAAGCGGCTTTTGAATGATGTCAGTGTTTAAGGTTAATCCTAAGCGGCTTTTGAAGGAAATAGAGTGAACAATATCTTTTAGAAATGCATTTCATGAATAAGTAGTCTAACAACATTGAAACTATTCAGACAATTATGATGACAATAATTGGAAAGGAAACCCCCACCGATAGAAATGGATGTCAAAATGCTGAACGATACGTACATTTCAGTAAAACATAAATGTTATCGTAAACGATGTGGAGGGTTTAGCAACAATGTGAAGACTGAGAATTTTTTACGTCACATATTGCACCGCCTGACAAAACTTGTTGTTACTAATTATTCATTTTCTCAAGAAATAAAGTACAGATTTGAATTTTTCAGTATTATTTGCCAAAGGGTCATTGAAGAAAACATAGAAGTCTAATGAAATTGCAGTGAACAGATTTTAAGTTGTGTGTCCTGTCTACCCTAATTTGGGATCCCCCTCGTACATACTAGTTGGCTGTGTAGCATATATATCATAGAGTGTTGTAGCATTGATGGACGTGTACACCATTTTTTTCTCTCATTTATTCAGAACTATAGTTAACCATCTGCATCCTCATCCATATCGACTAAGATACATAATAATTAATCTAATTCTTCAACTGACAAAACATGAATTCCTGGCATTGAAATTCCTTTCTCTCTCGTCTTTACAGCTAATATAAAGGACTGGAAACTGACGATGTATGGGACAGAAAAACACCCCCAGAGTCAGAACGTCTCCCACCCAGTCTACCCCGAGCCCATCAACAAGTGCCCAGAGGGCACCTGCTTTGGTTTGGGCCTTTTGTTTTCATCTTTGTTTTTTTGTTTTTAAAGTTTCATATAAATAGTTGAAATATTTCATTGAAGTAGGTGTAATCTGAATTCATTAATATGATTAGCGTTTGTTTTTGTTGTTCTGATATATTTCATTAAGAATATAGACACTAGAATATTGAATATTACTGAATGCAGAATTCAATTTTCCCCATGTTATTTTTCTTATTTCATTGAATTTAATAGTAAAATTAGTTCTAGAAAACGTGAACTATCTTTTGAATACATCATCCAAATTTTAGATTAAGAGCTACAGTTCTGCAGTAAAGGGAAATTAAATAAGACCGTTTTGATAATTATCTTGCCTCGTACTAGAATGTCTCGACGTCATTGGATGAAACGCATCACATGATTGCCTTACAAATTTCTTTAAACGGCAAGCGTCAAAATTTATTCGGCAACATGGCGGACGTAACGTTATTTTAGCTGATTTGTTACACAAACGTTGGAGCATACCTTTAATTTTTAAGCCCCAAAATATTTAGAGTGATCCCCCTTCGCCCGTGACGTAATATTACGATCCTACAATGGCATTTAGGTTTCCGCAGACGACTGGCGTGGAACGCAAAAAAAAAACGAGAATTAAGCTATGTATTTGATTTTTATATTATCTTTTGTTTGTTTACATATCAAATTTTAGGTCCTCAACAAAACAAAACGCTTCGCCTCGCCTTCTATGGACTTTACCGACCCTGCAAAATTTCTGTAAACAGTCAGTAACAAACCTAATAAGTAACAGCATTGTGTGCATTACACAATACGATATGATAGGTCAAAATTACTTTTAAAAGTATTTGTTGTGCCTGTTAGTTAAATATAATAGAATGTTGGTTAATCTGTTGACATTACCGTAAATGAAACTTTGATATCTCTTTCAGAATGCAAAGTAGGATTTTACAAACACAATGATGAGTGTGTTGCAACTTGTCCAGAACAGTTTTACGGGGACATAGAAACAGTTATGTCACGAAGAAACTCCTCAAGAAAGACCAAAAAAGAGCCTATATTTTTCCGACAAGGGGCTTGCAATCCTTGCAATGAGGCCTGCAACACGTGTAAAGGCCCCGATCTGGAGGACTGCTTTCAGTGCAACAAAGGCTACGAGCTCCGAGATAATCTGTGTCGCAAGAAACTGATCATGAATTTCTTAGACCCTGACATGTTGAGTTTCTTTGTCTGGGTCATCATCCTATGCACCTCCGCCATTCTGTTGTTTGGAGTCATCTTCATCATTTTACAGGCAAGGGACCACAGAATTCTGTGTTGGAAGGAGAAGAGACATTTGGATGAGGGTAAAGGCAAATACAATGGGGTCAAGTCAGCCAGTGAGGGCAGGAAAGAGCGCGACCACTTAAACGTGGTGGTCAGGAATGTTCATTACCGACATGACGACAATGACTTCATGCTGAATAGGCCGTTACCTCCACTTCCTGTTTCCCATCATGCCGTTCCCCACCACACAAGACATTATCATCCGTTCAGAACTTAGCTGGTGTCACCATCGGAATCCTGTATGTTTATGTTCTAGTGTTCACATTTGTCTGCTGAAATCAAACCCTACTGCCAAGAACGATTCAGTTATGTGGATCAGTGTGATGCCAAAAAAAAAAAATTGTTCTCTGAGTTTATAGAACAAACACAGTTTTCAGGTTTTTGCATGTATTAAATAGTGAAAGGGCACCTTGTGAAAGAAGGCGGTTCTTCATATTAGCATAGTGAGGGTTGTGCAATTCTTCTGCTGAGTATTTTATCCAACAACTTCTATTGTCAGGTTGTCTCAATCACATTAAGTTATGCTTTTTACTGTTTTATACTTTGTATAGATATTTATTGTTACAGTTGATGATATTTTTTGTTTCTTTCACATGATAATATGACATGAATGTTTGTTATTTAACTTATTGGCCAATTATGGACCATTCTTGCGTTATGTTACCGCACCAAGAACATGTCCGTCATGCTAGACTATTTCTTGTCAGTGCTAATATGTGGCTCAGTATTGAAATATTAGGGCCTATGGTCAGTAGTATCTCATTATATGTATAATGTTTCATCAACTTCATTTTCAACATTAACTGGCTGTTCTGTGTTAATGAAATATTTATAATAAATATTGGTATTCGATTTTATAAAAGATGCTTGAAGTTTGATGTAGCCTTCATCATTAATGTTTCAGCATCGCCTGAATTTGCTTAAAAAAAAAAATGAAAATCGAGAAAAAAAAATAAGTTTTAAAAATCTGAAAACCTTAAAATTGAGAGTTCATTTTGAAACTGAAATATTTGACAATGGAGACACAAATGTGTTGACTACGTGAGAGAGATTGTTACATGTACAGGTGTTCAACAAAAGAAATCTGTATAGATTCTAGAGAATGCACAATTTGTACTGTGTATACATGTACATAATTTTATGAGTATGTAACTCAAGTCTCATTTCAAGGTGTTCACTTGATGATGGTAATTTGTTTATTTGTATTGTGGTATTACTTATGATAATGTGTATGTGTGTGTGTGTATGTGTGTGGTTTCCCTTAGGCCATTGTAAATTTTGACATTTTCTGAAGAAACTACGTTCATGTACCTGTCTGATTTTGAATATTTTCTGTTCACCTGTAGTATCGATGAAATCCCACCTATCACTCAAAACAAATAAAAATGTATGAATTCTCTAATTAATCACAATTTTTGGAGAAGGAAAATGATGGCATTATTTATTGTACGTATTTAATTCTTTTCACATATGTCTAATACAGAAATATCTTGCACAAATGGATCCTAAATTTTACAAGGGACCTTATTTTATTGTTATATAAATCTTTGTTTCAGGGATAATTTATACATGTAGTTCGTGAAAGACCCTTTGTCTCTGGTAAATCTGCAGTATGTTGAATGATACAGAACACAAGTGACCCATGCAATTGAAAAGTGGCCTTACTCTACCCAATGGTCAAAAACACCAGGAAATGTGTGTATGTAAGAGCAAGCACATGTTCATTTATGGGAAGACAATGAGTTTCCAAGTATTATCTATTTGTATTTCAAGGATGAAACAAACTGCTACATGTAGCCACAAGTTGTATGTAGAAATTCAGTTAAAACACATGCTGTTTTTGTGTCTCTTCAGCCATAAATACATGTAACACAAAAATGTACAATTTCAGTAGTTTTATTTTTTTTTTTTTCGGGGGGAAAGGGGGGGGGGTAATAAAAAGATATCAAGTCTTGATAAGATGTTGATGTATTGAGAAAAAGTCCTCAAATTTTATGGAAGAGTATGCTCAAGTAAGTTTAGCTGTAATCTTGATTTTAAAAAAAATCATTTTTTAGTTTGAATGGGTATTTATTTACTTACACAATTCCTTAATTTTTGATGAGTGCCACTTAAATTGATGGCATCGTTTTTTTATTTCACAATTCGCTAATTATATTTCTTTAAATTTCACCGACACATTTCTACGTTGGTTTCACAAGCATATCATTTATGTGATACAAAATGCAGCATTTATTACCTAATGTTTGGAGGGGTTTTTTGGTTGGTTTTTTTTATTCAGTCATACAATTTACCCTCTTATTTTAACTCATGTGTTTTGCTCACATAAATGAATTTTCAACTCAGCTGCAGATGTGTATACGTAGCTCTACATGAAAATTCTGGTTGACAGGCTGAAGACCTACACTTTCTCAAAAAGTTTTTTAAAAACTTGCACTTTACAGCATACAGAAACTTGGTTTAGTTTTAATCTAATTAACCTGAATTTCATGTAGTTATGCAGCGAAGGTAAACTGGTTTTAACAGAGTCAGATTGTTTTATTTGAATGAAATGACACTCCATTTTCTCCTATCCTGCTCTGTCCAATTGTAAAACTAGATATCTTTGCTAGTATTGAAGAGGGATTTCAATGAAACATTTTTACTATGAAAAATGTCACAATAGAAAAGTTATGATTGTGGAGAAATTATCAGAACTTTAAAAGATGTAAACAGGATGAATAAAATCAAAAGTAAAATAGTTCGTTAATTAAACATTCTTGGTCTAAAATTCCAAGCTCTCGTTATCTTTTGGATTGATCTACATTAATAGTACATATATTTAATTTTTCAGAGTAAATGTCATTATCAATTTATGAATTAGTTATACACATGGACAAGCTGCACTGTATGAAGAAATAAAATACTAGAATGTAAAGTTTTTATAAGCTTTATCTTTTTTTCTGTATGTCATTTAGTAAAAAAATCATTAAGACAGAACTTGAAACTCAATGCATCTGTAGTATTTCATTATTACAAGTGACAAGTTGCAATAATGTAACCCTCTCTCATTGTCTTTTGATCACAAGTGACATGTATTGACATTGTGTTAATGCAATATGTTTAAATTAAAATAAATTGCTTTGCCTCAAATTGTTTTAAAATGTGGCACATTTGGGTATTGATCATTTTCGTAAATTAAATTCAATTAATTCAAATTGACTTAAATTCTATTCCATTTGAAGTTAAATGTTTTGATGAATAATTTATCAGTTTTCAGTTTTGGAATATTAAACACTTCATTAATAGACATTACAAATTACTTGGCTTCACTTTTACTTGACTTGAAACTTGGTAAATGATACATATTTGAAATTGGATATTTTGCTCTTTTAGGGAGTAATCCCACTAAAGTCAAATCCCATTCTTTCCATGCCAGCTGGTACAACAAACCCGAAGGAAAACTGATATGTTTGATTTAATTGATGAGTGGGAAAATAATCTTTGAAGTAGAATGCAATAGATTAAATTACCATTTCATGTCCCAACTTTGATATTTAATTTTGAATGTGAGCAAAAAGTATTTCTTGTTATTAGTACATTGTATATATGAATCTTTGCACAATTAGAAGTTGGACTCTTTGAAACATAACACTGTATGTATGTCAGTGTGTATATAATATATATATATAGAAAAAATGGATTCTTTAGAAGCTCAATATTGACTTCATTGTAATAAATATGTCATGTTGGAGATTTCTATTTTTTTTTAATTTTTCAATGTTTTGATATTCTTCATACCTTGAATCTAAGAGATATAAACATATGTTATAAAGTCTTGTCCACTATTAAACACATATTCAATGAGGGAAATTTAAATTACCTATGAAGACACGGTTGACCTTAAAAATCGCGGGGGGGGGGGGGGGGTTACAAAGTTCACATGATCTTGATATATTAAACTACAGTAAAGTTGGCAGATACTAGTATAATGAAATGATTTTAGACAGAGTATTAATATTGTCAGATCTTTCTGACTAGTCACCAATAACTTTGAAAGGGTTGCTATTAATATTTCATGATCTGATATTTCATAAATGAAAGCTGGCATTCTGAGGATCTCCCATTTCAGATCTGGTATTTTTATTCAATGGAGATTTGGTTCTTGAGTTATCCATTTCCTGTAATTTCATAATTACACCAGAGTACTAAAACAGTTTGGTTTAAGTTATTTTAAATGAAGTGTCAAGGGAAGATGAAATATATTTTTCATTGCCATGGTTTGTCATAGAAAATCAAGAGAATTATTGTACATTAGGATTGAGGAATGAACATTTATGAGAATAAAAGACGAATGAAGAAATTAAAAACAATGACAGTAAAAGGGGAAAACTAGTGTTATATGTTTTGACCCTAAATTAATGTTTTCAGCTTGGTAAATATACATGTAACATGTGTATGTAACAAATGTATTGTGTATGACCTTTGAACCTGTAAATTTGATTTATGTAAGATGTTTATAATTTCCATGAAATTGAGACTTGTCAATGTTAGCTGTTTACATGTTCAGCTGATTTTTTTTCTTCTTTTTCTTTTACATGTTATAATTATGGTCAGTATGTTGAGCAATAAAAATAGTTCTTTAATTATTATTCCGCAGTGGTTCTGTATTTTATTATTAAAAAGAAGAGCTGTATAAAGATATGAGAAAGCATTCAAATTTTAAAGTTAAAGTTCATGGAATTTTTCTTTACTTAACAGTAGTTTAGGGCAACACAAATCATTTTCCAAAAATTTTAATAGATCTGATGGTTAATTTGTTGACCACCCAGCGTCCTCCATTGGGGCATATTTGTACTCCCAACAAAGTTGATATGTAAAAAGCGTCACGCAATGATCATGGACTGTCAATTTCCGGGTGACACAAGGTGCAGATTGAAGTCAAAATGTAAAATATATTTATATACTTGCAATACAGTGAATCAAGGTTACAGCGGACACGCCTAGAATTTATGACGACAGCGAAGTCTGTGTGTTTCCTCAAATATAAACTTATTGGATACAAAAAATATGATTATATGAAATATTATCGCTTGTCCCTGGCGCTTCGCTATAACCATGATTGACTGTATATTGCATTGTTTGATGGTTGATGGTAAAAAAATTTGAAATGCCCAACTTGCGTCAACGGGTTTTTTTCTGCAATGCTCGCTACCTTTATAACCATTGGACTTAATGAAGAAAGAATTTAAAAGTCATTAAAACTACGTAAATCATCATTTTTTAAAATCATTTCGTTGCCTAATAGGAACAGGCAATTCTTCCAATAATATCGAAAGCTGCTTCGAATAAGGAATTCCGACGTCAGTCCGTGCAGTTCGCATCATCGATTTTGCTAAAGTTTCGATCGATCACAAATAACTCACGCATATTCAACAAACGAGACACTATTTAACAATATATGCAAATTATCATAGGTATTGAATGATCGATGGCACGTGAACACTACTAGTTCTGTAAATAGTGCGTTTGAAGACAGCTTTCAAAAGTTCTTGATTCTGTTTGTCAGTAGCTGTATGAATACACTCGAATTTCTTACATAATAGGAGAATTAATTAAAGAATGTAAACAAAACCCGATAACTGAGCATCAGTTCGAATAACTTCTCGTCTATAACTGCACGCCGTTTGTAAAATCAACATATGAAAGCTAGAAAGCAACAAAATTATTGTGTAAGGTCAATGAATTTAAGTTATCCAAAAAAAAATTAAGCCCTCAAAACTTCATGCTTTTAATATAACGATATGCCTTTTTTAAAGATGTTTAAACACTTAAATATCTCGTTACTTTTTATCGTAAAATGAAATCGCCATGAAAAGCGAAACAGTTTTGCTTAACCAGCAGGCAGCTGCACTGACTTGGCTGAACCACATTTCTTGGCATCTTGGCAACATTTGCGCCCTTGGGTCATCATTGTGTATATAGAAATATGAAACAAAATATGCAATAGTTAATTGTTGGAACTTCCTCTTTCAGAATATAGTCTTCTTTCCTTCAAATGTTGTTTATATATTTTATAATTAATTACTGAATTTGACCATTTTTTGCTTAAATTTGATGGATTTTAGAGGCATATTAACCAGAATGCAATACTGGCTGTTACTATAAATAGAAACAACCCGTGCAAAAACAAACATCATATATTTGACTCTTAATAGGTATTTTTTAAAGCTATGATAAAATTCTATTCATTCTTGAGACATGCTGCCACAGCTTTTTTCCATATTTGCATGGTTTTCTCGTAGACATGCTCTTAACATTATATTTTTTTTCATAATAAAAAAATAGGCATATATTCCCCTCTACCTAATAACACATCCTTGTGTATTATTAGTTAGAGGGGAATATATATTTTTTATTATGAGAAAAATTTACTACGTCGGTGCCTGTGGGCTGAATAGGCTGGTTTATCATTACCCTTTTAGTGGGTATACACTCCACTCATAACGAGCCCAGATGATGACAGAATATAAAAAACTTAAAAAATATAACTACATGTACTTACGTCTTAAATATATAAGTAGTAAAAGCATATGATGCTATATCTTTAAATCAGAATTGAGAAATTCATTATTCAATTTGATATAAACAAAAACAAGATATAATGTTCTGATATGATTTCCACCTTCCAGCTTTGCAGATATCATCATCAGATATGCCTAGCTTGGCTGCATTGGTGGCTGCGCCTATTCTGAATGAATGTGACTTATCAACCACAATTGCTTTTAACGATTGCTTAAAACAGTCGTGAACTGAAATCTCTTAAGTGCAAGTGTAAGTGACCCCCAAAATAACAAAATAAATTCCCTTGCTTCTAGGTCTAACTTTAAGATAGCTGGCCATAATATCAACTGGCTTTATGTTTGTCGATGAGTGGATGTTTTCTATCAAATCTTTCCCATTTGAACTGCTTTTGGAATGCTCGGGATATATTTTCTAAAAATTTTGTTAACCGATATTTCCAGGTTCTTATACTGGACAGCATGACCTACTGATTGTTTTTTTTTTCACCTCAGTGATCTCGGATGGTCTACCCTTAATATCCAAAAAAAGGGCCACACTCTAAGCTGCTACAAATAACTTTGCTTCATAATTAGGGAAATACTTCCAAGATGCTTTCTAAAATGTTTGCTGCTATCTGTAACTGTCACGACAGCCGTCGTGTGTCCAATCAGTCGAGCAATAAGAGGAACATCAATAAGTATTTACAATTTTTATCTATATATATAAAACAATAAATTTACAAATATACATATTCACACAAAAAATGTTTATGACATCAGATCCATCCTGACCTCCTATGGTGGTAAATTTGTCCTTAGCGCCTATCCAGTGTTCGTCCGACGTATCCTCCTTCGGTACCATGTCCCAAATGACGGCTTCCGTCCACCGGCTTCCAGTGTAGTAAATGAATACACGAAGAAGGTTACACGGGTGGTAAAATGTAGAATACCACTGGTGACTATTGCTGGATCCTCACTGGAACATTGTTGGAACCTTGCTGGAACCTTGCTGGAACCTTTTAAATTTAATATAAATAACAATATTTTCAGTTAAACGTTTCACTATTATAATATACTTATGCACCTAATTACCGCAACAGCACACCATACAATCACAACGAACATTACTCACTCTACAAAACCGTTAAGTGTATCAGACCCCTTAACGTTATCAAACACCGTCACAGTTAAGCGTATAAGACCTCTTAACATGCAATATAGTTAAGTGTATAAGACCCCTTAACATTATCAAACACTGTCACAGTTAAGCGTATAAGACCTCTTAACAATACAAAACAGTAAATGCATGACCAATAACACCGTATTAGACTACAAAATATTAACTTACAAATAAACTAGCAAAGCACGCTTGTCACACAAACGCACCATAACTCTACGGTAAATAAACAAGCATGTAAAACGTTAACCCGAAAATACTATCGAACACGTATACAAAACCAGGTACCTAAAGTCTTACTTAAATATTACAAACAAGACTAAAGTATAAAGAAAAACCGAACTTACCCCTAATGGAGATTGGTTACCGTAAAAATACGCTCAGTTACACATCGTGCTAGTACTGCAGTGCGTGCTAATGGACCCCTGCTCACAGACCAAAAACATGGGTATTTATAGTATCATAGTAAACAAATAGAACAGCCCGAGTATAGTCCATTATTGACCAATACCTGAAGTGACAAAATTGAGGCACCAAAAGGATATAAACATGAAATAAAAAACCAGAGGTACCCTATAGGAAATTACATACATGAAAAAATATATACTGATTGTGACAGTAACCTCGTATCTTCGGTTTTTATTGTGTTGTTCTATATATTGTACAATTTATTGTTTGTATTGTATATAAATTTCAATATTTTATGATTTTCGCATAAGGCAAAAATAAAATTATTGTTTGTTTGGAAATGCCTCCAGCCTTTTTGAAATACCCCCCCCCCCCCCCCCCCCCCCCCCCCCCCCCCCCCCCCCCCCCACTGATAAAATTTTATTAGCAAAAACTCAAGAACTTTTTTTTATTGTTTTTTTTTTCGTCGTGCAATGTTCACATAGTTACAAGTTCATTCAGATCTTTATTTTTTAAAAATTTTTTGATTAGTTGAACTTCCAGTTTGAAAAATTAAAAACATTCCCTCCCTCCCTCCCTTCTGGGTCTGGAAACCCCCAGGCGGCATTTCCAAACAAACATTTTTTTTAAGGATGGCCTAACTTTAATAATATATCGCCTGTTTTGTGCTATATGAGAACACCCAGAAGCAGACATTCAATGTTATTGCCCTTTTATTAAATTCGTTTATTTCAGTGCTGGCATAAGTCACAATGTGATACAATACGGTTATTGTACATCGATTGGGTAATTCACAATAAACGAAGGCTAATGTTTATAGTGAAACAAGTTCAGTGACTTTTTATTATGCAGCTAAATCATATGTAGTTTGATCTTGTTGGTTGAAAATTTTAATCAAAACGAAAAAACGTGTTCTTTTAATAACAACAAAGAACGCGTTTTATTGTTTAGATTAAAATTCCCAACCATTAAGGATCTTTGGGGACATTCATTTCAGAAATAATACATAAACCGAAAAAAGTTTTTCCATTGTTTATATCTACATCTTAAATCAATGAATCGCTGATATAAACGGATGCGCAAAATAGCGATAAGTGTGTTACATAGATGAAAGAGCCATCTACAAGTTTTATCGTACATGTAGGTGGCTTATTTACCTAATTCACTTACTTTCGCAAATACATTTACGACGATGGTAATTTATTGAACATCAATTTTAGCATTTTCAGAATTTTTCAAACTGGTGTACATGTATGCATGCATACATTTTCATAAAGTATTACATTAGTTGGTGTTCGACCTACAATGTATTTTGTCTCGTTAAATGTACATTTTACTTGTAATAATCAGTAAACAAAACCTCTGAAGCGATCACTCAGCGTACATTAAAATTTTAATTTTTATTGATTTTGTTATCTGCATGTAAGAGGTTAAAGTCCATACATGTAAGAATATACTGTATATGCAACATTTGAATTGTAGAATTTGAACGACTCCGTGTTCAGAGCGTTAAAGATGTTTTAATGCCATCAGGAACTTTTGAAAACATTGGGTTTTTTCTTTCAAATTATTTTAGATACAGCGGCTGTAACTGGAGATCTTTCCTATTTTGCGTGTTATTACAAAGTAAGAGCAATTAATCTAATGGGCAGCAATATAAGAAATGTAAATCTATTTTTACGATCAAACAAATAGGCATTTTCTACGTCTTATACACCTCTGTAACCAATCACTATATTGACAGCTATCTTTGCACTGTTATGTATTTTATATACTTTATATTCTGTATGGACTAACAAAATGGTAATTCTCTTTAGATTTCTTATATTTACATTTTCCAGTGTCTGTTTTCTGTGTCAACACTATGAATCAAATTTGTAACGTATATTCCGATACATTTTATCAATGACGCAAATGACGTACTGTGGGGCGCCAAAAGGGTTTGCATAATTATACTTTTGAAATGAAAATATCGTGAAAATGTCACTTATTTAACAAATGCTGAAAGTTTCATAAATATTAATAATAAAAAAACATTATTTAGATATCATGAGGTGACAATTTTGGTCGGATGCGATCAAACAGATCATAAAGCCCTTCAGTCTTAATTATTGGATTTGATCACCCCGACCAAAATTATCAACTCATAATACTAAAAAAAAAACGATTCCTGATTCCTTATACTAGTAGATGATGGGAACGATAATCGGCACCCAGCGCCTTTATATTAATAACCATCTGTATTTGTTTGTTTGTTTGAACTTATTTTATTGTAATATGATTACAATGGGATTTGGCACTTACTCTTATATACTAACCATCTGTATCAACCTCTAATGATAAAACACCGCTTAATGATAGAAATATCATTCAGCGTTGCAATTGCAACGCCTAATGCTATAAATTCTTTGCATTAGTAGTTGACAACATCAACCGCTAATGATAAATCGCCGCTTAATGATAGAATTTGATCATTAAGCGTCGCAAATGCACAACAGACAACGTTTAATGACATTTTATCATTAAACGGTGTTTTATCATTAGAGGTTGATACAACCGTCTAATGACGAAAATCGGACAGGCTCATTCAGTTATCGATCATCTCGTTATTGTAAAAACCAGTAAGTATGTGATCGTAACGAGTTCGTCATTTCGATGGTTATAGCCAGGTATCGTAATCAAGAAAATATCAAGCCTTCATGCTTTGTAATGTTTTAAATTACAAAAAAATGATTAAAGGATGAGAGCACGAAAATATGTCCAAGTGTACAAAATGGTCATTTTGATGTTTATAATGATTTCTGGAAAATGTTTGTACACAGCTTTCTTCAGTTAAGAGATATATCACTAAGATTAATTAATCCCTTTAATCAACGCTTAGTAACAGAGCCATCGTTTTGAAACAAAGGTCTCAGAATAATAAAGGACACTTTTTAACAATGCTATATAAACTACAATTGTCAAGTAAAGAGGATCTGAGTGTCAAAATTTCGGATGCATTATAAGTTAACAGAATGAAATATACACGATTCAGTTTAAACCAGTTTACAAAAAAAAAAAAAAAAAAAATCAAATAAACATAACTAAAAGCATTATAACATTATATGTTGAGATTGGATCCATAGTTTGGGTATCTATTGATTGATAAAAATTACCGCAACTATACATGTACTTACTTTGTAACACCCGTTGTTAACAAATATATGCCTCAGCAAGCAATTAAGAAATAAGGTGTCATTCTTGGAGTATTATAAGGTGATAATTTTGGTCGGGGCGTGATCAAATCCAATAAAGCCCGAAGGGCTTTATGATAGATTTTATCACGCCCCGACCGATATTATAACTTTATGATTTTCAAAGAAATGAATTCCTTATTACTTATATTTATATAATTTTCAGCAACGATTGAATATTTGAATATAAATAAGCAAACCCCGCTTGTGTCTCAATTATACGTCTTATGATTTTTTAACATGTATAGTACAAAATCGATACGTAGTGTTATCACAGGCAAAGACACTGAAAAATGTAAATATTAACTGATATTACGCATGTTCAACCGAATGTAGAACTTAGGCCTAGGAGGTGGGTATTGTTTATACTCGACAAAACTGTCATATGTTGGGAAAAATCAAAACAAGTAAAGAATGATTGTAAAACTGAGACGGCAGACTGGCTACATCCCTCAACCATTTTGTTATGCATATATAGCTAGTGTTTAACAGCATTTGCCAACAAGTCAGCAAAAATTTGATAAACTTGATCCAAATTAACACAGTAATTTTTTCAATGGTGTCGTTGTCAACGCGCTTTTTTCACATTCGTTTTTATAGAATACATGTATGGTTTCCACTAATAAGATATTTAAACAACAAACCTGTGTGGGTTTTTTTTTCTGTTTCATTTAAACAATATTTACATTCAGTGTATATTTCCCCTTATGTTTGCATTGGAAATCTGCGACGTTCAATTTTCTATGAATACACTTTGATAATTCATGCGTCTTCACGTGTTTTGAGTATATTTATTTTTGTTGTTTTTTTTTCGTTTTTTTTTTATTATTGAATTTTCCGCTTTTACAACTTTTGTACATATGTGACATTTCTCATGAATTAGTTTATACAATCATATTGGAAAAAAAACCTTTGACTATTTGAATATTTTATACAGTACCATCTTTATATAGTGAAAGTAAATTTTGGGATATATATATATATATATATATATATATATATATATATATATATATATATATATATATATATATATATATAGGGGCATTGTTTACATCCTTGAAAGAGGATAAAGATTTTTTTTTATAAAATCGCAATTCAAAACAAAATAGAAAATGTGTTGTTGTTTTAATACTGATCTCGAATCAGAAATGAATGGCATTTAAAGGAGAAATAAACGACATTTGCCCGACTGTTCGCTGTGCCCCTATAACCAGTATTCACTCTGCTCCAGAGTGGATCGAAAACCCTTGGCTAGTGAAGATGATATCCAGTTTTACGACCATGGAAATACATGTACATGGACAAATAGGAAAATAATCAATTTTGAATTCCTTTCAATTTTTATCAAATAAAAAAGTAAAACTTTTTATATATGTTGTTGCATTGTTTTTGCCTGGCCGGTTGCCAGATAAAGCAATTATAAAGGAAACTAATAATGTTTCAAAGTAAACCCAACGTCTAAATCCGACGATGAATCAATATGAAATGGAAGCTATTTATGAGTTAGATCAGACAGCTTCAATTTTGTAATGTTGAAGTTTCTGTTTTCAACATTGCTAAAACACTGAGGGATTAGCAAATCTTAAGGCAGAGCTAAAGACTTGCTTTGCTAATTATATTGCTCAGTTGTCTGAAATTTTAAACTGTAATCTTATTTTCATTACGGCCTCAGACATATGTATACTTATTTCTATTACATAAAAACCACATGATATATATTCTTATGTCTTGTACATTTAACGCAAAATATCAGTCAGATGAGAAACAAATCTCTCACGACGCCCTAAAGTCATGTCTCTTAGCAGCCACTTTCATCAATTTGCATTCTAATGAAAACTAGACACAACCTCGTTTCGAGAACAAGTAGGTCTTCTGTTAAATTGTGATTCTTGAAGAATTATGTTATAGCTTCCTAAACCAAAATTGTCCAAATCGATACAACTAAAATGTCCAATTTTGCTTTTCATGATAGTTCTTTAGTTCGAGATATACAAATAAAAAAATTACCTTCTAAGCACTTAATATCTCTGATCATATAATATTCAGTTGATTAAAAAAAAGTATTTTATCTAGGTGCTAATAGCTAAAATTAACCTATTTGCTTCTTAATGCATAACAAAATATCAATGATTAAAAGATTATTGGTTAAACAGTCAATTCTGTTAATTCAGCCCCATGTAAGCCCTTATTCGAAAGATCAGTCCCCTTTTCCTGATTTTAAACGAAATCCTTCTAATTATTAACACATTCTGCTCAACAAAGATTTTTCTTCTTCAATTTTTTGAGATACGTATATTTTGAAAAGTAAAATGTTTGTGACCAATCCTTATCGGAACTGTTTAAGTAAATTAAAAGGAAACATATTCTGATCATCTTTCGTTTAATAGTTCTTTTCAAAATATTAATTTTTTGACATAAAAGAAAAATATCAAACAGATGGTCTTCCGGCTCTTTGTTGCCCCTTATTACTAACATATAATTCAAACATTTTACTGTTAGGTAATTAATTTCAAAATGAACATTTTGCTTCTAAATGCACAACAGTTTCTTTTATTATTGATCAATTAAGTAAGAGCTATGAATGGAAGACGTCAGATCTGAGCCCCTAATTTGAAGGGTCAGTCCCTTTTTTGACAGACAGTTAAACCATTAAAGCCCTTGTAAATCTGAACATATTTTGCTCAACAACTGTTAAAGAATTCTTTAAATTTAATATTTTGGAAGAAAAGGTTTAAGGTTCCGGCCATTTATCTCCTTAGCGGAAAACTGTTTGTATAAATTAGTACGGGTTAAAACAAAAACCCAGTTGTATGTGAAAAAAAGGATAGATAATCTATACATGGGTGCGTGCGAGCGCTGTGACGAATGAATTAAAAGCTATACCTATGATAAACCATAGCTTCAGTTTCATTTAACTTTCTGTTTACATTATCACTAGAAACACCATGCAAGGGATGAGCATAATTATGGTTGAGAAAAAGATTTACGTAAAACGTATCTTTTAACATGGGTCATATTATTAACAAAGTGAGAATTATCAAAGAGGCATCACTCATTTCTCTCAAATTCTAAACTGTATTTTTATCATCATAACGTTTTTAGGTATAAAACACGTATTATGTATCACCTAAAACCCCTTGCATATCCTGTACATTTCACGCGAAATAAATATAAAAATAATAAATTGACAAACAAAATCTCTCATTACGCCCCAAAGTCATGTGTCTTAGCAGCCATAATCTATGTATTCTTATTACACGTATACATTAATATACATTATGTACAGAGACAAAAATAAACCTGAGAACACTTCAATCAAAGCAACCTAAATGCCCTTAATATTTACCTAGATCTAATCTTAATGTTTATTCATTAGTATCAAACATCCCTTATAGAAGATTACCGATATAGAGCTGGCCCTAGGAACTTCTCCTTTTTCTGTTTATATCTAATCCTGTGACCGCCGCTTATTTTTTTTTTCAATTACTTCGCCACGATTTATAGTTTGCTGTAATAAATTTATATACGACAACAGACCTTCTCCACAGATTAGATTTTATACAAAATACCCATTCAGTATTTTCTGTCATTAGTTTATGTATAAAATAACTTTGAAAATCTCCAACTCAACTATACCAGAAGCACATGTCGTTTTTGACTACAGTCAAATTCAAGCCGGGCTTTGCGACAGAGTTCGGAAAAAATATCCATTTGTCAGAGGAGCCCAAAACGTTGCTGCCAAGTTGTAACTTCTTAAAGAATCACCGCCATGCATAATATGAAAAAAATTCTATTGACCAATATGTACGCAAGTATCAATATTTGATATATGATACATTTATTACCTTTACCAAATTCAAAACAAAATCAGGTTTTATAAGCATTGTCTTGTAAATTCATTCTTCATGGTATCGTTTGGAATTAAAGTTTCTTTTTAATTAATTTTAGAATGAAAATCTAAAACTGGATAATTTTCTATTCTTTAAATTTGCCCGCCGTGATATAACACATAGTTTAGTTTAGTTTATTTATTCCTTAAGCCAAATGGCTCATCAGATACAAAGAATACGTACAAATAATATATATACAATATAAAAAAAATTATATGTAGCAATACGCGTATTAAATCCATCAAAGTATTACCCATTACAAACTAATTTCTTAGTGTTTCTGCTCTCTGTAGATATTTCCCTAAATTACTTAATTCAGAAGTATTTCCAGCTGACAATAATTGTAACTGTTTATACACACTTGGTTTATATCAATGTACAGTTTCCTATATTCACGATACAGCGAGCATTCAAATTAAATGAAGTGTTACTCATCTTCAACATCCAAATGACAAAAAATACATAATCTTTGCTCTTTTGTTAACTGAGTAAATCTTCCCTTCTCTATCATTAATGAATGCGCACTCAATCTGTATCTTGTACTTAGCTGAATATACTTGACTAAAATGGGTTTTAATACCGTAAATAAGACTGTAGACACAACTTTTTTGTTGAATATCTATACAAAACACATTTTGATGATGTTGAAAAAAATGCATTACAATCTTATTGAAAACCGTCTTGTAGTCTTTTTTTTAAAAAAAATATCCAAGAGCAATCTTTTGTTTGTAACATTTTGACAATAACAAACGTCACCAAATCCCAATGAAAATAATTTTTTTTATATATTAAGTAGCCAGTTGTATTAATTTCACACGTGGGCATTTTTCAGCCCTTTCAAACACATCTTGATAAATACATTTCTCAGATTCTCATAATTTACACCAGTATTTATCAATGCGAACACATAATCCCACTCATATTGTTATTTTTTTTTTATTATAGTCTTGTTTGATTTAGAAGCTTTGTCAGTCTGCCTGTTTGCCATGTCTAAAAAGTATAAAGCGACACATCATTTAAATCATCATCATTTGAATATGCATGTGCCTTTTTTTTTTATTCTGTTACGTTGTTGATGTTAGTGAAAACGTTAACATTAATCAAGTCAAATCTTACTAGAACCTAAATACGACCCCCCCCCCCCCCCCCAAAAAAAAAAACAAAAAAAACAAAACAAAAAACAAAAAAAACAAAACAAAAAAACAACAAACCGAATATGGCTGTCATCGTATTTACGTAAATTGAAAATATATCTCTCAACATACCCTACTGGTATTATTATAAAGGCATTTTAAAGATTTATTTCATTGGCGTACATGTATTTGCGCGTGCAGTAGCCTACTATTGATCGAACTCTGAGTGTGAGGTGTGAGTATTTAAAAGGGCGCTGCGAAGAATTTTCAACAATTGTAGCATGAAAGTATAGCTTTATGAACAGTTCCACAAACAGTGAAGAGAAAGCCACGGGTTTCGTAAGTACCAAGCACAATACATACAGATACATTAGTTTGCATTCGTGCGTCGAAGAAGCCAGATGGGCGAAGAACTGCTATTCTACGTTGGTGGACAAAAATATCATTTTTCTCGAGATGAAATTTCAAAAGGCCATTGTGAAAAGCTCAGGGAATGGATTCGAGACCACCCTAACCAGAAAGTAGTCATAAATCGACCAAAATTATCTTTTGAAGCCATTTTGGATTTTCACTTGACGGGTATTCTCCATATGCCAGTTGCCGTGTGTCCTGAACTTTTCAAAGAGGAACTTGATTTCTGGGAAATTTCCCATAAGAAACTAGAAAAGTGTTGTCTCACCCGGTTGTCGAGTTTCTTCCGTGACAAAGCATTGCTTAAAGATTACAGAAAATCAGGAAGCTGTCTGCCGCAGAAGTATGTGTCACCTCAGAAAAATGTCTTCACCAAAAGTCTTCAAAAACTCTGGAACATTTTGAACTACCAAGACAATTGTCTGGAAACCAAGGTAGGTGGCATTAATTCTTAACAGGTCCTTTTTTTGTCTTGAGTACATATTTTTTGTTATTATGATTTCACCCTCTTAAACAAGTTTTTGATTTATAACATGTATAATAATTCCATGCACTTATCTTTACAAAACAGGAAAGATTAGCAATGTCTTTAATTTTGAATTTCGATTGTTTTATGAAGCAACGATTTTTATCTAGTTACGAATAACTAAACCCAAGGGTTTAAAAAATCCATGGTTTAAATCATTTTTTGAATTATTAATTTTCGATTCCTTGAAAGTGTACGTAAATTATTCTATTGCTATTCGAATGTGTATATTGATTTTCGAAAAATTGAAAAATCTTTGATAAAATTGAAAAGATCATCGCTCATTTTATTTAGTCATGCCCTTTAATGATTGTGCTATCAAGGTCCATGGCTTTTGATTTTTAGTTCAATTACAGCTTTCTTTAAAGATATATATATGGGTGTATATTAATTAACTGGAGAGCAATTATCTGTAGATTATATAGAAGAAGTGAGTCGAGAATGCCCTGCAGATATTTACGATAAAATCTGTATCTGACAGTTAATTCAAGTGGTTTGCTTATAGAAACTCTATTCCAAGGACAATTGTTTACAATACCATATCCACTTCAGGGGAAATCTTGCTTGCTCTGAGATATCTACGACTCGTCATAGAACATCGTGCCGAGGTCTGAGATACCGTTGAAGTATTGATAAGAATCCATTGATAGGGGTAGATTTATGTATGACTTTTGTAAGCAAAAGAAAATGCTGGAATGCAAAACCTCTCTTGTTTTAATCAAGCAGCTGAGAAGATCGTTTTAACAAATATATGACTTCGAACACATCGGTGCAGTTTGCCTTGCAATCTTTTGCTGTAGTTCTTGTTCACAAAACGCAACAAAGATACTGATAGACAAAATCATTGCAGATTTATTAGTATAATCAATAGACATATTATATTTGTCCATACTCTATTTTGCGGGAAGCTCGTCACATTTTTCACGCTTCGAATGTAGATGACCCCATGATGCCACTTGTAACTTGTAGCTCTTGTTCTATTGGCTATCCGTGTTTAATTAACCACATCGATAGTAATTTAAAAAAAAATATACATCTACCCTTTTGAACATTCACAATAAAATACCATATTAATTAACATTTATATACTTCCAGAAGTAGTTTTTACTATATATTTCATCAGAAAATCAATTGTGATTCATATTGAAACTGATAAGAATGGAATATACACGATCCCCTTAACCTTTAAAAACTGCTTTTAAATGCATAGTTTGGCTAATTAAATATCAACTTTAATTCAAACAGCTCTAACAAATTATAATGTTTACATTGTTGATGTGATATTTTGCTTTTTTGATGTTGATACTCGCGGATTATTTCGCGATCAATCGAATCTTCAGGTATTTAAGAACACGAACTCCACGGACTTGCACAGACTTTCAAGTCGTTGTCGTCACTTTGGTAACCTTCGTATATATGAAAGAATTGGCTGTTCCTTCTGTGTAACGTGCTGATCGACAGTGATGATATTTTACGTATTTTTACTCTCTATCAATAATTGATTGAATAATTCATAGAAAGATATAAACATTAACAGTAAAATGCTTTATTTTGTATTTCTAAAGGTTATGAATGAAGTAATCATTGCAGAAAAAACAGAAAATACTTAAAACGTACAGGTATTACTAGTAAATTTAGCGGAAAATGGTTTTTCCAACAAGGTAGCGTGGATTTGAATTGGCGTATTTCTATATGTGACTAGTATATTTATACATATATGAATGACTTTTAGCGATACACTTGAATTAGTGGAAGCGGTTTTGCGCCAAAAACGCTAACTACAATACGCAGCCAAATGTAATACGTTTACAGTAACCTGATTAGGGTTGTATATCTTTATATAATTTCTGCAATGTGCACTGCCTAAACTTCTTCTTTTCACCTGGTCATATTATGATCATACGGTATGTTGTGTTGCTACATTCTGGATCCTACATACATATATATGTCATGTTTGTTGGTTTGTTGACAAAACGGATGAATACATGGCATTGAGATTAGAAACAACGTATACCCGCCTTAAAAGGACATTTCGACTTCATTGGAAAATCTTCTTTGCTCTAAGTTGGGGATATCTAACGTCTCAACATCTCTCTTATTGTCTTGGTTTTTTTTTTAAATCAGGTTGTATCATAATACGGTAAACGTTTAAGCACTTGGGACTCTCATTTAAGACAATAAGAGTACATGTATAACAAATTTTACATTAAAAAATGAAAAGAGCAATTTAAATGATTACATGGAACATCTGCTTTTTAATTTCCCCGAGGTCTGGACTCTGTCCTCATATTGGCTAAAAGAATTTTACTAATCAATATCTTATTCATTTAATTTTCTTTCCGTCAGAATTGGAAAATGAGAAAATAAGATGATAATTGAAAGTTTCCTTCTTCAGGCATACTTCTGTTTGTGTACGTGTATGATTATCCTGTCCATCTTTGGGGTTGCCATCAGTACTCTACCAGAGTTTAGACTTAAGGAACAGCCGGTGGCAGCGGTGACTACAGAACCAACCACCACGCTGCCCCCACCCCCCGACTACTGCAAACTTCTGTACGAGATAGAAACAGCTACAGCGATTCTGATTTCCCCTGTGGATACTACCGCAACAAACTCGTCAATTGAGAGAACATTCATTGAAAAGATTTTCCCTGAACCAGTTCATACGAAGATCCCGTCTTTAAAACAGACTCTGGACCGAGGCACCAATGCGTTTTTTATTATCGAGATCATTACAACAATTTTCTTTACTCTCGAGCAAGCGTTGCTGCTTATTTCTGGACCGAGGCTTGTCTCGCATTTCATGAACGCCATGAACATTATCGAGATGTTGCTCCTACTTGCCAGTTATAGCCGTTTCTCTCTTCATTTCCTAGAATTAGAATATGAACAAAACAGTTGGTCCTTGTTATTATACGTGCAAATGTTTCGAGTTTTAAGGATTGTCCGGGTCATGCGTCACGTGACTGCTTTCAAAGTCTTAAACTATTCCATCAGCGCCGGAAAAAAGGATCTCTGTATCATCATTTTGTACATCTTTATGGGGATCGTGATTTTTTCCAATCTGATTTTCTTTTTCGAGTTATCGGAAGATTTCCACAGTATACCGGATGCCTGGTGGTGGACATTAATCACCATGACAACCGTTGGATATGGCGATATGATACCTAAAACAGTCGCAGGAAAAGTTCTGGGTTGCATCTGCGCAGTGTCCGGTGTAATAATGCTGTCGCTTGTGATACCTATATTCGTCAACACTTTTCTATTTCTGTATCAATATGCGGAATTAGAATCGGTGAATATCCCGGGCCCCAAGAAGCGTTGTAAAGCGACTAGAACAAGCACTTCTGGTGACACAGAAATTACTGTAGATCCCGAGTAATCTTAGTTTAACAAGATTTGAATCTTCGAATCTTACGTAACAGCATTCAAATTATTTGATTATTTGATTTTGAAACAGCAACAAATCTGTCTATTAAAACAGTGTTATCTTTGTTTTTTATCATTTGTCATAACTTAATACATACAATTATAATTTATATATTGTTAGTTGTAACACATCTGAAGATGAAAATGAAAGCGCTTATGTTTTACTCTGACTTTGTGTTTTTATTCATTTAAGTTTTCTATATATACATATAATAATAATAATATATGTAATCACAATATTTATATTTTTCTTTACAATATCAATTGTTCGTGTTGCTAGCCATTTTTAGTGCTATATATATTCAGTTCACTGGCCTAATATCTATAATTATATTAGATCCGACACTTAAAAGATGAAAAATGACAATAACAAACTGTCAACCATCTCAAAAATCCATAAAACCAAATACAAATTCATAGCAGAGTAACACGGACCTCTAAAAAATAGAGGCATGATCAGGTGCCTAGGAGGAGTGAGCATCCTCTGCTGACCGGTCACAACCGCCGTGTGCTCTTAGTCGTAATCGGGGGAAAAAAGGAAAAGTCCGTAGACAATTAGGTTATTAATTATGGTCTAACAATTAGTATGAAAAACGTCAGTCAGCATGCGACCCAGGGGAAAATTGTATTTGCTGACAAGGTTTTTGTATCGACCATAGAACTTACGAGAAGATGACTTCAAACGAGACTGTTGATAGTCTGTTTTATAAACTTGTTTGTCAGTAGCTTGCCTCGCCTAATAAATTGTTCATACGAAGAGCATGCCCTTTCGTATTGAAATAACTGAGAGACAAAAACACCATATGCAGGTGATGAAGGTATATTGCTACATAAGTAACTCGTCGTATAATGACGACGTCAGCGTTTGAGGCGGCGCACCGATAACTAATATATTTTGTAAAGACCTTGAAACAACCTAAGCCGATTATAAAGTAAATAAAATTAATAAAATCGCCTAGAAGTGCATTTTGTGAATAAGTATTTAAGTAACAAAAAATAAACAATATTTGATATCAAAACATAAATTTACTGCAAATTACTTGAACCCTTTGTGACAGTTTCATCTTCCTTTGTCTTCGATTAATTGAATAACGCCACTTGTCTACGCTATTTTGGGACAACCCTCGTATATGTAAACTAAAATATAACAATTTAGATTGTTATATTTAAGATTAGAAATCTTTGATTTTAAACTTTTAATGTAACATAATTATATTTCACGAAGACAATGGGTTAAAGTGATAAACAAAAATTGAGTTGCAACGAATATTTGTGGTTTTAAAGTAGATCCCTTTGGAAAATGCCTGATTCAGACATCGTGTTCGCTTAATAGATTGTGTATTAAAATGTTCAAATACTTATAAAAGAATTGAAGAAAAAAAGAAGATGAAACTATCACAAAGGGTTCAAGTAATTTGCAGTAATTTTATGTTTTGATATCAAATATTGTATGAGATTAAATTAGTAAAATGAAAGCATACTCGTTCATTAATTCGACATGCGGCGCAATGTCAAAAATGAAAAGCTCAAATCAACATAAAGAAATGAAAATCGCGAGAATGAGTAATTTTCGAATAAAACAAAATTAATAAAAAATGCACATAGAATTGTCAATCATTTTTTACCCAATAAATAATTTGGTTATAACGAAATTTTTAAAGATTTTATAGCGCGTTTTGTGACAAGTTGAAGTGTGAACTCGTCGTATAATGACGACGTCAGCGTTTAAGGCGGCACACCGATAACTAATACATTTTGTAAAGACCTTGAAACAACCTAAGCCGATTATAAAGTAAATGAAATTAATGAAATCGCCTAGCAGTGCATTTTGTGAATAAGTATTTAAGTAACCAAAAAAAAAAGAAAAAAATTCGGACGAGTATGATGACATCACATGAAAAAGAAACCCTACCGATAGAAATGGACGACAAAATGCTGAACAACACATTTCGGGAAAACAAACGTTAGGCAACAAATAATAGAGGGCATGTTTGGAGTCGGCAGATCGTTTATTTTAGGGTAGAATTTAAAAAATAAAATTAGAAATGTATTAAGTGAATGTGCACTCAGGGTAGATGTTCAAAGAAAATATGTTTTTCAAGTGTTATCGTGAACGAATGAAGGGTTTAACAACGGCGAAGCTATTTTTTGACGTAGCAGATTGCACCGCCTGGCAAAACCCACTGATATAAATTATTTTTGTTTCTCAAAAAAATATATTAAGCACGCATTTGAATTTGGGGTACTGTTTGACAAAGAGTCAAATGATCAAAATACAGTTGTCTGACGAAATTACAGTGAATAGAATTTAAGTATCGCCATCAGTTTACGCAATTTTGGGACAACCCTCGTATATTTAATTTATCACTCACATTTTATTCTACATCTGTTTGATTGTTTACCGAAACTTTTCCCTACAGGTGATCATGAACTACAATAAATGTTTCTAAACTTCGCAACCTAACAATGACTTTTTAAGGAATTACATTGATATTTTCAAATCCATTAAAATTTTCACGTAGCAATGTTATACATATGTATAACCGTTGATTCAATTACATCATACAACACACAGAAACTGATAGTATTCCTTACTTTATTTAAGAAATAAGGAATCATTCTTTGAGTATTATGAGGTGATAATTTCGGTCGGGGCGTGATCAAATCTATCATAAAGCCCGAAGATTTGATCACGCCCCGACCGAAATTATCACCTCATAATATTCAAAGAATGATTCCTTATTACTTATATTTATATCATTTTCAGAATTTGTACGATTGAATATTATAATATTAATTATGCAAACCCGCTTGCGCCCCCAACAATACGTCTTTTGAATTTATTGGGATGTATAATACAAAATCGATTCGTAGTGCTATCACAGACAGAGACACTGGAAAATGTAAATAATATTAAGAAGATGCCAATAGTATCGTTCCAACTTTCACGTACATACACATATACTTAGTTTCACCACTCGAATGTTTTGGCACCATTAAAGGTCAACCATCATTATCTTAATGACCATATTTTCCCCAATCATGCTGTGATAAAGCCACAAATTAACCCATGTAAAACAATTACTAAATATCGTAACAAAAATCTATATCATTAAGAATTAGAATTGCTTTCAGGATTAAAGGAAATACTTGCATGTAAATTTTATCAGGGCTAACATTGTTCATACATCATGCAAATCTGTCTAGGGTAACAAAATAGGTCCAAATCAAATCAAACGTCAGTTTGAAAAATATAGATCAAATGCTCTATACCACTACGAACTATTTTTTTTTTCTTTAACGATATTTAATCTAGCAGGCTAGGTGGTCAGCAAATAAGCCATTAGGTTTACCCTTAAGTGTTTGTATCTTTATATCGAGCTCTCCTTCTTAAGTAGATCAATATTGTAGTAAAACAAATGGCACGAACATCCGGTCTTCTTAAAAAAAAAAAAACTGGAAAAATTGCTAACACTATATTGCTGTTGATTTGGATCCCAATTGAAGTCGCTGACACGAAGCATCTGAAGTTTGACGTTTTCTAAATTTTTCCCTGTACGTAATCCGAAGAGAATTCATGCGCACAAAAGAAAAAAATTGACTTTCGTGTTACAAGCAGAGGCCTTTGTGTAAGTTTAATCAGAGGTGTACATGCATGCATGTCAGTAAAACTGTGAAATTTAAACTAAAATTACGATAGAACATCTAATGAGATAAAATTTAGATACATTAATAAAAAATTTATGTACATACATGTAATTGTCAATGCAATATGCAAAAAAAGTGTTGTTATTGTTTGTGCAATTGTACTTTTATTTGTAGTGTTTAGTACGATTATTATAGATAATAAAGTTAAATTCTTTGAATTTAAAAACTTGATGTAACACTTTCCCTTGAAGAAATCCTGGGTACTGTCAAAGTAATATGAGCTGAATGCATTTTTCATAGCAGAATCAAATTGCGTGAGAGAATAAAATTAATAAAGTTCAGAAAATTCTGACAGCATTATCAAAAATCCTATAAAATCCTATATACTGTAGATTTAATTTGCATTAAAATCACAACAGCATGTTTTTGAACAAAAAAAATATGAATACAGTTATGTTCTTATTACTTTGACGCAGTACACTTTCTGGACAAGCCGATTGGTACTTGAGCTAGATTACAGGCACCTGACGTTAATATGTATTTTTTCTCATAATAGAAAAATATTCAAGTTACTTGATGATAAGAATGTATTATTACGTAGGGGGTCTAAATCTTTTATTATGAAAAAATATATACGTGTACCATCAGTTGCCTCTGCATGAGCTATGTGTCAAAACGTGTTTCAAGAATATTAGCTGTATTCTAGCCCGTCTTTTTTTGCCAAATAGAATCTTCTTTCGCGTTAACTTTGGTAGATGGCAATGCACGCAGCTCTTGTATTGGCTACTGTTCCACCACACGACAACATAGCGAAACTCAACACGAAAATCTACTACTTGTATAGTATGTAGAATAATATTTAAAAACATTCTTTATTGTTTATTTATATTGCATGCAGATAGTGCTATAAATCGGGTGCATATTATCTCTGATTTGAGAACGTAATGAATTTTTTAATATAATGAATAGGCGTACTTTGTGGTGTTCTTCTTGAACTTACCGTTGTTTTTTCCGTCATCAGCTGCAAAACTGTTGCCCTCAGGGGGAAATTCGAGTTAACACTCGGAGAGCCCATGCATTTTTCGTGCATGTCAAATGTAGACGCACGAAATGTATCGCGCTATTCCCGATTTCGATAGTGCTGTGAAAGACATTTCATACGAATATACATCACTAGATGGTATTGTCTAGGTTATATCATCGAATTTAATGAAGTTTCAATTACTCAAATCTTAAGTGGTGTGGGACACCTGTCGACATTATTGTGGATAAGAATGCATTATAATTAAAATACTTTCATAGGTTTACATTTTTCAAATTCAACCAAGAATATTATTTTAAAATTTTTGTTAAGAGAAAAATTAAAAAAGCCCCAGTGGAATTGATCTCATAACTTACAGATTCGTAGGTAACGCTTTAACCCATTGCACTATACGTTTTGGTAACAATTTTGGGAAGAAAAAAAGTAATGAATTATACTTGATTTTATTGTTTATTTCAATTGGAAGTACATATGAGATCTTTTTTTTCCTGTTCAAGATCATACGTAATCGTGATCAGAGGATACTATTTACAATTTCTGAGTATTTTCCATCTTATATATATTGTTTTAAACTGGTTGTTTTCATTACCCTTTGAACAATCTGGTCAGATTTAGAGCAGTTTACCAGTATATGAATAACTTCATGAACATTTGAAGCTTAAAATTGCGATCGAAATACGTTTCCTTGTGTTGGTTTTTTTTTTTTTTTACACGTTTCTCTTTTTTTCATTTGCAGATTTATTTTTCGTTAACTCTCTTTGTGGCCAATCGATATGATAAACAAGCAAATATTTTTTCATTAGATTGCACACTACCACATGTATATCGAAGATGGTATTTTTCTTTCTGTATATAGTATTGCTTTTTCTCACAGTATGTGAGTAATATAAGATAAAAGAGAGATATGTGAAAACAAAGGCCTCGGAAGCAAATTAAAAGGGGGGGGGGGGGGGGGGGGGGACTTATCGGAAATCATGACAAGCAAAACAAAACAAACTAAAAAAGAAAGAAACACCGTTTTCACCAATCATAAAAATCCTTATCCGTGTGGGAAAAGGGGTGGAATTGGAAAATTTAAATGATAAATTGATTGATTCATAATGATTATATCTATCTTTGCGAAATATGCCCCCCCCCCCCCTACCCAGTTCCCACGCCTATAAAAATTAACAACAAAATCGCTTTATTAGTTTATGTGAGATGTAAAATTTCCATACATAAACCGATGAAGTGGGTTATAAATTTATTCTTTTTTTTTTTATAAGCAATGCTTAATACTCTTGTATTTACAGGGATTTGAAACGGCAAAGAAAACAGTTTGTTTTGCATAGTATTCTTTTTAATGAAAATACCGAATAGCATGTTCAAATAGTCAGTTAGTGAAGCATTGCCTTCCCAAACCGATATTGATCGTTTTCCCCTGGACTCTTGCTAATTGGATACAAATTACATGTATTTCCAACTCACGCGTGTCAACCTCATGCTCGGCAACTTATGATGGACTTTTGATTGTAAATGAAGAAAGGTGCGGGAAGGATTAACTTTCGTCGGATTATAAGCTGTGAAGGTGAATGTGTCAATAGTCCTATAAACCTAATTCCACATATAAAAAAAAACCTGTATGGCACTTTTGAATTTGAGATATATATATATATATATATATATATATATATATATATATATATATATATATATATATATATGTGTGTGTGTGTGTGTGTGTGTGTGTGTGTGTGTGTGTGTGTGTGTGAGGGTGTGTGTGTGTGTGTGTATCTTTACAATAAGAGTCGAGCAGCACCTTTAGAATTACTTCAGAACTGTTTTTGATCACGAGTATACATGTATTTACAATATCTTGTTTGACTTTATTGATAATTAGATTAATTGGCAAATGATTTTTGATCATGGGTATATTTGTAGTTTCTTGTTTGCCTTTATGGATAATTAGATTGGCAAATGATTCGACAGATATGGTCGATATGGAGCTAAACACGTGTATTACAGTAAGATGCTGGCAATGTCCAGTGTAACGAGTTAGGGGAGAGAGAGAGAGAGAGAGAGAGAGAGAGAGAGAGAGAGAGAGAGAGAGAGAGAGAGAGAGAGAGAGAGAGAGAGAGAGAGACTGTTAGGCAGAGAAACAATTTATTGAATTGATAATCAGTATTAAATTTTCAAATAGTTGGTAAACCAATAGTGTGTTGCATAGTTAAATTGAATTACTTATAGATGGCAATTTACAAAGTCCACATTAAACCGTAGTAATCAAAGCTATCTGAAGCAGGAGAAGATGATGGCAGACGATCGCTTTGCAGACGATTTTTTCCGGTTTCCTTCGCTGGCAAAAAGAAAGTCCTTATCAGTGGAACTTTCCTCTTCGCTCCTTAAATCGTTGCGTTTTCGAGGCATGTCTTTGGCCAATTCATCGTGACAGTTCTGGATATCTGTTATGATTTTAAACACAGAATTAATCTAAAATTAGAATCCGAACTTTTTGTCATATCATGTTTCTACAGTTTCGCGTTAATACTAGTACTGTAAATTGACCAAAAATTGTACATTGCTTACCTGGCTTTTCCTTTGCCAAAGAACTGTTCTGAAATGAAGTAAAGAAAGCATTGATAATTATGACTGATTTTGGAATAAAATTTAATTAATGATGCTCCATTAATTAATATAATCTATATTGTAAAAGTTCTTATCAAGTCGTCTGTGGTAAGACAGAAATATTATTCTACAACGTTATTTGTTCAGAGAGAGAGAGAGAGAGAGAGAGAGAGAGAGAGAGAGAGAGAGAGAGAGAGAGAGAGAGAGAGAAAGAGAGATAGAGAGATAGAGAGAGAGAGAGATTATTATTATTATTTTAATGTTACTGTATTTACATGCAAACGTACATGTTTGATGACTCTCTTAAATACATGTGTATAAAAGAAATGCTAATTTATATATATATTTATATACATGTATTCAAATATGAGAGATTCAAAAATATACAAACCCTGGTATTGAACATTTTTACATAGACAACCAATACATATTTGAAAACTACTAGTATATATCACGTGAGAAGTCGTATACAAGTACAATATATCAAATATAACTACATATTTTTTTTTTTTATAAATTCTAGATTAACCTGATTTTTAAAAAAGCAATAACGCCATATCGAATTGTCTTTTCGCTTTTACCTTTTTTGAGAAAATATTTCCAATGAATCGGCTCAACCTGTACTTGTTACCATGGAGAGCATACCCTGAAATAGACATGTGACGTAGGTTTACCTTTAGTAAAGGAATAATCTAAAAATGATCTGAAATGTTTAATAAAATTGAGGTCGTTAGGATAAATCGCTCGCCTGAACAACATTGTGCAAGCATATACTTGCTAGATATAGCTTTACAGCATACATTTACTGCAGTAAAAAACACTTGCTTAATCTCACAGACTGATTTTGTTTATCGGCCTGCTTCTAGTCAAATTTACAAAATGATGGCATCCTGCTTAATATTTTCTTTGTTCTAGATACATTAATCCTGACCCAATTGTTTTCCTTCAGATAAACCCAATGATATATATTTTTCTGGTTGTTGACTGTATTTATTAAAAAAGAAACGCAAAAATATCAAATACTCGCTTATTTTCATACCAAATTTAATAAAATGTTGCCTCGATCCTTTTTAAAAGATTTTTTTTTAAATTTATAAATTCGCATAAATGTGAGCATAAATTTGTGGATATCTAATTTCTAGGTCTTGATAGGGTTACGTTGTTAAGTGATAACTCCACTATACAAGTATGCTGGCATATTACTTGGTAATTGTTTTCGATCGGAACAGAAGCTAACTATATTATTTTGTTTCTAACTTTTCATATTTATGTCACTTTTTGAACTAGATTAAGGGTCTCCACAGGTCAAGTTTAAAACAAATCTTTAACAGCTGATATGATTTCTTAGTTATTATAGTGTCCTTTACAAAATTTTAGATCATTGGGAATCAAATTTTGTACATGTCATGTACAAATTTTGATTTTCAATAATCTAAATTTTTGTAAAGGACAATAGCCTTAATCTTCAAGTTTATTAAAAAATAATTGTTCTTTTTCTGTTCCATTTAATTTAACAAACTTAAAAGCATCTATGTCGGTGAAAGTTATCAAGCGGTTCAAGATAAGACGAAAAATTAAAAGAAGTTTACAGGCAGACATTATGTCGGACAATGGGCGATAGGTGTTCAGAAATAATCACTTGAACCTTGAGCGCACGAAATTGACAAATTTGTTTCAAAATCTTACTTTTTGGACTGGGCAAGAGAGTATCCTTATCTTTTGATGTTACTTTAAAGGAGTTTACAATTTCTTCCTCATTGTGAGCGGATGATTCTTCATCATCGCTATCCAACGACACCGGTACCAGTGATGTCAGTTCACGAAAGAGGTATTCCGAGGAAAGGCTAACGTTGAAATTCTTGTTTGCCCGGTGAAGTGGAAACTGCTCTTCCTATAAGATGGAATAGTCAAATATCAACACGGGTCATATTTTGGTGACTGATTATTCAAAAATTTTAAGGTACAAAAAAGATATATAGTATATACACAGTATGTAATGATAATATGATAATATTTTTAAGTAAAAAAAAATGATGTCAATCTTACCAATCCTGTAGAACTAACTGAGGTACGAACACCACCAACAGCGGAAGAATAGGAACTCTCCATCACTGCATTACTGTTTGTTGTCTCCTCATCCATTGCTTACATATGAAAGATTACAGATCAGAGAATTGGATTTCAAATTAAAGACGAAAAGTGAAACTGAAATAGTACTTGTAAAATTTTGCTAACAATTAGAAGATAACAGATTCGAGAAAATTATTTTCAAATAAGAAACAAAGAATTACCTTCTGGCACGATAGTTCTCTATAAACAATGTGTGACGTCACAATGAGAACCAATATTGTTACGTCATATAAAAAAAATTCTAAAATTTAAAAACACGCTCCGCGTCCGTCGTTATAACCATTGCGGAATAATTTATTGGGTTTTTTTCTGTAACAGTAGTACAACAGATCATGATACTGACATGTTAGCTTCACGACGAAAATTTTTACGAGTATGTTATAGAATTTAGTAAAATTAGTAAAATCCACACGGGGATGGCAGCCAGGGATCAATGTCTCTTTCCCCCATTCCATTTTTATGACAATCACAACAAATACTTTAGTTAGTAGTATGAAAAAAAAAACTTTTAAGGAAAATTTGTGTATATCCCTTTTTACTTTTCGATAAGTTATTTCTTTTTGTCCGGGGGAGGGGGGGGGGGGGGGCTAGGAAAATATCAAACTTTAAAATCGTTGCTGCATGTCCGAAGATACGCAAAGTTATAATGTTATCTCATATTCTCTGGTATTTCCAAGATAACTCGGGAGATTACGCGACGATTTTTTTAATTAAAAAAACCCGTGTAGCCGTGAAAGCTAAACCCGTGTAGCCGTGAAAGCTATTCACAAGAACTTTTACATTCATTCAAAGGGTGTTGACTTAATCATATTTCTTTATCATCTCTCTGTTGGATGTGATTTATCAGTTCATTCTGATTTTAAGATTTCTAGGTGTTTTTTTTTTTAAATTCCACTGTAGATTTAATTTAAGTCATGGATTGCTTCTTCTAAAATCCCAAATGTAAAAAAAAAATATCTTTTGTTCATAAATACTATCTGAAACAAATAAATGCTTAAGAATTCTGGATAGTCAACAGATTAAGCACCAGATGAACCTTAAAATTTTGTATAAGATTGCTTAAGTTGTTAGCATTTATTTATTAAAAAGAATGGTTAATAATTTACATTCATAATTTGATTATTTTCCTTTAACTTTTTACAAAGCTCTCCTTTTATAAGCGATAAGTGTGTCTCAAAACGAGCACGAATGCAGCTGAATAATCATGTTTCAGAAAGGAATCGAAATATAAGATTAAAGAAAATAGATTATTTATTTTAAAACATACATAATAAAAGTTTATGAACACAGATGTGCATTACAGGGTCCGGAATCGTCCATTTCTGTTCCGCAGCAGTATGCGCAGTTCAGGAGACTCGAACGTTTTCTTCCGGCTCTCAGGGAACCAAGAGCAGCCATGATGTTACAAATCTAGAAAATAAACTCGTAATTTGAATATTTTTGTGTGTCATGTTTAACAGTTTTGAGAGAGATAAACCGAAATAATTGATATTACTGAGTTTGTACTGGTACTTCGAATAAAACAACTTGGTCTATATGTACAAAGGAATGTAATATCAAATTCTACATGTATTTTAAACATGCATCCATTATCATATCATTCTCAAATTGTCTGTTACTTTTTAGGCAATATTGATAAGGTTGTGGGTGATTTGAGAGTGTGGAGGGGGTGGTGGGGAAGTGGTTACCGATTTGTTCCGACAACCAGCTGTGTAGGCTATAGACAATTGGGATGTTGTTCGTTTTTCCAAGTAACATTCCTGGAATTGAAATAAAACTAAATATTATTACTGAAATAAAAACATTCCGTAGCAAAAACAACAACATCACTAACAACAAATACTAAGACAACAATATCACTAACAACAAATACTACGACAGAAGATTGATAATAATAGTGCATGTAACAACCGAAACTAATTAAAATTACGACAAGATGGAATCAAGACAACAGTCGATCATCAACAGTCATATCAACAGAACAACACAAGTGGATCAGCACTAGGAATTAGAACAAAAACAGCAACAAAATATTAGTTATAATGACAGAATTATTTAAATACATGCAATTCTCCTTATTCTTACGACATGATAATGATTTAAATATCATTCAAATAGAAAAACACCCATAAAAAACACCAATGATAACAACAAGGAACAGCTGTGGTAGATCAACAACAGTAACATTAATGCCAGAAAAGACAATACATTGTAAAACACAGGCAAGTGGCATCGTTTTTGAAAGTCTGGGGGGGGGGGGGGGGGGGGGGGCTGACTCATCCGAAATCATGACAAGCTTTAAAAAAAATACCCCAAAACCCCAAATAAAACCCTTATTCCCCAATCTTCAAAATCCTAACCCTTGAGGGTGTGTGCGTGTGTGTATAGGGTGGGGGGGGGGGGGGGGTAGTACTTAAGGGCAACACCTTCATTATTCAATTTTGTATACTAGAATGTAAATCTAAGAAAAATGTTTGCTACGAGAAAAAGTAGGTGAGGTGGGGGTGGTGGGGGGGGGGGGGGGGCAGATGCTATGTGCCTGAATCAGTAAGTGATAACAACATCACCTGACCAAGTAAATAAAAAAGTATAGTAACAACATAACATCAACAGCGCATGTCCTATAAAATTGCAACAAAAACAAGTGGATATCAAGAAATGTAATAAAAACAACAACAGTGAATTATTGACAACAATAACAAAAGGAATGATAAACATAGAACATTGATAACATTAAAACAGAAACAACAACACTTAGTAACATAAAAACTATATAGTAACAACAGAAGTAAACACATCAATGAAATAACAACATTAGGAATAACAAGAACAACAGTATTAGAGAAAAAATAACATCCAAAACAATAACGGTAAAATAACATCCAAAAAAATAACTGTAAAACAACTAATAGAAACAATAACCGAAATAACATGAACAACAGAATCAACGGTACAGGCATTACAAATTAAACTAAATAAACAAAATTAACCCCCCCCCCCCCAAAAAAAAAAATAATAATAATAAAACCTTGTTAATAAACAACACATGCCTTGTTGTTTCGAAAGAAATCGAAACCTGCTGGTTTTGTTATACCTGATTGTCTGAACATTTGATGGTGGTCTTTCTACATTCCGCTATAGACGTAGAATCGCGACAACTCATGCATTCTAGGGCCGCAGAGGAAACTCGGATTTCTGTTTTGAAGAACATATGGCTTATAAGCAAGTGGAGAGTTAGATTACTTAAATGTAAAAGCATATAAAAATATATGATAGCTGTATAAAATGGTTATGTTGCATGTTGACATAACTATCTTGCATGTCAACATATTTTATCTCTCATGTCGACAAATAACTTGCACACAAGGGACGGAAATATACCACCATACTGGAGACATAAAATAAACAATTACTTTGGTGATATTGATTAACCGAATGAATAGGATATCTTATAAGTACATTTTATGCGTGTGTTGAGAACGAAGGGGTTGCATATTTGTAGATCATTTTGTTTTGTTTTCTACCATATTTAAAAATTTAGTTGAATGTATAAAACCTAAAAGAGTGTGGCTTATCAAAGATTATGTTTTATATATGAATAAGTCGGGTTTATTTTTGGTCTTTGTTGATGATTTCAATAGTAGGTTACCTGATAATACGAGGAACGTCACGACAAGGACTGAAAGAGAAACAAAATTTTATTGTTATTCCAAAATTATAGGATTCACACGATAAAGGCATTGTGAATCAAATTAACTCAGCAATTGGTCCTAACCATGTACGTTAACAGCATATTCTAAACGCTAGCCTACCCTAATCTCAAATAAAGCAGCAATGACAGAGTGGTCAATCTTGGTTATGTTCTTAAATGCAAAGCCAGTGTTTTAGGGCCAGGTCTAATTTCAAGTCAAAAGTAAGGCTAACCTAAAAGTAAGAAGTAAATTTAGTTAAGGCCATGTGAGACCAATCCAGGCCAATGAGTCCAGGTCAACTTTTAGATTATGCCCTACATGAAGAAATACTACGCAAGGAACATACAATCGCATACAATCACCATTAAGATGGTTCGATGGTCGTAACCATTTTTAGAAACTGTATTAATCTCCTTTAGAAGGAGAGCTTTATATAAAAATATAGGAAAGTATCCAAATTCAAAAGGCGAAATAAATGGATTTTTTCTTTACTAAATAATAGTTTATAGCTTAACAAATCATATCTCAAAATTTTAGGCAGATCTGATGGTTAATTTGTTGATATCCAGCCTCCTTAAACAAGCATTTAGCGCCAAAAATGGAACAAGTAGCCGAGCATTGCATTATTTATTGGGATGGCATTAATAATAGTTATATCATTAAGTGGCGTTGTATCATTAACGATTGTTACAGCCCTATCCTTTCTATGAGAGTATGATCTCGTACATATATAATTCATTGAACTTGTTTAATGTATATGTACTTCTAAATCTAGAAATATCGATCACGATCTCAAAGACTTTTAGATATTTCGCGATCGTTTTCTGGTGTTATAGTCACTGTGTAGAGTAGCGAGAGATCATCTGAGTGTCTCGGTATACTACTCATGGTACACACTGTACAGTCATGATCAGTAAGAGCCACGAAGTTTCTGTTTTAAAAAATGGTACCTCCAAGTCTTTGGCCCTCCCAGAGCCAAACTATAAAATTTTTAAAGATTTCTCCAAAATCCAGACATACATTGCACCTTAACAATAAATAACAATAAATTAAAACAAAACAAAAATCCACAATATTTTACATATAAAAAGGAATTTGAACAAAACGAGAGAGAGAGAGAGAGAGAGAGAGAGAGAGAGAGAGAGAGAGAGAGAGAGAGAGAGAGAGAGAGAGAGAGAGAGAGAATACATCCCTCCCACACACACACAACAGAAAACAACACATCATAAAATTGAAAGAGAATGATGACGCCAAATTTTAAACAATACGCGAGTATAATATCATTTCAAATGGATGATTATTGATATCTCAGTACAAATAGCTATATATGGTAATTACGCAATTCTTAACCAAATGATGATGGCACATTGCACGAAATGTGAAATATTGTCACTCCTTTTCATGGACAAACGATGTAAAATGGTGCTATTCTGTTGTTTTAAACATGTTTATACGACATCCTAATTCCGTTTCAAAATCAAGATACGCGCATCGTAAACAGAGAAAATATACGCATAACAAACTTACCCCAAGACTTAGCCAAGAAAACCATATTGTAACAAGCTGTGCTTTATCTATGACAAATATTTTTCAGGCATACGATCGACCTTTGCTTTATGTAATTCACATATCTTTGAGATCAATCCAGTGCAATTCCTCTGTGAAGGTCACGTATATTACAACACCGTCATTTCTATTTATTTAGTAAGGCATAGTGCAAGGAGGACCATTCTTCCCATATCCTTTAGAAATACATTTTTACATAAATACTTTTGTCAGATACTATAAGTAAATGAAACAAATACAAATCGATCTTGTATAGAATTTTATTGTTCATAATTTTAAAGGAAAGATTTCTATTGCAAGTCGCGAAGCATATTCCGTTAACCACTACACTTATCAGAAATTAAACATGTAAGCCATTACACGACTGTACTAATATCACTACTTTTTCGTCAAGGCCATTTTTCGCAAATATACATCACATTTTGCTTTTACTTTATACATGTATAGAAATCACGGTAAATATTTATCAACTTTAAATCTGTTTCTGGATTATTGGTAGAGAGTCAGAGATACATACGATGAGTCAAGTCATAAAATGGAAGTCAAGACGACCACCTCCCCCCTCCCTTTTCGTATGCAGACATGTTTTAAAATACTGAAGTTGTCACGTGGTTATCTAAGAGCCTCGGTCACTATTTCCTACACAAAGAAGGTCAAAGTCCTACTACACATGATTTGATTCGCCGAAGACTGAAGATCGTGGTCATTGGCCAAGATATACAATATTTGTGTCTATTTTCTATGTGATTGTGTAAAAAAGTAGAAGATCGTCATTATTTGTCATTGAATCATTGTTAATTTATTTGATGAACAATTGACATAATGTTTTTAATTAATTTATATCTATGTAAATTTTTCAGTTTACAACCATTTCATGTTTTAAAAGAATGTATTTATATTATTCCCCAATGAGCATAAAATGTTGTATTGTGGAAGAAAACATGTACATAGCAAATTCACTATACTTATTACTACTAATTCGCTATACAGATATAATGTATTGCAGATATAACAAAGTAATTCCACTGGTCCCTAGAAGACTTTGCTATAACCAAGTTTTACTGTATATTGTACTCAGGTGACATTAAGGTCTATTGGCATTTTCTTACTTTTCAGCATATCTTAGAAAATCAAGATATATATCCATGTTATGTTTTTTTTCCTTTGTGAATAAGGCTTTAGTAATAAAAAGTATGATGGAGTTCAATAGCCCATTATCATAATACAACTCAAACTCAATGAAAAGATTAAAACATGTCATAATCATATTTTCATTTTTTTTTAATTTCATGAAAACAAAATCAATAACTATGTCATAATCAATATATATGTGTATAAAAGGTCTCATGATTGTATCATATACATATAAAATAAATAAAAAAGACAATAAATAAAAAAATTAATTAAAAGGATCAAGCATGGTATTGAAAAACATTATATATAGGAAAGTGATGTAAACACTTATCTGTTCTGCTGTGTTCAGCAAAAAAAAATTCATTTAAAACATACATAGATGGTAGTATGTGCTTGATAATCTTAAACAATGAAAAAATATTGGTAACATTCACCAGTAACATGATAAATTATTAGATAATATGCTATGTGATCCAGCCAGATGTTCCATTTAAAAAAACCATCAACATATTGTAAATTTCTAGTTTACACAAGGAATAAATATCCATGCTAAATTTTGATTTTATTTTCCCGTCATGCAGTTTTTTACTATCTGAGAGTGCTCACAAATTTAAATTCTTGTGATGCAAAACAGCAGAATCGCAGAGTTAAGTAATTGCAAAAAACATTAAAAGTATTTTGAAGTTGCAACAAATGTTGACTTGCAAACATCACAAGCGTTTTGTTCAATAAATTTAGACACAAAGGGGAGATGCATTTCATCAAAGATATCGCTGTATATCAAAATTAAACATTGTGGGGCTGATCGATTATATTTACATAAAATCAATAAGCACCAGTTTGTATTTTGATAATGAGGCAATTCAAAAGGGTTAAAAATAGTTCAAAGGAATGCAATTTGATTGCTTATAATTTAAGTGTGCAATTCAGAATTAGGAATTTTTAACCCTGAAAATACATTGAAAAGATTATGAGTGTGATCGCCAAAAATGATGTTCAGTTAATGGATGCTAAGCAATTTAACAAAATTTCAAATCAAAGGCTCTGCATCAAATTTCTGATTAAGGCGCAAGCTTTAGCGCTGGATTCCACACTGTTGCAACTCCAATCATCGATGAAATGATTCCGAGGGATCCCTGGACACCGGTACTTGCATTGACTTTTCCAAGCGTATTCAATGGCAATACTAAGTCTGAAGCATTTTTCACGAAGTCCAAAAACACCGGTTTGTTATCACAGACACATTGTACGACCACTGACATAGCCCCAGCATTCGGAGTTTTTCTTCCATTGTATGTATCTGTTGTTTCTCCATTACTGTACTGCATTTCATTCCCTCTCTTCTGCTGCTTGCTCATTTCTAATTTAACCAGATTTGTGATATCGTAAAAGTTACGAGTTAAATTCATGGCTAGACTGAAGAACCAGAACTGGGCAGAAATCTTGGACCACTTTGCCTTGTCTGTCTTTATGATCCCGAGATTATGGAAGTAGATAATGTGATCAAAAAGCAGGAACATTGATTGGCTAATTTTTGACAGGGTTACAGTCCATCGGATAACGTCGTCTTTAATGTGAAGCGACTTCAGAGCTGCCTGAATAAAGTCCAGACTCTTCCCCATTCGGAGTACTAAAAGAAACAGGACATCTGGTTAGAAAATAGTTACCCTGAAATAAATGCTAAGTATTTCATCATATTACAGACTAGTTTTTGTCAATCTTAAAAAATGCCATTAGGTCTTTTGATGAAAAACTTCACAGGAAAACATGCTTAAACTGCATAACTATAAGGGTCACATGAAATTTTTAGCAGTATGATTTCAGTGATATGGGCATGATCTATACCATCAAAATCAGGAATTTTTAAGTAAGAAATTTAATTCAATTTGATGAAGGCAGGGTCTATTCATGGTTAACTGTCCACCCATTGGCTAACAGATATGAACACATTGAATGCAATGACACTTGTCCAAATTCATCTGGGGATGTATATTTCATTGAAACAGCATCAATTTCACACAACAGAACAAATCTTAGGAACAAACTTGCCGATTTTGACATTCTATGAATATTAATGAGCTTCTCTTTGTGAATTGGAAGAAAGGAGGTCTATATTTGACAGCTTGTTTTGATGAGCAAACTAGATAGTAACATCCCACAGAAAGTCCAAGCTCTTGTTAAAACTCTATATATACATGTACAATGTACATGTACATATGGTTTCATTAGGACATATTTTTTATTATTTATTTTTCAAGACTTTCTAAAAAGTAATTGGTTTGGTAGGTCAATACAAAAAAATAAAACAGATTTTGACAAATTTGTGAATGTAATACAGAGGGCCCCGCTTAATATACATGTCATACCTGTTTAAAATTATAGCTCGGTTAGTATAATAGTTTTTCAAAACACAAAACCATTTCTTAATGAACCATTGTATTCTCTTTTATTTAATATGCAGATTGCTGGTTTTTTGATTGAATGATATTAGGGTTTGACAAATTCATTCACCTGACTCCACAAACAAATTTTTTTTTTTTGAATTCTTGAAAATTTGGGTTGGTCACTTGGAGCTTACTTACATTTACGAGTCATACTCATAGATGACTCAAGTTTCTTGAGTTTCTCCACCAAATCATTCTTATTCTTTAGGTTCCACCATACCAATTTGACCGAGTATTGAACCAACCTGTTAAACAGAAAAAACCCATTTTTAACTACCAGTATGAAGGAAAAAAGGCAGATTTACTAGAAAAAAGGCTCAGGTAATTGAGGCATTATCAATTAAGCCCCACAGTTGTAATCCCCTTTTGAAGAATACCCCCTCCATAAAAAAGTGTACCCCCCCCCCCAAAAAAAAAAAACCAAAAAAACCTGGGTGTGCAAATAATGCAGAAGATCCACTCACAAGGGATTAAATTTCTGAGAAATGCTGCAAGGACAGAAAGTTTAAAGTTTCAGAACCCTGATGCACACTGAGTTCATTATAATATTATATTGTCACACTTTGCATGCAGCTTCAATTCCTTCGAGATAATAATCATATTTAGGACATGAAAAGAGTAGTAGAAAGTGAGTGATAAAAAAACATAATGTTCATTAAACTTCTATGATAATACATGTATCCATGTTCTTACTGCACTGCACAAAAATGGGGTCACTTGTTAATAAATTACACTGTGTACTTAAGGTCAAAAACTAGGAACAGAGCTATCAGCTTGGTAAAACAGAACGTCCTATAATTTATACACTAGAGATAAGAGAACTTTTACTTAATAATTTAAGGTGGCTCAATACGCCTTGAAATTGTTTCTTAAATCAACAGAAAATTACTTTATTTCGATAGATAGTCTGCACAAAAAGTATATAACTCAAATATATGTACTAGTAGGTGATGAAAAAATATGCAATTCTGGATAAAAATTATGATTTTCAAAAATTTAATTTAATTAGTATAAATGTGAACAAAAGTCCATGGCAGAATCGAACTCTGTGGTTCATAAACCCAGTACTTTAACCACTGAGATGTGATGATTTTCAACAAAATTGAATGAAACAAACAATTTTACAAAATTAATCTCAATTCTTGTCTTAAATTACTATAAAGAGTACATTTACCTATCATTTTCATTACCGGTAATATAAACAAAGTGATTCAATTCACACAATTTTTTCCCCACATATATATAAAGACATCCATAAAGTTGCAGTCAATGGTTGTTTGTTGCATTTAATTTAATTTTAATGATAATACATGTAGCAGTTTGGTTTTGATTTGAACAAGGATTTATGATTAACAGGCAATTACATACTGGTAGATATATCCTCATTTTCACCAATTTGTACCAGGATCTCAAGATACAATTATATTGAAGATGAAAATAAAAAGGACTGACATACCGGTACACGCATTGACATTGATGATCTATACTGATTAAAACTAGGTATTAAATTTCCTATCTATGGTTGTGAGGTTCCTTATACCTTAGTTTAGAATTAAAAATAAAAATTCTTTTAACAGATTTCATATATTACATGTCAATTACTTATTTTGACAAGTGATATCTGTGTCTAATTGTCACATTCATAATATTTATTTTTTACATTGAATGAAATACTCATAATTAACAGACACAGCCAGTCTGTAATCATTTAACTTAATTCAAAGAAATCATAAAAATACCCACAAACCTCTTTTGATTTAATTAACAGTTCAACTGCAATAGCTAGGCCTTTCTCAATAAATGAAATCCCTTAAAGTTTCGAATTACGGGAAACTTTACCCAATGCACTTGATACTACATGTAGTAAGATACTTCATATAATATACATGTATTACAAAGGAGATGGCTAGTATGTATACACTTTGCCAGGGCCCTATATACATGTACATATATATTGCTATCTTCATACATGTGTACTGCAAAACAGATCAAATTTTGTACAAAATTTGATAATTAAGTGTTGTTGTACAGATGATATCCTTTTTCCATCTCTGTCTGAAAAATCCATGAAGAGAATGCCATTCTGAGTAGTTACACTGACTTAATAAACACAGACAAACCTTATTATCTCAAATTTATAAAGTTGTTACTTCAAAATATCCAAGGTTTTAATGTACAGAGGATAAAATACATAGAGAAACAACTGTTGGGACTTTAAATCCACTTTGATGATTATATTCATGGTTATTTCAAGATACTGATGGTCAAAATAATAATGTTAAAATTTATTATTATACAACCTAGAAATTATGCATCATGTGAATTGTACTATAGTCTGTCCCAAGTTATTATTTCCATCACATCTGGATGATTTTTAATAAAAATATATATACCTACCTGTGAAAGAAGTGTAATTGCATGAAATCGACGAAATAATCATTAATATACTAATAATTTTTCACTTAAATTCACAGGAACGAAAACGGATTTCTTATGGAGATTTATAATAGGAAATGTTTACATCTTTCTTCATTTAAGTCACTCTGAATACCTTGCACAATTTTTTAACGTTCGGCCTAAAAAAAAATCAAAGGCCGGAACGGCCACAAAGGCGTCGAGCTGACATTTTTTTCTTTTATATAGAATGATACCAATAATTTGAATTTCTGTACTAATAGTCATATCAAATGATATTAGACTTAGAATAGAAAGTATATGAATTATGTTTTCTGCTGCTTTAAAAACAAAAATCAGTATATTTTCTTATAAAATAGGTAGTGGTGCTTTTTTAATACAATAACTCATCACAATTGCAAAAATCGAAGAAATTCCAAAGTTCAAAAATAATTTGTTTCTTTCTGCTTCAAACAGTCTTTGAACAACTTTCACAGGTTCATAATTTGAATACATTAACAGTGTGTCCCTAATTATAATAATAAAACATACATTTATTTATTTCAATTCCCGTTTGAAACAAGATTTCCTATGGTATGGTTGTTTACAAACAAATCCACAACACGTGCTATCTAAAATGCTCGACCAAACTAACTGCATTATCGAGTTTATTTTTTGCAACAAAATTACTAGATACGTTTATCGCTTACATTTATTTTTGAGACCGTGCCCGATAACAAATAAATTTACATCTAAAATGTTATTTCTATCGGGCACTGTCTCCAATTAAAATGTAAGCGATAAACTAAAATAATATCTAGTGAATCTTTACACTTAGGCCTGATTGTATTCATCCGCCATTTCTTGATTAAGCAAATTTATTCTTATGCAATGAGTTGTCAATCACCAGGGAGGCAAAGTTGGGTTTTTTGTACACAATTTAGTTGAATAAATGGAAAAAAATCTTGTAATATGTTTAATACTTTTAGGAACTTATTTCTTAATAATGCGCATTTAAAAGGCGGTGCAGCGCGTGAATTTTGGACGATTGCCAATCCAGACGATCGCTAGAAGGCTGCCGAGCATTAGCTCGACGCCTTAAAAATTGTGTGTTTAGGGTAACCCAACCTAATTATAACCTACAAAAATGCCCCGATTCTACCATTTTCAGATGTCTGTTTTTATCCAACAGGATTTTCATATTATTTCCATTAAAAACACGTTTTTAAATGTGAAACAAACATTCTTAGGATTTTATATTTGTATTTGTGCCCTCATGCAGAAAAAAATATGTTAAAATAAAAAAAAAATCTCTACCTACCTAACCTAATTTTTTCATCAGTGTTACCCTAAACACACAATTTTTTTTCTTAGGCCTTATAATCCAAGTACTTTCAAAACTTTTGTAAAACAAAATCCCTGTAGACTTTTTAATATATTCGATCAGTGCTTACTATCTATTCAAGATATATTTCTAAAGTCAGATACTTTTTACACAATTGCGCTTAAAAATATAGTTCCATTTATAATCAGCAGACACAACATTACAACAAATATTTAGAATATCGATGTATATGTAATATGTGAAAGAAAATAAAATTAATGTAAAATTATTTTTAATAAAAATAATCTTTCCCCAAGAAATGTAAATGTGAAGTATTCATATTCATACGCTAGCTGCCTCCTCAGTCTTTTTCACGATCATATAGGTCATTCTTCGATCGACAATTTTTTCAATATTGAATATTGCTTAAATTATTACAATAATTATGTTACTTTCATGATTATTGTTCATTAGGTATCACACAATCTCTTTTAATTATTTATTGTGCACAAGTGTGCGTTTTTCTTTTCTTTTCTTTTAATGATGGAATGGTTATGCAACACCCGCACCATATTTTTGATCGCAGTTGTGTAGACTCTGTTTAAGCACAGATGTGTGTACTGTTTGCTGGTGACACAAGACTGGTGGCAGTATTTGCTACCGACATGAAGAACTATATACACCAGTTTCTTAACAATTAAGTTCAGTTATTTTAACTTAGAGATCGGCTGAGCACAGTGAAAATTCGAAGTAATTTAAAAGTCGAATATCTTGGATATGGACTAACCCATATCTCTTCTTGTTATTTTTACCCCCGTGTATTGAAACCTGACAAGCTAGAAGGGGTGTTCAAGGGATTTTTTTCACACTTTTGAATGAACATTGTTTGAACCCTGAGGTATTTATGAATATCAAAAAACTGAGTAAAATGTGCTGAATAAATATGTTGGGACACTCAAAGTATAGTTACATAAACAATATCTAAAAGTTAAGTTCCTTAGCCTTCATCTTTGGTGAAAAATACATGTATAGAAATTTTACAGAAGCCAAATTTGTACATGTAGCTTTTTGGTTTGTAACATAATCATTGTTGACATAAAACATTTTAAAAAATGATTACATCATTCATTTTGATTTCCCCAGGATGGATGGGCTTCTCATGCTAGAAAAATATTATAAAATCATGTACAGAAAACTCATCAATCATCAAAATGTTTGGTAGCATATCATGTCATATATAAAAAAAAAAAATAATAAAAGAGATAATTCGGAATAAAACCATGTTTTGAGACTAATAACCCTTACCTAAAAAACTTGTCCCTTCCATTGGTTTGGCCTCCAAATTTAATTATTCCCGTGATCAAATCGCTGCTTGTACTCATGATCTTAGCTTTGGAGTATCCCTCACAGATTCAACTCAACGACAGTCAACATGTTCTGAATTTGGCAAAGTTCAAAGTTCAGGATGTATGTCGTTCGAACCCCAATCCCGAAATAAATCTTTTATTTATTTTTATCTCCTTAAACAAACTTAAAATTTTATGTTATTAAAAATCAACGTTATTCTATTAATTAGATTTTCTTGTAGGTTCTTGCATTTCGATACATACATTAAGATACATTTATAAATATTTCGGGCTCGTCATTTCATAAATTCTAAAACTTTGTTTTCATTTCCGGTCGGTTGTTGTGGCTTGGAAACGGTTTCACGGAAAAAAAGAATTAAGAAATGCAGACTTTATGTTAGATTGCAGATTTCACAGCAACTCAGAATGCCCGTTTACATAAGAAAAAACGTAAATTTTACCCCTCCGTCGATCGACAACTTCCCGTTAGAAGATGACGAGGATTACATTACAGACCCTGACCAACTGTTGGATAGATTGCCACAGCCTTATCGGATGATAGATAAGGTTCTATATCAGTGGTATGATGAAGTATGGCAAATCATAGAGAAACGTGAGAACGAGCGCCTGGAAGAGAGTCGCAGAATCCGAGCGCCACAGTATGAGTGTTCGGCACAGATGGAGGTATGTATTGTACATGTAATAGAACAAGGGGATGCCACAACAAGGCTCTAGCCCAAGATCCTTCAGTTTATAAACCAACATTCTACCAACTAAGCTAAGCGGTTTAACTTTTAGCTAGTGCTAGAAGGAGTGTGACAGTGCTGATCATATTTCACACTATCACATTCTTGAATTTGTCCTTTCCTTTTGAGATTTTTATCCCTGAATGAAAATTTCTTACACGAGACTCCTCAAACCACTAATGATGGTTGTTTTGTTGGGTGCCAATGAAAAAGAATAGGGAGATATCAACACTATTAAGCTCAAACCCAATACCCTTCTTCAGAAAATGATCTACCGACAGAGCTAAAGGATTCCCACTTGCTAGTGCTAGTAGGCGCATGGCAGTACTGAGCCTATCATACACACAGTACCAATACATGCAGCACTGCAGTGTTTTTTTACCCAATATATACTCTGTCTTGAGATGATTATGCAACACACTTTTTTGAAGTATTTGACATTCATAAAAACTAGGCTCAAACAATATTAATTTACCAATATGAACATTGAAATCCCTGAAGATTTAATTCTTCTTTGAAATGTTCCCTCTATCCAGTCAGGTTGAAGTATGATTAGCTTAACATGATAAGTCTCAGAGATTTTGCATTGCAAATGACATAGAAGTAACCCAGATGATATCTTGGCTTTTGAAAAATTATGCATGAATAGAAAAAATATGTCAGATTTCCTCTTTATGATTTAAATCTCCATAAGAAATCTGTTTTCGTTTAAGTTTCATTTCTTTAGGTATAAAGATGGTATATCATTTGAAGTTATCTCAAATTAATCTTTAAATCAATTTTATAAACACATTATACATATACTAATATTTTTTTTCATTTATATATCTAATATGTATTCCCTAGCTGTCCTTATCTTGGTTACGATTCAGCTTTGCAAGGATATTTGTCCAAAAATGGAATTTTGTCAATTTAAACTAGACTGTTCCAGTGCACCTGTCTAATTTAATTATGTATAAATGGTACACATGCAAATGGGTCCCATGCAAATATTGCAGTAGTATGAAATTTTGCATGAATTTTGTTTGTATGTCATGCAAAACACATCATACTGAATAATCTGAGTGGTAAGTAGATCATCGAAGTACAGACAAATAATTATCAATCAAATGGAATGGTTTTTTTTTCATTCTCAGAGCCAGGGGCGTGCCTGCTGTGTGTGTGACAGTGTGGACGGACGCTACATTTTCATTGGACTGCCAAGGGGTTTGTCAGCAGTAGATGTTCAAACACAAGAGAAAGTGGCCAGCTGGGAGGAGGAAAGTGTTGATATACACTACGTAAAGGCTTACTTGATTGGAGTACAGGTCTATCTGGTTGTGACCATTGATGATATGGGTAATAAAGAAATTTCGATTACAAAATTCATGTAAAATAATTTTTGTGCATTAACTAAAGACTTATGTTTGAATTAGTTTTTTAAAATTTGTGTTCATGATGATTTGAATACTAGTAATCAATTTCTATTAATACATTATTATAGTGACTTTATTCATGATTAAATGGATATAAACCGGTACATTGTATTATTTGGTTTTTTTTTAAGGTTTTGCTCGACTCTTGATATTTGGAGGTGACAAATTTTACTTTGTAAAGATCTTAAATGAATTTCAGGTATGAAATTATTCCTTAATCAAATTAACACATGCATAATAGATTTTATCACATGTTTATCTCAATAAAAGGTGGATATCACTGATGGAATAAATTTTTGATATTACGCCGTGTGTTCTTAAGCCACATGACGTCATAATTAACATTATGTAGGTTTAGCCAGTTGATTGACGTATTATGAAAAACTAAAAAGTAATACAGTTGAAAAGTGTTGAGTTGTAAACGTTGTTTAATGTTGTTTAATGTTGTTTCATTTATTTTTCATGAATTCATAAAAATTTGTTCGAAAATGAAATGTTTGTTTGTTAAACTTCAAGGAACTTTTTTCCATGTGTTGACGTCTTGTAGTTAATGTGTTGTGCAGCTCACAATTATAATTTTTACAAAAAAAAATTGAGGTTAACAAAATACGTGGTAAAACATGTGATAAAAAGAATCTCTCATGATTTGCGATGGTATATGATTTTTATCCAACTCATTGTGTGTTTTCTATCCTTGCCAAGGCTCGGGGATAGAAAACACACAACTCGTTGGACAAAAATCATATACCATCGCAAATCATGAGAGATCCTATATTTATAATTTAGTTAACTTAAATTCTTTTATTTATTTCAATGCAGTAATAATAAAAAAAAATTGTACCACTATCTTTCAATCTTTTGAGTATTCGATTATAGTTCATCTGATTCACTGTTAACATTGAAAAACATGTACATGTACATGTTGTAATTTAACACTCACTTCACCATTTAATAGTATAATGTGTTTGTTTGATGAGTACATGTACGTAAGAGAGAGAGAGAGAGAGAGAGAGAGAGAGAGAGAGAGGATTGGTAGACAACTTTTTCATCTATTATACCTTTACACTTGCCTCTTATAGTCAGATGATTTTGGAAGTGAATTACAGGTATCCACATGTGTTTTTTATTCAAAGTTTTCCAATAAACAAAATGGTTTTGCTTAACAAAAGAGCTGTTATTAAAAAAACCATAAATGCTTTTAAAAAAATGGGGTTTGCATATTAATATGACAGTTAAAATTATATAAGTATTTTTATTGAATTGTACAATAAGAATAAAAAGACTGTTATTGAACACTTTCTAAGCAAAAATCATTTTGTTCAAATCTGGCCCCTTTTGAAATACTGGTATACAAGGATGTCTGACTAACAGAAAATGGATAATGGATAAAAAAGACAGAACAGATAATGTGAACTTGCATGGTTGATATTAACAATTAATTAAGCTGTTTTCACAGTTTGTGATATTGATTAAACAGGTGGGGGCATTGCATGTATAGATTTAGTACAGTGTAGTAGATATATAGGAATAATAAGTAGTGATAAATTTAGTACTTTCACAGTAGAGCATTTAGTGTCTGTGTTCATATTAATGCTTCTAATTGACCTTTCAGCACTTACTCAAACTGACCTTTTTGCACTCGTTCATTAATATGTTGACAGAAAGGTAGAGGAGGGGCACATAGGCCTATATTCTCTAACCCCGCTCATGGAGTGAGTACTCATGTGTGTCTGTGTTACAGAGAGGCTAGCTAGTTTGTGCAAGACTTGATGTGAAAAAAGTTAAAGTATATTTATATATGACAGGCATTTTAAACTTGTTTTAACCTGGAGAAAATTATCATTTCATGCTTTTATTCCAGAATTATTGTGCATATTATTAATTTTGTAAATGTTTACCTTGACATATATGGGGTAACTTTTTAAGGAAATTGTAATTGAGATGATAGAGAATGTAATGAAAGATGATAAAAAATAAAGTAAAGAAAAACTGCTCCTTGATTTTAAATTTAGTTGTTCAAAATTTTGCTTGATCCTACAACTGGCGTTGAATTATAATTATTAATACAAAAATACTTATGTTAAAAAAGGTCTTTTTCATTAATAAAAAATAATATGTTCAAATATATGTATGATTGTAATCAGAAATTCAAAGTAAAAAAGTGAAAATATTCCAGAGAAAGTAAGGTTGCTAGCTGTAATTTTAATTCTATTATTAGATATCATTTCTTTATTTGATAAGCTGATAAGCTACTTTTTTCCTTGTATATAAGCATTATCTACCCGGTAATTGTCAAACTTGAATTTTTACTGATATAAAATGCTATATTTGCTTGATTGAATTCAACCCCTAGTCCGAAATATATGACGTTTTCCTGGCTTTTTTAACGATTTTGATATTTTACATGCCAGGAAAACGTCAGAACCGGCGCCATTACGAAAACTGGAAATTCGCCGCCTCCAACTGGAGGCGGCATTCTCGGCTCGATTTTAAATATTTACGAGTTGAATTAAATGTTTCACTCACAACCGATTAATAAGACGATGATTTTACTGCTCACTAATATCGCTTTTATGGGTCCTTACATCCCATAAACAGACTATTGAACACATTCTATCCAACTGTTGAGATTTGTTTTGATTTCGTGCATTTTTGAAATCTCGCGAGGAAATAGGTCAACAAACCTACTGTTTATCAGTGTAATTATCAAAATGTGCAGTAAAATTATATTTTAAGCTGTATTATTGACTTTAAATATATATATCTATTTAACATCGAGTCTAGAATGCCTCTTCCAGATGGAGGCGGTGAATATCCAGTTTTCGTAATGGCGCCGGTTCTGACGTTTTCCTGGCAAGTAAAATATCAAAATCGTTAAAAAAGCCAGGAAAACGTCAGATATTTCGGACTATTCAACCCCATGTGTGCATGTGTTCATAAAAAACGTACATCACAAGTTTTCAATTTAACTGTAAAAAAAACCCATGCATTCTTTTTGTATACCACATGCATGTTTATTTTTGCCTGAGAACATTTCTTTTAATTTTCTGTTTATTGCTTGATCAAATTATATCCTTAAGTTTTCTTTTTCCTTTTCCGTAATCTTTTGTTGGCCTTTTGTATTCTTTATTCTGACCTAATAGATTTGTAAATACAAAAATAAATAGTGATCATTTGATTGGATATTTATTGCAGGAAGGCGGTACAAAGTTGATAATTAGCAAGTGTGAGGCATCCAGAAATGGTGACTATTTAGGAGCAATGTTCGAAAGTAAGTATATATGTACAATACTGTAGATTCCTAATTAAACGTGAGGAATTAATATTCACGTAAAATCGCGAGTAGCACATATCTCAAGGATTTCAAAATCTCGCTTTAATTTTTCGGACAGATGTAAACTTAAAGAAACTATGATTAAAATTTGGTGTTGGCGACTTTATATTTTTTGCGATTTGATGTAAAAGGGTTGAATTGCGAAAGTAAGTACTTGCGTAATATAAGGAGTCTACAGTATATTGGATATTGAAGCTTTATAATAAGATCACTCTAACATATTTTAGGAATTTTCATAAACTTCTTAATTGTTGGAAGATTAGAGACTTTATTTTACCTGATAACTAATTCTGTGATTCAGCCATTTTGTATCAAACCATTAGAATGTATACAATTGCTAGCATTTAACTTTTGTAGCAATTCAATATACATGTAGTTTTCAGCTGTCAGAAAAAAAAGAATAAATTAAAAAACAGGAGATGCTTCTTGCGATTTTAAGTGGATGTAAATTTCTCATGTTTAATTAAGAATTTACGATATTGTCTTTCACTACAGACCCAGAGACGGCAGAAGTTTGGCTGGAGGTGTACAAACTTCCCCGGGATGCTTGGCTGAATGAACTGGAGTCTGTCCTGACAAAGAAAGAGGAGAAATCAGTACGTCATATATTGTGTTCCTACATTATGCATATTTTGTTTTCATATGATGTTGGTTGTCAATATTGTACATATTTTGACCAACATTTTAAAACATTTTCCTTCTTCTTTAAAATTGAATTGGTCTTTATACCCTATCTTAATTACCCCTACTGGTAATCACCATGCAATCGTGTCTTGTAGTATATGAAATTCTGTGGAATCATTTTTTTTCGTGACCCAGGGCCAATGTTTGTGGGTTGTGATAATAATTATATAGTCACTGAGGACATAATTTTGTGGGAAACCTCTCCAGAACTTGTTTGTTTTCTAATGCTGATATCAAGTTTATTGGGATATAAATTTGTGGTATCCTTAAAATTAAAAAATCCGTTGAACTTTCCACTACAAACAATCATATAATTCCACAGTATTAGTCTAAAATTATATAGATTGAAACTTTGATAAACTTTATGAACTTATTTCAACAAAATATATTGATATATTTTATTAATTAGTATTTAATTATTTTTAAGGAAGAAACCCAAGGTACAGACACCCAAGCACCCACAGACCAGGATGCCCCTACCCCTCAGAATGAAGTTGAACCACCCCCAGCTGCGACTCAGGTAAATAACAGATTACACACTCAAATTTGTGCATAAAATGGTTTTTTCTTTTCATGATTGTGTAGTTCCAAAGTTATACTGGGAAGAAAATTCAACATATAAATTTTGTAACTTAAGAGAAAATGATATTAGACAGTATAAATGCTACAGTTTGAGCCAGTATTTTGAATTTTTACTTAGTCTAGGAAACGCAGTATAAGTAGAGGGTCGTCTCGCCTGTCTGTGTACACAAACACTACAAATTATGTAAGAACTGCAATGTTTCCCATCTATCACTATTTATTTCCTCCCCCTAGGTGTATTATATGCTTAATTGTTACAATTTGATTTGAAACTGATTTCTATGTTGCATCTTACGTTTATGCAGAATACGTACCATATCAGTAGAAATTTTAACAAGACCCATTTATGATAAATGCTTTATCTATATAAAGAAATTTTGGTTCACACAAGCATGTGTTAAAAATCAAAAGAAGTAAAATTGAGTAATACAATATTTTTGTTTTTCAAACTAAGAAATTTTCATAGCTGTTAATTGCTGAATCAATTTTTAGCAATATTGAGTTAGGCAGCCTCAACATGATACCATTAATGTCAGAACCAATTCTATTAATCTTGCATATAAATCTGCTTATATGATATGATATGATATACCGGTACTTTCAATCAGTTTTAAATCTGTACAACATGATTTGTGTCTAAGAACAGTTCAAGTGCATATTAAAAAGAATTCAGTAAAGATTTTAAGAGGACACAAAAAAACATTTATTTTCTTGAGGTCTTTAAGTACCTTCCAGACTCAGAACCCTCCCCCCTCCCTCATTTCGCCTCCATGGCTTGAAATCCATGAATGCTTCAATCACCATATTACATGTATGATTCCTCTTTATCTTGAAATTTGAAAAAATATATTTCAAAACCAGAGTTACTTCCCCTTTCCTTGCTATATTGTAAAATCTTAGTGTTAGACATCTTCGCTAGCCAAGGGTTTCAGATCTGCACCGCTCCTCACGAACCCTTGGCATATTGTGCTATCAAAAGTAGGGATTTTTTTCCTGGATTTTGATTGGGGTTTACTGAAACCGTTTGACCAATCAAAAAATGCTAAATATATCTGATTTAATCAACAATTATTTCGTACTGTTTATTCACGAGTTTCTCTAACATGCATAGCTCAAAACCCTTATGTTTCTAGTCTTTCTGTTTGAACCTTCATTATACATGTAGCATGCAATGGTGCAATAACAGGTACCTGATTGTGTATCAACAGAGGCATGCACTTATAGAAAAGGATTTACCGCTCCCAGTCTTACATCCTTCGAATGAATTCGATCTATATGTAACATTCAACACCATTCCTATTTATTAAATACACTGGGCATTAAAACGTTCTTTCAACTTGAGTATATCTGTCATTATTGCACCAGTGACGTTAAAAGTACGGCATCTTTCATCCTTTCACTGATTTATAAATAGGCTGGGAGATCACGTGATGAAAAAAAATCCCGACTTAATTTTGATAGCACGATATGCCAAGGGTTCCTGAGGAGTGGTGTGGATCAGAAACCCTTGGCTAGTGAAGATGAGTATTAGATTCCCCCTACACCTTCCCCACCCCAAGACAAACATATTTCTTTGATTTGTGATTTCAACTTTTCACTACTTGATAACATTAAAAATATCTAGCTGGGTTTTTTTTCATAGTTAAAATCTTGATCTTTGAATAAATTGTGTTTAAAAATTTATTGATTTTATGAAAAACATTTACTGACTAGTAAATTTTATATATAATATATAAAATAATTAAAACTGCATTAAATGATGCATATGGAAGCTAGTACAATTACACATATTGTACAATGTCACATATTTCTATTTGCTGGTTTTGAATATACAAGAACTACATGTATAATTATATGTTTATAAAAAACCATAAATATTTATTAAAACCATTTACATTTTGTGTTTTGATAGTTGAATGCTGCATTGATGTGTATTCAGTTAAATTTAATTTTTGTTCCCTGGTAACTGCATCATTGTTTAATTTTTTTTACTCCAATCATCAGGAGGAGAGTACAGGGGGAGAGAAGCACACCCCCAAACTGTCCCCCACCTCAGTGGTCATGAAGCTCAAACCCCCACCCTCCATGTCTGGTAAGTACAATATGGTATCAAAGCTGGATACTGTACAAGTATTCTTTATATGTATACATGTATATACATGTTAATTGTAAAGCATATTTCATGAATACATGCATGTATTCTGTATAAATGTTATAGCATATTGAATATTGTATTTTTTGTGTATGTATGCATATTAATAAACAATGACCACGGATGTAATTTTCCCTATTGTTAGAGGAATATTCTTATAAATTACACTGTAAATGGTGTAAAATATGACATACCGTACAAAATGTGTTTGCAAATCAAATTTTGCTGAGAAGAATCAATCTATAAATATCTTAATGGGTAAAAGATTCATTCACCTCCTGAAAATTTACTTTAATAATGATATGGTATGGGTACATATACATTTATAATCAAACTTTTGTTTTGGTAATAGTAATATTTCTTGGCTCTCAAAATTGTTTATCAAATATAAACCAAAGTTTACTATTATATAATTAATGTAAGTTCTGGGTAAAAGTCTGAATTATTCAAAATTAAGAAATGGAGGCTACTTTTTCAGAACTTAGGCAAAAAGGTAATCAAAATGCATGTATCAGCTTAACTTAACTTTCATTGATTTCTCTCTTTATTTCCATCTTATGTATTTCCTAATGTTGTTAAATTTATTTTGACTATTAGGTGAAGGTGATATTTTTTCCTTTTATTCTCCCTTTTCCATAAAACCAAAATATTCCTGATAACTATCGACCAGATAACCTATTTCCAGAGACCATTTAACAGTTTACTGTCAATAATGATAATATTGATGATCTCTGAAGAATTTAAGTCAGCACTCAATGCACAATTTTGCTTCCATTAGAATGCACTTTTGATAATAATACTGATTTCTAAAATCCTCTAAACTAATAAAATTTTTCAAAAGTCTTTCATAATCTAGTACTGGAATATAATTTTAACATACAAATGCATTTAATCAATAATTAACTTAAGTACGATAATTAATTCAGATTTTAAATGAAACAAAGGCACATATATTCAATTAATTCAGATTTTGATTTTAATAGTTTATTGGTTTGATATATATATATATATATATATAGAGAGAGAGAGAGAGAGAGAGAGAGAGAGAGAGAGAGAGAGAGAGAGAGAGAGAGAGAGAGATATTAATACACGTACTTAAGCAAAAGTTGCAATTCATTCGCAAGTAAATCTTGCATAGAACACCTGCTGTAAGATGAAGCACCTTCAAAGAGAAACATGGTTATACCGTGAAGTGCAATGAACAAGCAATTTTGATTTGTTATTAACAATATTAATTGTTACATATGGTAGATATATATGTATGGTATATATTTTAAGTAAAGGAAGAAAACTTCACTGTTAGCATAACTATATTATAAGCTTATTTGCTTTAACTGTGTTTAACTGTAAATATTAAATATTGTAAAATCTTCATTATCTGGTTCATATCTTGTACATTATGAGGCTGAAAGAGGGTAATCATTTGTCAGATAGTCATGTTGCATCACAGGAAGGAGCAGTGTTACAACAATAAAGTAGATTATTGAAAGCATTAAATTAACATTTGTTTTCTTTTACCACTTGAGGCCAAGTGTCATCAACCTTGGAAGTGAGATGCAATAAGTCAGAATATCTCGATCATTTCAATGACTTCACTGAATGTTATGTTTGGACCTCTCTTTGATATACATGTATACAGTATTTATATCAATGCTTGGCATCCCATCATCATGGTTGTACATTGTATTATGTATACCCTGGCGGTGCACTTTATACTGTATGAAAGCATTCAGAATGCTGGTGTTAATTCCAGTTTAGACTATTCTGCTAAAGGTTAAACACCATCCATTATGTTGGATCATTCCTGTTTATCGTATATAGTTTTCATATATACACATGTGTTCAGTCACCAATTATCACTTGTAAGTTCCTCTAGATGATATGCATGAGTTTGCAAATATTCTAAATCAAAATTTGCATCATGAAGTTGATCATACCTTATAATCCATTCACAAATCATTAGGGCATGAAACAACCATGTGGTATATGATTGACAGGTAACACCGCCTCCTCAGTCCATTCAGCCTGCCAGAAGGTAGACTCAGGGGAGGTAATTGGTACAGGTGTCAACCACATACTGACTCCCAATCACAAGGAAATGAGAAAGGAAGTCTTTGCTCATCTCCATGACAACCTAATGGAGTATTTACCCAAAGAGGAAGAAGCAGAACCACTTGAGTAAGTAAACAACCATTGGAGTAAGGACCGTAAATTTAGGAACAATATGTCAACTAAGATATGTAGAGAGTTAATTTTCATTTTTATAAATAATTATATTTTTGAAATACAAAATTGTGAAATTAAAGAGTGTGTTTTTTCATGTTATGCCCAGGAAGGATAAGGTATATGCAACAATATTTTGTGCATATTTCAATAAATATTTCAATATCATGGGGGGATTGGGTATATTACTGTATACAAGGTTATTTTCGCCCCATGTTATTTTCGCCCTTCTTCACTTGCTAACAGTTTCACACCATCTTGAATTCGCCCAGACAAAGTTGTGTTTAAAGAGAGATAATTTAAGAGATTGGAATTTGCCCAGTCAGCGAAGGCAAAAGGGGCAAAAATAAAGGGGGGGGGGGGGGGTATTTTAATTTTGGTATATTGTAATCATCATGTTTGATATTTCAGGGATGTCAATTTTCACTTTATGACTGCTGGAAGATTGGTACCAACTGGTCTGGAACAACAGAGTCAAATAGGTATCATAATTGAAGAAACTGGATTATTGATCAACTAGATACGGCATAGCAAATTAATTTTCTTCTTTTAAAAAGACATTCTAGTTAATACTCATACATATAGAATGTACATGTTTGTCTCAGGTAAATTTTCTTTAATAGAAGTTCTGGAAAATACTTTGGTTTACATAATCCCCTTTTCTCTGTTGCTCCCCTCCACATTCTCTCATTATCTCTTTGTAAAATATTCTTATAACCAAGAAATTTAGATATGTAGATTTATGTATGCCTCTGAGATTGAGAACAGGTGATATATTTTAACCCCCCCCCCCCCTCTCTCTCTCTCTCTCTCTCTCTCTCTCTCTCTCTCTCTCTCTCTCTCTCTCATTTAACCTTCACCTTAACTCTAAAAATTTCTATTCCATATTGATGTATAGATGCATGATAATTCCGTTTATTTCAGAGGAAGAAGATGATATGAAAAGTAATACTTTGTCATTTGAAAAATTAAGCTTATGAAATATTTTAACCTTTGCTTACAATATCCATTGCATATATTTATAGTTCTATATAATGCTTTAACCTCTCTACCAACAGCTTTATAACCTAGCTACTAGTTTATAGTGATTGAAATAAACACTGAATTCAAAACTAACATATTTTATAATATTGAAGATTGGTTTTGTAAAAACTTTTTTAGGTTTATGGCCACCAAGTTGATACATAAATTTTCTTTTGACACAAACCACTTAGTACAACTGGTATTACATTACAGATGTTTTAGGAGAGCAATATCTATGAAATGAAAATAAAGAAGGAAAAAACCAAAAGTTGGCAGCACTTTAATAGTCAATATAATTCCAGTGCCTACACACATATAGGAGAAAGGAATAAAATGAAACATTGATTTGAGAAAGGAAGATGTCATATGCAAGCTGTTCTCATTAAATACTATAATAAAATGTTGAACTGAAATAGCTCTGTTTGTGGGGAAAGAAAAATACCCCATTCTTAGTTGCAGTTAACATGTTCATTTAAATTCTTTAAAGAAAAAAAAATTGTCATCGGAACATTTTGACAAACATTTTGATAAGAAAAATTCAAAATAACAATACCAAGAACAACTATCTGCTTTATTATACACCTGCTCCGAAGGACAAGGGGGTATAATGTTTAACCCTTGTGTGTCTGTCTGTTCGTAACAAAAATTTCTGTGGCATTTTTCTCATAAACCATTCATCGCAGATGCTTGAAATTTTAACACACTCTTTGTTAAGGCATGCCATATCGTGGGATATATTTTTGTACCAATTGGATGTCAACTTCCTGTTAAATGACGATTTTGCTTATTTTTCATATTCACATTAGAGCGGGGGTATTACTATAGTGAGCACTGGCTCGCAGATATCTTGTTTTTAAGTATATGTACATGCAATATGAATTATATAGTCTTCCCATAAAGTTGCTATTACATGTATACATAGTTATAAATGAACATCTAGTTTGGTCAGTAGATAGACTTTGATGAATCTCGTATAAAAATATTAACGTTAATTGTATGAAAATCTTAGCACTCGATGTTTATTTTTAGCTTAAATTTTCAAACAAATTTTCGTCAAAGATTTCTCTGTAACTATTTATCGCATATGCTTGAAATTTTAACACACTATTTTTTAAGGCATGCCATATAGTGGGATATATTTTTGTACCAATTGGATGTCAACTTCCTGTTAAATGACGATTTTGCTTATTTTTCATATTCACATTAGAGCGGGGGTATTACTATAGTGAGCACTGGCTCGCAGATATCTTGTTTTTAAGTATATGTACATGCAATATGAATTATATAGTCTTCCCATAAAGTTGCTATTACATGTATACATAGTTATAAATGAACATCTAGTTTGGTCAGTAGATAGACTTTGATGAATCTCGTATAAAAATATTAACATTAATTGTATGAAAATCTTAGCACTCGATGTAGTCTGAAAACAAATACTACCTGGAAATAAGCAATTCTGTATAAATTGCTAAAATGGTGAGAAAAGTTGACTTTATGTTGTCAAGTTTCTTACTGAAGTGAACTTCAATCATATTGCAAATCATCAGCTTTTAAACTGTTCAAAGTAATTAAATCTTTATAATCAAACCTTAAAGTAAAACTTAAATGTTCATTGTTGTAATCCTAATCATGTATATAGTCTTTTAATTGTAAACTCACAATCAAAACTGATTGATCTACTTAATTCATATCCAAAAAGTAAAATTACTATATTATATACATGTATAATCCTTTAATTAATTGTCAAAATTCAAAATGAAAAATCATTCCAACTGTTATACATTAGGCTCATTTGCATATTGATAACTAAGCAAGAACACAGGGTATTTAAGATCGAAATAAGAATGTTTATGAAAATAATTTCATAATTTGTATGGTGTTTTATAGGACTGCCAACAACCATTGGTGTGTGGTGGAAGGGGTCTACTCACTTTGTCCACTACTCTCTGCTCAAACAACACAAAGGTCAGTACTATGAAGGACAAGAAAGTAATGTGGTACTATGCAGGACAATGAGGTCATGCAGTACTATGCAAAACAATAAGATCATGCTGTACTATCCAAAACAATGAGGTCATGCGGTACTATGCAGGACAATAAGGTCATGCGGTACTATGCAAAACAATGAGGTCATGCAGTACTATGCAAAACAATGCTATCATGCGGTACTATGCAGGACAATGAGGTCATGTGGTACTATGCAGGACAATGCAGAAAATGTCCCTGCATTTAAGCATTTTCTTTTCCCTATCCATAAATCCACTGGTCTCTTGACTTCCTTCTCCTCGATGAGGTTAAGGTGGTATGGGACATTTCCATATTGTGACATACTTCTGATCGAAATAAACAATAATATCAAGCATAATTTAATAAACTTTTTCTTTAAACTTTTTGTTACCTAATGGCGTAGCACAATGAGTAAGAGCGTTACCTATGAAATTGTACATGTAAGTCATGAATTCGAATCCTGCTGGGGCTTTTATAATTTTTACCTTTCCAAAAAATTTTAAAACATTTTTTTGGTCAAATATTGTAAAATTTGAAAATTTTACAATGGTGAAAGTATTTTGATTATAATATACTTTTATCCACATTAATATAGACAGGTGTCCCATACCACCTTAAAACATATTGTTCATTTTATTCAGAAATATCATTTTCTCTTTTTTTTCAGACTTTGATGTAAAACCTGACTTGGTTTGGCCTTATTTGAGTCCTGTGACATCTTCTGCCATTAGTGACGACACATCTTTATTAGCTGTAGGATTTGAGAATGGAAACATTATCATTTGGGATAGATATCTAGGTATAATATATACAATACACAATTTCATGTATTTTTAGAGTCAAACCTTGTTAATGTCAACTAATTGGGGCAGGGGAGAAAATTTGAGTCACTTGAAAAATCTAGATATCGATGAAATGTCAGTATTTATAAAATACATCAGTAGAGATTGGTGAAGTTTGATATAGGCACTGCATCTGAGATTTTGATTTTTGAGACATTACAGGCCAACTGTATTCTTTTTGTAAAATATTTATTGACCGAAAAGATTCAAATTATATAGCTACAAATTATCTAAGATAAAACATCTTTTGTAAATCACATTTTTGTACCATGCATTGAAATATTCCGCTGTTGTTATGTGTATTTTCTTTATATTACAGCTTTTGAAATATGTAATTTTAAAAGTATAATTATAGCAAACTTAGAGTTATACATTAATGCCTTTATTTGACACAATGCAGGCATACAGAGAGGTATTGTCAACATCATGGATCGAGTTAAGATAGTGCAGCTGACATTTCTTGACCCCAACATCTGTCCCCAGAATCTGGACGACTACCAACCCTATCGGACAAAGACCACGACCTACTTACTGGCCCTGTGTGACAATGGGGCCCTATACATTATGATGTCAGGACCAGGGTTAGAGTTGGATCCTATCTGTATTATTCCCCGGTAAGTATATACACCTGTATCTAAAATCATCAGATTGCTTCATATTGTGAAACACAATGAAAGGTGGATGTACAGTGTACATGGAAATGTTTGCACGGTAGGAATTTTCACAAATTCTGGATAACTGTAATCTTTGCTCGAAAATTGTTCCAAACATGACTTGTGTATATATATATATATATATATATATATATATATATATATATATATATATATATATATATATATACATGTAGTGAATAGTTTGGAAAGTTGCCATTAGTTGGTAAGAAAAAGAAACCCCGCTATGATCATAATTTTTCACAAAGTTCTTTAACTTTGTAAGATTCAACTGGTAAATTAAAGTTACCCAGGTTATGTACATTACAATAATTACAAAATTTTCATATGCAACCTTCTACTATTATGGCATCAACATACTAGCAAAAGAGAAGGAACATATTTATGTCTCCTGCTTCTTCAGACTGAACAAAAATGTAACCATTATCAAGAGGGATACAGCTGGAATGGAGTCACCTGTCTTACAGCAGCTTTGAAATACTAATTAATTGTAAACAACAAGGACCTTGCAACTACAGTCACACTGTACACCAAGTTACAGAGAAACCCAACAATTTCAACAATTGGATAATCTATAGTTATTAAGCACAATTTATTTTAATTTCAACACATTTTTGGGAGAATATGACATTTTGGTTAATCTAAAGAGTGTTTTGGAAAATTGCACCAAGTAAACTTGATATTTTTTGTTACAGAGTAGAGAGTGAGGACGACATTTTTACATTGGTTCAACCAGTGCCAGGAATGCATGATTTGGTAAACATTGTTCGAACAAGCTAAATATAATGTCAAACTGCGTTATCTCAAACTAGATGGGACTGTATAAAAACTTCCAGATATCTGAGTATTCAAGATATCGAAGGTAAAATACTTAAAAAATAAGTGGTTAGGACTTAAAACACTTCGACATATCCGTTCGAGATATCAGTGTTCGAGATATCAAAGTTCAACTGTATAATAATTGATTGGTTAATTCGCATTCTCTGTCATTCTTTGGTGGTTTGTTATAGTAAAGAAGAAAGAAACTAAAATTCAATAAAAATGAAAAAATGTACCTCTTCTATTTTTGCCAGTTGATTACTGTTCTGAAGTCAGGAAAAGTACAGATACGAGATACCCTGCAAGGCACTGTACTGTGTGAACCTACTTTACCCAAATCACATGAACTAATGACCCCTTGGGACCCTGTCGTGGCCATTGGAGCTATGGGACAAGTTTTGTTCCTCAAAGGTAAACAAAAGCACAAAATTAATGCTATGAATGTTTATTGCACAATATATAATTTTTAATGTCGAGTACATTAAGGGAAATCTAATAGATGCAAGCTAGAAAAAAATAAAGATATGTACAGTATTAAAATGCAAAAATACAATCAATCAAAATTACAAAGCTGTAAAAAGTTAAGTGAAAGTGCAATACTAAAAACGCACATTCAACGTCATTGCATCTTTGCACTTTTACTGCTACTTATACAACCATTGATTTTCTGTCTTGATTAGGAAACAACAAAGACTACGGTGAGGAGGAGGGAGGGGATCAGTCGGAGAGTGCAGGGGCGTTATTTATGTACCAGATGAAGCTATTCCCCACCCTGGATTCGTACATGTCCAGAAGGAGGGACAAAGTGTCACAGACTGTGCACGCCAAAATAGAGAACAGGATCGAGGCATTGATGAAAGAAAGGTTACATTGAGAGGGATTTTTTAAATGCAGATCTATGGCTTTACAAAGAGAATTTGAGTTTACAGCTTCATATATAGAGCTATAGTTCCTCACATACAAGAAACTTGCAATTTACAGCACACAAAAAGCACAAGTTTTAGACTGATTACAACTTAATTTCTTTACGCATTCTGAGCAAATATTTAGATGCAAAAAAAATTCCTTTGACATTTAACAACAGATTTCATCACTTTATTTGACTCAGTCTTTTTTAAAAATAGCTAATGTGAATATATCTAATTAACTATTTGTATGTAATATGAATCAAGAAGATTACTGATAGGTATGGCCTGCACAGACATGAAAGTATATAACAAGTTATCTCTCTTATTCCATACTATGATATAAATGCATCTCTCTCTCTCTCTCTCTCTCTCTCTCTCTCTGAGTGGCATAACGAATTTTATTTTTTCAGAATTGCCCAACAAGGCCTCAGAAAGCATCGAATGCAGGAAAGATGGGGCAACATGAAAGAAGAAATCTGGAGCATTTTACAGTACAAAGACATGGCAGAGAAAAAGGCAGACAACCGACCAGAAATCGTATGTACAATATGTATATTATCAGTGAAAAAGGTGAAAAATAAGCGCAACCCATTAATTCAATGAATATTTTGATGCACCATATTTAAAGAAAGATATTCAGCCCATGATTAATTAAAGGGAACAATATGACATATATTTCATGTTTATTTTGAGGATTAACAAATTTCAAAATGAAATAATGCAGCAATATTTTTTGGTTGTGATTTCAGCATTACAAACGCGTGAGAAATTTGTCCCAGGTATGTAATTCCATAGCGCCAGTTTTATTTATTAGAATTGATTTAATTAATAAGTACCGGTATTTGGAAGTGATTGTTTTCATTAACATGAAGGCAATATATAGAAATATGTATATGTATAGAGAATAGTTTGATTTAACTTAGTTTACATTTATTTTGAAATTGAGATTAATGCTTCCCACACCTTAATATTTAGTGGAAAGTTAGATGTTGTTCAATTATCATACTTAGAAAAAATAATCGGGCTTTTAATTTACTTTTATCCTCCCATTAAGCTACATCTAAAAAAAAAAATCATAAATAATTGAGCCCCCCTCCACACACACACATTTCCTTTATTCTTTCATGAAAGAAAATACTTACACATCATACATGAACTTGTAAACTTGTAATTTTGATCACTTTAATATTTATTAGTTCATCTTCATTATCGAAGTCAGTGACTGAGGGAACTTAAACAATTTATTTGTTTTCTACAGCTTAGCTCAAAACATAAGCTTGCGGTTACGTAAAGTCTTCAAAAAATTTATATATTTATAAATGTAATTAATTTCTTTTAAAGAAATTCATAAAGTATAGTCTTGTAATTTGGTGATAATGCTGTTTCATGTAAAATCAACATGAAAGTCAACAGACAAACATAATGATGTGTGCAAGTTTTCTGGAGGAAATAATCCCTTCAATGATTTAAACTTATCTCTTTCAGTAAAAAAGATTTTTTTGCTTTCCTTATGGATTATAAAATGGTTACAGGTTTGTTTCACACATTGCTAGCTAGCTAGAGACATACATAGTTCAGAATAATTTTCATCGCTTTTTTTGTTGTGCTTTTCATATTACCTTTCAATGAATTGTTTCACTGCATTTAGTGAATCCGAAAAAAAACCGCACTTTACATGTATATGTTGTATTCACAGTAGATTTTCTCCTCTTCATAAGAAAGTATTTATTTGATATCTTTATTACAATCATATAATGTGAAAACTTTATAACGTATATATAACGTATATATTTAGTTACTATCTGTATTCGTGACAATTTTCGCATTAACAATATTTCTATTATTGAATTCCATAACTAATTGATGCCAAAAAAAAGCTTCAAAGATGCAACGATATTCGAATTTTGTTAAAAGGCATCACAAGTTTCTGAGCTTTCATTTCCTTTGCTTTACATTGTCACTACAAACGTTAAAAACTTTTTGTGCAATTCTCCCAAAAGCATGCGCTGTATTGCTGTATTGGTATTGGCAGACGATACTGAGTCGTGTAAATTACATATGCAGCAATTTTCTCGTGCAATCTGGCGCGACGCGATCGACAGAGAGTGTGATATATGGAATTAGTATAATTTGAGAGGAACAAATGAGTAATTTAACCAGACATGAATGGACGGGAAAGCTTGAAGTTACGATCTGCATCTAAAAATATGTACTCAGAGAATTGTTTTATTGACAGATGGCCAATAAGTTTTGATGAATTGGTCCACTGTACCGATCTGACACAGTTCAGAGAGCTACAGCGAGTTTATTTCCGTTGTAAATTACTGACAATGGTTTTTTCTTTCTATTCCGCATAACCACCCGCTATTGTCCAGGGTATATTGGCTGCACTAGTATATTTCATCTCTAAAAGATGAATGGCTGGTGTTTCATTGCAACAAGTCCCCTGGTTTCATATCAATTTTTTACACGCCCACAGGAATTTCACTTTCATGCTTTGTCTTTTTCCTTGGGTTTGTTCAATAAAACACTCTGAAAACAAGATGTGCTTGCTTGACACAATGCCCGGAGCAGGGTCACATTCGCTGATAACCAATATTGCCATTCATATTCAAAACGACTTTGAGTATGATATATTACCTTGGAAGATTAAAGTCCAAAACGCTTAAAGTCAATAACATATAATGACAATTCGAAATAAGAAATGTCCTTTTTCAACACAACTTTTAAAGACACAAACATGCATGGTGAAGATAATTTTTAGTTTCCCCCTTATGTAGTTTAATTTCAACTTTTTGATGCATGGTGAAGATAATTTTTAGTTTCCCCCTTATGTAGTTTAATTTCAACTTTTTGATGCATGGTGAAGATAATTTTTAGTTTCCCCCTTATGTAGTTTAATTTCAACTTTTTGAGATTAAGAATATTTGGTTGAACAGAAATATGTGTAAAAAACGAAATATGAGACGCAATAGGCGGTTATTGAAGGAGCCTCGAATCAGTCAGTTTTAAGATATTTAAAATTTTATTCAACACCTGGAAAGAATATTAAGATTTTGATAAGATGTTGCATTTTCAATTTTCTACGTTTTAGGTTGATACACAAAATTTTATTAAATGTACCCTGGTATTATCAGTCCGTGATTTTCTAGATCGTTTTAAGGACATTTGCTCAATTAACTTGAAAAACAATTACATGGTTATTATAATTTGCTTCTATATAGAAATCTCAAATCTTTTTGTCACTTTCCTTTTAAGCTATGGAACTAAATGATATACCAACACCAACTAGCTTTATCCATTTTTATGTATCACATTCGTATATTTATTTATTTAAGACTCTCGTTTCCTCAAATATTCTTCTATGTGCGTACAATGCATGAACTTTACAAATTCTTAGAATATAATTGTATGTATTAGTCCCTTCACACATAAGCCGACCTCTTTTTTTTAATTATTTACTCATTTGTATTTCATATTTCAGTGATTAAATTTAAGAAAAGAATAATTCATTCTAAGGAAAAATAAGATAAAAATCTGCACGATAATTGTATTAAAAATAATTCGAAACAATGGTTTTTAATTATGCTTATAATGAAACATTGTAACCATGTAGACTCGAAATTCAATTTTGCCACTTTTTTTTCCAGACTCCGGGATCAATGGGATGGACGCCATTTTTCCGGAATTGACTTGAGTGATTTCAAATCTGTGATAAAAAGCATATTTTGACTTTCCGTCCAGAACGACAGTGTTGTTTTTTTTAATACTGTATTCATATTTTATAACTTGTTTGTAAATGTATGGTAATTGAATGCTTTGTAATTAAAAGTTTATTCACTTGATTACCAGAAAGTCTTTGGTTTTGTGTCATTCTGCAGTAGTGCTTGTTTAAAATAAAAAGTACGCGAGTAAATTGTTGAAAAAAATCTATTCAACACTTAATCATACAAGTTTTGGAAATACGTCACAATATTCTTTACGTCATAGGTAAATGACGTCACATTAGAAATGGATGCCTAGCGATAAATATGGGAAAATGGCATCTCATGCACTAACATACCATTCGAATCCTCGAACAAGAAAAACTACTTGCCACTCATATAGGGAACAACTAGTTGAAAGGCGAAGGCAAAAACGGGAAACCGAAGATCGCGGAAAGAAAACAAAAACTGTCCACAATCTTTCAGAAACTATTCTAAATGGGTTCGAAGTTCTTTGGCGACAGAACATCTTGTGTGATGTGGTCATAATTTGTCAGAACCGGACCTTCGATGCCCATCGTCTGCTTTTGGTCACGTGTTCAGATTATTTTTACGATGTTTTCGTCGACCAGTTGCACGACAGAAACGAAGTTGATATCAGTCATCTTGACATCGATGCCAATATTTTTCAAAACATCTTGCTTTGTATGTACACTGAAAAAGTTCGCGTTGCAGAAAACATTGTAGAGCAAACTTTGCATGCTGCATCCCGATTAGGCGTTTACTTGATACAAGAAGCATGCGAGGAGTTTCTGATGGAAAACACAAATTTGAAGAATTGTCTAAAAATGCTAGAGAGGGCGTTTAAATTCAACCTCAATAGACTTACCGAGAAATCTTTAGAAATAGCAGCGAAATATTTCAAAGTAATTTCTAAAAGATCGAGATTTAAAGAGCTACCCGTTGAACAGATGATTTCCTTGTTACAGGTTTGTGATCCTTTATGAAATTGGTCAAACTAGTTACTGTAATCAATTAATTCTCCTCTTTTTTTAATGACTCCCCCCCCCCCCCCCCCCAAAACAAAAAACAAAAAAAAAACCCAGAAAAAAACCAAGTAAAACAACAATATTATGCATTCGTCGTGATTGCAATTGAAGATATGAAGATGACTCAATTTTGCTAATTACTGGGAAAGCAAGCTCGTGTATTTAGTCAAACATTACACCAGTTTTGTTTTAAGTCTGTATTCTTTGGCTCTTTTTTTCTGTTTGATTGTCCATGAAATTTCAGGAAGATCACGTCCCGCTTCAAATATTATTTTTTTTAATTAACTTACTGCAGAATTTGAAAATGTTTTTCAATACTTTCGATAATTATTTTATACCGGTATTTCTTTTAATAAATGTGTTGTTAAGAAGCCATATATATAAGTACAACCTTAATTAGAATCCCATTATAAAATTTCGACACTTTATTCAATAGAGAGATGATCTGAATGCAGATAGTGAACTGGACGTTTTTAAACGCTTCATCCAATGGCTGGAACACCGGAAGTCAGAACGTCTGCAACATGCCGCTGATATAATGGCGACAATTCGACTTCCCCTTCTTCCGCCCTCTGCTATAGTGGATTCCGTGGAGAGTATATCGTATTTAATGGACATCCCAGAATGCCAAACTCTTGTAAAGGAAGCTTTACATTATCACTGCATCCCGTCCAGACAAACTGTTTTACAGGTCAGTTGAAATATACAGCGTAAAATTAAAAATCGAAATTGTTTTAAGAGTAGCGGGTGGTCAACTCTTTCGTCAATTCACTAATCTACAAATTTTTGCATTCACATCATATGTTGCTAAAAATTCATTAATTTATTTCTGAATATTTAAACATATGTAATGACTTTAGAAAATTAATATCGGTGTCGTTAACATCAAACTGAGGCTTAAACAACAAAAATAATTAACAATCTTAACGCACTACACTGATATTAAACGCTACGAATATTCAATTGTAAAACAAAAATATATTTTTTTAATCCAGGAACTCTTACTTAATATTTGTATTTGAATGACATTACTCTTCGTCTATGACAGTCTTCACGTACAGTTCCCAGAAACCAACACGTTTCTGATTTAGTAGTTGTTCTTGGAGGAGCACCCAGATACAAGTGTGATTCTGTAAATGATGACGTCATAGCCTACAACTTGGCAACCAACTCCTTGAAATCTGTTGCTACGTTACCAGAACCGCGCCATCATCACGCAAGTATGCTCATTAATGAGGGTTTTTTTTGTTGTTGATCAGTTATATGTTTGAATTGGGAAAAGGCGAAAGAAATAAACGTTTCTATAACAAACAAAAAAAATAGATACAAAATATATATTTATCAACCTATTGAATATATGTGCCTGTTTATAATTCACAAATGTTGACTATTTTGAACATAATTAGATGATAAGTATGACACGCTAAAATGTTATAGAGAGGGCATTAATAATTCTGAACTTGTGCACATTAAATTAATTTATTCATCAAAAGAAATTACTTAAATTTTTCAATCCTTGGTGCTAATTAGATAAGCAACAACAAAAAATGAACGCTATGACTCTAGTAAAAGGGCAACGCGAGTTATATGGTAAGCTCTATCGTTCGTTTGACGATTGCAGATTATCATTACAATATGACTCAATCCGATGACCAACCCTTTCCGAAACTTGAGATTAATAGTTTACAAACGAGGGGATCTTAATCCCTATGTGCAGTTGGGAACATCATAAAGAATGTCACTTAGGACAAATCATCAGTTACGTTATGGCTTTGTACCTGACGCTAACGTTGACTTGTAACCAAACCAATTGTTTAGATGGATATAAACAGCAAAAACTCCCATTCAAATTATTAGAAATAGATTTCATTAAGCTACACTATGAATTTAGTAAGCCCAAGGGCATTTTTATAGCTTGAAACGCTGCCCCCCAAAATAATGTACAGGTCGTAATGCAAGTTAGCTTTGGTGATTAAGCGCTTTGCTTTGGAGGGATCGAGAGTGAAAGTGTCAATTTCAATTGCCTGATTTATCACTGCGATGTGTGAGTATAATTCTCCATAACAATAAATGCCGATTTATCATTATGGGAAAATTGGTCATTAAGAAGATAACATGATAATTAAGTAGGCATGCGGCCTCCCCCGCGCTCGACTTAAAGTGTATCGGGTGACTAGATTTTGTGAAAAGCGAATGCAAACTCGCCGGTTTGCAAAGCTAACAACCCTTCTGATTTTATTGGAATTCGGGGTAGCGTAAACAAACAATAAATTATTGCTGTCAAACAAAGCACGGGAAATGGTATAATATCTCAGTAACTCTTCGCACATTGGTCAATCTGGAAAAAGGATATTATGTTTGGGAAATAACTACACGGAAAACCATTTGAAGCGAGAACTCCTGAAATAGCTACTCCAGTTATCCGCCAGTTTTCCTTTATGTTTTTGTCAGTTTCATTTGTTTAATGTAATTAAACATTGCGATCGGTTTTGTTTCAATATTAACTTCCTTTAACGTTCAATATGATTGAAACGCATATATCTCTGGTATGGAATGACGGCTTTTTAATTTTTTGTTTTTACAAAACTATGTGAGATTTTTGTTGTTTAACATTTTATTTGACGAGCCAGTTGTTTTTCGCGTCAAATTTTCGTTTACAATAAAAATGACTATTCTATTGAACTAAAATGGGTATAATTACTTTGTTGTGTTGAATTATTCTATCGTCCCATTTCTTTTGTCTCGATTTTTAATGTAGGAATCAGTTTGATGAAGCAATTTTGGGCTTTGTTTGTCGTAAATAATGCGCTTACAGATTTTAACTGTTTTGATTTAATATCAAAATGAATATAAAATTTGGAGAACTAGTATGAACGAATTGACTAAAATGTTTCCCAATTTTAATTAGATATTCTACAACAAAATCAATCTTTCATTGATCTTAGATGCATAAGATTTTTTTGACCTCAGAAAATGCGATTTATTTTGACAAAGTATGCGTAATATTTAAATACATGTATCAATGATTTATTTTTAAAAATCTGAATCCAATAGTATGCACAAATACAAAAGCATTAGTTCTCAACTCATTTTTTTATAATTAAAATGGAAACCATACAGAACTTGTATCATTTTTATTTTAACTACAGTATCCCATAATCTATTTTTCATTGTCTCTTTACGAAGGCGTTATTTTTGGTGGTTTCCTCTACATTGCCGGCGGAGAGAGATACAATAACAGCATGGCCCCGCTCAACACAGTATTCAGGTTCGATCCTAGAAATGGAACGTGGTTAAAGGTAGCAAGTATGAAGCATAATCGTCAGAGTTTCAATTTGGCCGTTCTGAACAACATGATGTATGCTGTAGGCAAGTATCATGTCTTTTTGTACAATTAACTGTGAATCCGCCGTAGAAAATCTCCTCGCAGTTTGAAACACTTAATAATTTACGAAACGAATCTATAAATATCATACCATAAGAAATTGATAAACCTTACTGATAATTTAGCTGTTTTTGTACAATCATTTTCATAAACATCATCATCATCCAATATGTTTAATTTCTTTTCACAAGTTGCTTTGTAAGATCATGAATCAGGATTTCCCCAACCCGTAAGCATTAAAAATAATTATTTTGAAGAGAGCTCCTAAACATCCTTAGTACGTTGTAACATCACGTGGTACACGTAGAATCTGTACTTCTGGTTTGGGGTATCGGAGTGTGAATTAATCTACGGAGTATAAAAATGTGACAGGGTAATTACAATCAAAGATGATCAGAGTCATTAAACTTTACTACAGTGACGATATCACTGGGGGCATTGCGGTAATCAAAGTAGAGACGACCGCGCCAGGGACGAGCTCGGCAGAGAGCGTCACACGTATCCAAATATTCCGGAGAAATAAGAGAAAAATCCAGATACTGTTCAGACAAATATGTTTTTGTAGCTGTTTGTTGGTTGGTTTAAATTTTAGCTCATCTAAATCTGAGGGTAAAAATTGAGTTAATCCGATCTTGAGGTTATGGATATTAGAAAGGCTCACATTGCAATTGGATCTATAAATTTATCACTTGTTTGCTTTTGTGATAATGATTTCCCTAAAACCCTGCTTATACATGTACGCTATAGTTAAGTCAACACAATTACATGTACATATATATCGTGCTATTGAGGACAAAATTAACATTTTTTGGAAACCTGCAAGAGTAACCGTTCTTCACAGATCATTATACCTTAAATCCCATCAGGTTCGTGTTATACTAGTACTCAATATATCACATGTGTAAACTATATTCCCACCTTACCTTTACATTCATCGATAATTGAAGTTCTCCTGCTACAATGATTATGCGTTCATTTTTGCAATTCAGGTGTAAAACGTCTATTTGCCCTAATATACCTTTTCAGGATCTCTATCATCTGTTCAGAACAATATGAAAGTAAGAGACCTTAATTTAATTACATTTAATAACATGTGATTTAGAACTTCTTATACATGGCCTGCAGAGGGACGTCACCTAGATTTAGAAGACAAGATGGTCGTAGCCATTTTATTGTATATTTCTACTCATGGACAAAGAAAAGATTTTAGCTAATTGTGATGTAAAATTGAATTAAAGTTTTAACAGTCATGATTTTTTCTGTATGAAGATGTCAGTTGTAATTAATGAAGTGTAACAATTACCACCTAGTGACTGAGAGTTTCATGCAATGAATCTGATATTTTCGGTGTACAGTGCTTAGAACGTGAACAGTGCAATTCATGAGCATTTATCCTTGAAGTAGATGCGTAATTAAACGAACATTTCCGACAGTTCAGATAATTAGATCAATTAAAATCACGTACAGGTCCATGCATTATTTTTAAGCTTAGATAAAAAGATTAAATGATATTAAAACAAGTAATGCTGAGTCATCAGATAATACATGTAACGTTCAAATACTAGTAAATCCGGTTTTCAAAGGTCGCTAAAACTAAGGCACAGGCATCAACCTAGGATATAGATATAAACGCATTTATTTCTTCCGCCATATAAGATCTTTTAATCACCGTACATTTAATGGTATGTTAGTAATCGTGTAGTAATTTGTCGACTTTAATCAACTAATTGGCGACATTAGCGGATGAAGATGCTAATTATGACACCGAGTTCTAAAATGTGTGCCTGTTAATGTGCAATGGTAGAAGGAAGAGCAATATGTTGCATTTCCTATACGATAGACATATGTCAAACACTGGCAAAGTGGTATGTCGCTGAAACAATCCCAGTATGACTATATTTCCTTTTTTCAAAGGATTCTGTTGGTACTTTTCTATGGCCAGTCCTATCAAGGTTGTATACCAATCTCAAACAGGACTACATTTCAACGACTTTTAAGTTTTCAACTTTTTAAGATGTAAAATGATTTACACCAGCCCCCCCCCCCCCCCCCCCAAAAAAAAAAACCCAAAACAAAACAAAACAAAAAACAGGCAGGTCAGTTTTTGTTCAAGAGTGGTCCTATGAAAATAAAACTAATTCCTATAAGTCATCTTCATTATTCTGATATTGTCGTAATTGTAAGATGCTCAGTTTCGTAGTTCTCGGTGGTTTTCCTGAAAAATTAGGTCAAAATAAAAAAAAAAAAAACGTTTGTTTTCTGGTTCCCTGACCAATTGTATTATCAACTTTTTAATTATTTTTAATGAAACTTTTTTCCCTAGGAATAAGAGAACGCTTTATATGCCATATGTAAGAAAAAAATATAATAGTGTTCAGTGTACTGTGGTTGATCTAATTTTTGCGGGCGTTGATTTTAGTGGATTTTGTAAAAGACAAATTTTGTGGATACATGAAATAGCTCTAGAATACATACACCTGTTTTTTTTACTCCATACTTCGTTAATCATCTTATTTCTTGGAATCAACAAAATCCTTGAAATTTGTTGCAAAACGAAGTTGATAGTAAAGTATTTGAAAGGTTTCATGAGGAGGCATCAGACTGGCCGAGCTTGAACAGTAAAATGTTAAAATGGGAACAAAGAATTCAGTATTTTCCCTATCTATTATCATTGCAACAAAAAAATTGTCCTAGAATACTTGTTCCAATAAAAACCTGCTTAAACCAAAAAAAAAACCAAACAAACAAAAAACCTATATAAAATATAAATAAATAGTTATAAAACTATTGTAGCTTCCAAAGCAAAGGAAAAAACCCCACATAAAAACCAAAAAATAACAAAACAAAAAACAAAAACAAAAAACCCCCAAAATAAATAAATAAACCCCACCAACCCCACCCCCACAAAAAAATCCAACCCAGAAAACCCAACAAAGTTATATTTAAAAATATAAATTTTGAACACGGTTGTGAAATGTTAATCGGTTTAAAATGACTGAAGTGGCTATATATAATTGTGTGATTCATAAAGAAACTGTGTCATGACCTACATGACCTACAAACCTAAATACAATATCTGAGTTACGAAAAGCCGGTTTAAGAATTTTCATTAAAATAGATTTGTCAACCAATAAAAATTGATGACGGCTATTGTCTCGGAGCATTTTAATCTTCAAAATAAATTTCGTGAAAATTTCCTTTTACAGCATCGATTGGCAGCTTCTTTCTAAGTATCGTATGCCTACCTAACCAGTCTTTTGTTAGAATAGATCACAGAAAAGAGAACTGACTGACTGACTGGTAATGTCAGCAAACATCAAGTCTCGAGGTCAAAACATGCTGTGTAGCAATTTCTAATGACACAATATCCACTAATGATAAGTTGCATTAGTGGCCAAAATCCTGACCATTAATGATACAATTTTATCATTTACGAACTAACCAGCCGTTCATTAATGATACAATTTCAAAATTATATGATTAAGGGTTAAAATTCACATCCACTAATGATATAGGAGAAAAAAGCAATAAAGTACCTCGTTGACCATTAATGATATAATTTTTAGTGCAACAGTAGATCAACTTTAACCGTTAATGATACAATTATATATTAAATATTACTGTTTTAAATTTTCTTTTTTTGCATGTACCTTTGTCTTTTTCTCTGTTGGGTAAAATGAGCTCATGTTTTCTAATTCTTTTAGTTTAATTAGGTTCAATAATTTAGGCACATGCTTATAAGAACTATGACGTCTTACAAGTCTACATACGCTGCTGGTACAAGGTTAATTGAATAATTTAAAAGTTAATTTTGTATTGTAGAATTCAAAAATTATATCAACAGTTTTAATATATGGTGGAGAATTTTGTACTAGAGACGAGCAAAAATTTTCTTTTAAAGCAGAGGAACAAACACCTTACAGATTGTTCTAAAACATTTGCTCAAGTTCATTTCATATTCGTTCGAGATTTGGCTCGGTTTGTTCCATTTCCTTTAATTTGAAATAAGTATATAGAATTATTTTACATCGGATATCCATAAATGAGGTATTCAGCAGGAGCTGATTGTTAACAATGAAGACAATGTCGTAAGCTAAATAAACAAAACCTAATTCTTTTTATTCACTTCTTTCTCTTGACGTGAGACACAAACTATCTAGTTTATCATGCATATGCAGGCAAAAAGTTTTTATTATAAGCATGTGCCTATTAGATTAAAACTTATAAAAATGGAAAACCAAAATTGGAACTGATTGAATTAAACTTTTTTTTAGATACTAGAGAGGGGCACGCAAAAATGCATGTCACAAAACAGTGTTAATTTTTCTTAAATACATAATTGTTTCAATAATGGTTTAAGTCCAGTAGTAACCTCTAATGATACAGTATCCTCCATTGATATAATATAACATTAGTGGTCAGAATCTTGACCACATTATATAGATTTATCATTAACATGCTACCTAGATCTCCTTAATTGTTACAGTATCAAAATTTGTCATTAATGGTCAAAATTCACATCCACTAATGATATGAAATAAAACACAAAATAAGTACATCGTTGACCATTAATGGTAAATTTATTTATTGTATTAGTAGATGGACTTCAGCCATTAACGATACAATTATATATTAAAGAGTGCTGTATTGAATTAGGTTTGAAGAAGTCGTGCATTTTTGCACTCTGTTTATATCTCAGTTGGCTAAGAAGAGTCATATCCACTAATGATAGAGAAAAACGCACAAGTACATAGTTGACCAGTAATAATATATTTTTGTATTGAATTAAGTCTAGTGGGTGGTCTTGCCTAATGGATGGACTTCAACCGTTAATGATACAATTATGCATTAAAAAGGTACCTGCAAAAATGCAAAATTTGAAACAGTACTATTTCATACATATCTGTATCATTAATAGTTGAATTTCATCCAGAAATGCAATAAAAATTAGACCATTAATGGTCAACGACATACTTATTGTGCGTTTTTCTCTTATATCATCAGTAAATGTGAATTATGACCAATAAGAATAAAATATTGAAATTGTATAATTAATGGTCGGCTTAGTAACCCGTTAATGATAAAATTATATCATTAATGGTCAGGAATTTGACCACTAATGCAACTTGATTTCATTGTTGGACACTGTATTATTAGATGTTGTTATAATGCTGAATAAACTAGAATACATGATGGGTATTAAGGTTCCACGATCATCAGCCCACTGTATTGTTGTAAAGCATTGTTCTTATACTATTCGGCTAAAGATTTTATCTAATCTTCATACATTAAATTGCAAATGGAAATCAAAAGAAATAGTTTATTTTGGTACCCATGTATTTTACAATGTAACAACATAAAAACACAGCTAAGTTGTTAAAATTGATTAAAACAAGATAAGTTGCAAATGTTTTGAATGACGATTCGAAATGTCGAACTTGCCAACTAAGTTATTGATGTTCTCAAACGTGGACTGCAAAGTCAAATAGACAGCTTTTCAAATTGATTTTGCATAATTTTTTTGTTCGAAGTCTTTTACTGATTTCTTTTAATAAACCAAAGATTAAATTCAACACGTACCATTGCGACCCATGTCATAAAAATATCAATGGTGACTCTTGTTTGATGTATTTTACGCCTAAACCGCGAAAACTTATCTCCGCAAATCCTTAACAGTTTCTATAAACAATTTGTTTCGAACATTTTGTTTTGGAGTTTGAAGTATCGTATTTGTTCTTATCTTTTGATGTCTTTTATCAAGAACAATTTTTCTCCAAACATAACAAATATTTGTTTTTGCCTTTTATATTTTTCTACATTGTACCCTTTTTGGTATGAAGTGTTTCCAATACTTTTGAATGCATAAGGGAACACATATTTGAAGCCAATCTTTAGCTACTTTACACCAATAGGTTATGCGCTAACGACATATACATTTGGACTCTTAACAGGCGGACGTTTAGATGCTGTAGAGTCTCTGTCTTCCGTCGAATGTTACAACCCGATCTCGAATTCCTGGCATGAAGTTGCCCCTTTAAGTACCCCCAAGAGATGCGTTGCTGTTTCAACCCTCAATGGACGTATATACGCCGTCGGGGGCTCCGGTTGGTGACAAAAACATCAGCATTCTATTTTTAAAATATGAACAGTATTTATTTTGAAACACATTTAAATGCATTTGAATTTAATATATTTATATCTGATTATTTTTATCAGGGAACAAGATGATTTCAAGCCGTGTAGAAAGCTACAATCCGTTTGAGGACAGATGGGAAATTAAACAACCTATTTCAACTCCGAGGTTTTTCGCACACCTCGTTGCAATTTCGGGGTCATTGCTGCTAATAGGAGGAGCAACCGTGAACCAAGATGGAACCATCACCTGCATGGATTCTATTGAGAGGTATACGCCTTCCAGTGATTGCTGGACAATCATTTCGGACATGCGCACTCCTAGGTCAGAATTTGGTTGTACGTCAGTGGGATCCAAGATATACGTAGCTGGTGGATATAATTGGGACACAATGGAAAGGCTGAGATCAGTGGAATGCTTTGATTTCGATTCACACATTTGGACGGAAATGGAGAAGGCCCTTCCGGTAGAACTTACTGGTCTTAGCTTAGCTTGTATCAAAACATTCAATGGATGTGGCTACTGATATATATTATGATATTTCTTATAATATATTTTGTTTTTTGTTATCGTCCTAAGTTAAATTGAATTGTGTTAGGCCAAAAAGGATTTTGGACAATGGCTTTAAACACAAAATAACCATTCAATGAATTTTCACTTCAAATATATTCTTTTTATAAAAGGAAATAAAGGGTAAATGAAAAATTGTGTCATTTTTGTGTATTCAGAACATTTTTCTCTCTCGTTTGTATCACTCACCAGAACATAGAATATTTTTATGAAAAATTACAATAACAAAGTGTCAATCCATAAAACGAAATACAAATTCAAAGCAGAGCAACACGGACCTCTAAAAAGATAGAGGTGGGATCAGGTGTCTATAGTTTATATTATCTAATTGTATTTAAAACAAAAACAAAATTGGATGACGCTAAATATTGAGTTTATTTCCGACTGGTATAAATATGCACACAATAATAACCTATACTGGAAGTAACTAGAAACCTCAAGAAAAATTTTCATAAAACGAACGTAAAAATATATTAAATTGTAACTTTAAATGTACACACTGTGTATGACTACATATCATAGTAATATAACTGAAGATTTAAAAGCTGGTTTCGTGTAATTGTTGCTTGTCGATGATTATCCACTTAACGATAACCCGAGACTTACTTTGGCCTTGCGCGCGTAGAAAAAATAGTTCAACTTATATACATTTTGGTGACTTTCACTAGGAAAATTGACGGGCAAATTAAAGGATAAAAGGAGGGTTTATTTATTGCGTTAAACAGGTGATTTTAATGCATGTACACTGTACCTTATTGTATATAACAATAAGTAAAACGTGACAAGTGGACAAGAGTTGGATTAATTATGTTCTCTGACATAACAGACTGCCATTGAATCATTATATTCAGCACTGCCTGTTTCCAGGTTTTGAAACGGCTTTCAAAGGTCCTTTCATGCAGCGACAAAAGAATTCAGCAAATATGTCCTTTTTCAGAGAACTCCATTGTTACTACATTGTCACTACAGGTTGCATACACACACCAAGCTGTTCTTATGCTTCTAGATCTGGTCATTAAAAAGGAATAGAACGTTAACATAGCTGCTATACAAGTCGCATCATCTACAGATGCATCCGGACACAGCAGCAAATACAAATATCCTTACTAGAAAAGGAAAGACTAATAACTATTCATCTTCTTTGACTAAAACCATAGTTTATTGAATGTTAGATCCTGTTGTATTTATACCTTAAGCTCATGTGTAGATGTATCTTACTGTTGAAATATTCAATACTCCAATGCTTTGTTTAATGTTAATAATGACCCAGCGACTATTTGTGGTCGTAAATGGAAACAACAACAATTTAGTGAAATCATATACTTTAAGCCAGATTACTTTGGTAGGTTTAAACTTGAAGCTGTAAAGCAGGAGCTTACTAGGGTTTTCCATTTTCACTGATCCCCGAAAATAAAGAAAGCGTGCAAACTGGTTATGTTTTCTTCTAAATAAATTCACAGACCAAGGGATAATTCTCCCTCTTTTTTATGGAGAAAGAGATGGATGGTTTTTTTTTTCAAACGTAAAGAATATATTGTCACGTCTTTTACATGAGAGTTAAACCAATTGCAAGAAGATTAAAATAGCATACAAAATACATTTCTTATTTTGTTAGTTTCCAATACCTCTCAATTAAAACAGACAAATTCGTTTCACAAACCTAGATATGATAGAAAATTAAAAAGAAAAATGAATATTTATATTTTTAATTATTAAATTTCTTTCTTTCTTGTTCATAGGAGTATAATGGTTGCGACAATTGCGGGAAATACAAGAACGTTAGCCAATTATGTATTTCTTTCCACAATGATCGAAATCGTTATATCACATAAAAACAACAAAACAATTAAGGATACTGTTTAAAACTTTTACACCTCTATCCGAAATACTTTAATTAATTTTTATAAAGTTGATAAAAGTATAAAGGTCCGTAAAATGTTTAGTCGTTGATTAATAAGTTACATACATGTAGATGAAAGAACAAAAAAAAAAATACTTTTCAATATATTATAAAGTCTGACGCCATTATGCAATTTTCTCTCCATTCTTATATACTCCCTGGGTTTTTCTTTCAAATGAAAGGAATTGTCTCAGAATAGAAATAGATTCTTATAAAGTAAATTAAGGTACGTTAAATATTGATAAAACATAGCTCGGAGATAATAAATTTTCAATCCCTAAGTTACTTTGTTTAAATTATATATGCAGAGCTTGATGTATGTATTTTAAGTATTCTAAGAATAATACCACGGCATATATATATCATGTAAATTAAGTAAATATATTTTGAATACTAATATAAAAAAATATTTTGAAAATTAAAATACAACAGACAATGATAAAATATTCAATTTAATGTAACTGTAAAGCTTAAAGTACAAGCATTTTTTTCAAAGATCAAATGCAGAATGTCTCAATATGCAATTCCTGATTCAAAAAAAATAACAAATAAAATCAGGAAATTCAACGAAACAGAACCATCTTCTTGATTTACAGATATCTTTTCTATCTTTAAGTGTAACTGATATCATATCATATCAATTTAAAATCGTATCATATAATCACTGATAGTGCTTAATATCTATGGTGTACATTATCCTGAAATAAATACTAATAAAAAGCAAATGTTGCATAAAAATGAAATACTTTATTGTAAGGAATTCAATTTTTTTTCAACTTTCGTCTGTTGGCGCCTTTTCAAGATAATTAGAGGAAAGCCTCGTTTCAAAGAAGATATTTAAAATAATTGCTTTCTAAAGTTAGTCCGTTATATCGACGATGGATGGTTGGTCATCAACTTTGCAAATGCAGCCGGACTTTATTCTCATGTAATCCATTCGGTAGGGCTGTGTTGTGTTAAAATCCTGCACAATAGCGTAAACATAGGTGTAGCTTTGAACACATTTTGAGCGCCACATACTGTCCACGTACCGACATGGTCGGTTCAAAACGCCGGCTGCGCAAGATGTCTCATAAAACCTTTGAATTGTTCGTGGGTCTCTATAGAGTCTTAGAAGTCTTCCATCCCGAGAAAGACCCCCTAATGGGTCGGTTTTGTGAGTCACAACAGGACAACAGTCAGATAGACCACTGTGTTCGGGAAGCGTGTGGTATGCTCGTTTTCCGATTTCTTCAAATTCTCTGTAACAGAGAAAATTCAAGTTAAATTATCATGTTTAAACACCATGTTTTAATATTTTGAAAAAAAGAACTGCTTCATAGGCCCCTATGTTTCTTTCAAATTATTTTTATTTAAAAGCTTATTTTTGAGAAAAAATAGTAATGCATTAATCATGGATTAAGAAGAAAAACAATGTAAATGTGCAGAGCAATTCAATCAGTCTTGAAATCATATAGTGCACATTCGAATGTTCCTCAAACGGGTATGTAATCAATCTATCGAACCAAATTAGGACATATAACGACGAAACACTTCTTATCATGTTTTATAGAAAAAAAGCCCGTTCACAATACCAGGAAAAATCATATTGTATTCCCCACCCTCAACAAAACACATTGCTATTCTTTCAATGGTACATGCTGGAGTGTCTGGATCTAATTACGCTAATTGAGCAAATGTGAACAAAGCGGAATTGTCATATCGTATGACCATTCTTTCGCAGATGAAAAATATGAGATTGACGCAATTGTGTATGGCCCACATTTATACAATAAATCTATGCACCATTATCGACTGAAAACACTACATCATAAATTATTTACAAATGCAAAATCACATATTATGTAATGTACCAAGCGCCTTTGATATATCTGTTATGGCATTCGAGAATTTGCAGTATAGTACATAAATGGATGAATTTTCTTTTTGATGCATTTCAGCAGTGTGATACTCTCTACTATGCTCCCCGGTTTTTATGTAAACAAAACATAGATGAGGGACGGTCTACTTTGAATGTCAAACCTAATGTGAATCTTTTTATATAAAAATCTTCGCTGCATGAATGCGTATTAAATTCCAAACTTATAACTTCACAAGGAATGAAGTTTGTTATAGAAAAAACGTATATTTTGTCATTCTTGGTGTACACACATTTTTCCAAATTTGTCCAAAGTTTTATATTTGATATATTTCTACTCCAATAAAACATTAATGTAAATTAAATTTCGCCCAACAATGAATAGTTAGTCCAATGTAAAAAATATAACCAACTACAAATATTTAATAAACTCAAAACTTACATGAATCTTTTGAAACAAAAATATTCTTTTCACATTAAACAATTTGGAACAGAATGGATTAACGTCAGACTTGCAAAACTTGGAACGGATACATAGAGATTTGTTTAAATTAAAAATTTATACATAGATGCCCATTTTGCATATTAATGAAAACATAAATCAAACAAATTACCTTTCCTCCCACAAAATAGCTCGTAGAAGATTTGCCTGTGTCTGAGCTGGACTGGTTTCATGTTCAATTTGTGCTTTTATCATGATACTGATTGTCCAAATGGTGATCTGTAACAAAATAGACCAACAACAGTCAACATTTCACCTAGTTTCTTGATCTTTATCATATAAGAAGGCCAAAACCACTTTCATTTCGTAATTGTACAAAGATAAAAAAAAAATAGAAAGACCTCTTACCCATATCGTCGTGATAACATGCATAATTTCAACATTGGGGAATTTGGTGTGGTTGATTGAAGAGTTTGGAAGCTGGAAAATAGGTAATAAAGCAATACAATTGTCAACTCAATTTAAGAAATTACATCACAGCAAACAGTTCAATGGTGACAAACGATGACCCGTTGTTTTTATACTTTAAAGCAGACGAAATGTTTAGTGCCTTAAGAAGCAAAATCTGGTCGAGGGAAGGCCATTTTGAATAATACATGTAATGATGACTGTACGAGACAGTAGCAGGGAATTATTCCAGTATCCTTTTATTGCCCGATTATGATCCACCCCCACTTATAAACCTCTGCATATTTATCAAAGGCGACACTTTATGGCATTATAGTGGACGCTCGATGAAATAAAATTGCATATTTTTTTCTCTAAAGATTTTTTGACGAGACTTTTTTTTAACGAAACTCGAATAGTCATATATATATTTTTCTTTTTGCATTGCATAATTATTTGTATCATTATTTGTAATCTTGAATTTTTTAAACGGTTTTAATTTTGATAGCCTTCATAAATTATGATGTTTTTTGCATCAATCTTGCCCTTTTGCTATAAATGCCATATTTTATACGAAAATTTGTGATAATACCTTTGCAAACTTAAAAAATTATGATAAGACTTTTGCAGCATGATACAATACAAATAAATTTAGAAATTTAATTGACATGTGATTTTCATCAAAATAGTTTTTATATGGTTTGGTCAACTTTGAAACTTATCCACATTCATTAAAAGAATACATTTTTTTTCGAAATTTTGAAGTAAAAAAAATGTATCACTGCGTAAGAATACCAGCGAAACCAACGCAATAATATTTTTGCACTCCCACTAAATAATAAATCATACGAATAGAAGGGTATATAAGTTGTTCATAACCATTTATTTCCGGATTTAGTAAAATTTACCTACATATCGTGTAAAGATCCGTTCTTAATGCAGTTTTTGGATGATTTAATTTTAGATACAAGTAAGTTTCCGCGTGAAATCAATGTTTTAACTACGGTTGTAGGGCAAATGAGGGAAAACGGAGATCACAGATAGATTCATGGTAAAAAGGAAACTACACGACCTCGACGAGTTAGATCAAATTGGTACGTTTCATAGAGACAATAGAAGCTGGGGGCTTTGATGTTTATCAAGTAAGTTTTCAATTAATAATACTGATTTTTTTTCCAATACAAGAATTTCGCGATCGACCTAGAACGCAAGTACTTGCAATGGACAAGGGAGTGCTTAATATTAAGAATGTTCTTAATTTCTTTCTTTATCCATATTCTCTATTTTTAATTATAAGCTTGATTCAAATAACGACAACTTTACCTTTTGATAGACAATGATTTTATTAAATTTCTACAGACCATGTGTATGTTTAACTTTAATCCGAAAGCAAATCAGAGCAAGCAAAGTATTTTCGTATGTTTGATATCACTGGAAACGGACAGAAAACGTTTTTCTACAACAGTAAGTTTGGTTTACTGAGAAAGATCATTACACGAAATAGCGGTCATATCGATAATATCAAACATTGTCAATTGTGAATTATTTGATTTTTGTAACAATTTAGTTAAAAAACAACAACCTCTCGGCAAATCTGATCAGAAACCTATTTTGGAAAAGAAGTAGTGGAAATAATATAATGTAGCTTTTGTGCCTCAGAGTATCGAATCAGTTAAATACATTTCATCTAAACCCACTAATAACCTAATTCAACAGAGCTAGGTATTTCAGATAGAGGCACTCTAGACAAAAAAGTTTCTTCCTTTACGATACAACATCAGTTAATTGGACGATATAAACTATAAAGTGCTTAATTATAAAATTTTAAAAAAAATGGTGCACGAGTATACGGTTGTTCTGATCCGGTCGATTTCCCCAGGCCAATCTAGTTCCATATATTCTATCTACTTCCTATCTGTACAAAATTATGTTATTCTGGTAGCTATAATCGTTTTTCTTTTATCTTTTTAAACCATAAAATAAGTTATTTTCAGTACTTATCACAGTTATGTCCTTGTTACTACTTATGAAGAAAAATTATGAATCCAATTATTTTTCTCTTTAGTTAATTTCTTTTCACAAATCACCTATTTTCTTACCTTTATTTTTTTATACTATTCCAATGTTGTGCTTCTTCCAGAATTATCAGTTTTCATATGCTATGTTTCTATCCAAGATTGTATTAAGTTCCACAAAGCTTAGATTTAAAGTCTCCATAGTGTCATGTTTTCAAAATTTGCTGTTTCCATTCCTTCACCCTTTTCGCGATGTGATTCGATGATTTGAAATTGTAGAGGTATTTATACGGTAATTCTATCGCGTTGGCGAGATTTATAACCAATAACTTGATCTGCCTTCTATTATAAACACGATGCTTTACACGGAGTTTTATCCAATTAGCAGACCAAACGATGATGATAATACCCAACCGTCTGCACTTGGTCAGTGGTATTGATAATTATCAACCGGAGACCATGTTCTACCCCAATAGAAAATTTTCCCCCTTTCTAGTTTGCCGTTAACACAATACCATACAACCCAAATAAACCTATGACAGCTAAAGAAATTGATTGGTTAAATGGTTTGGCGTATCCATAACAAAATTTTACTATTTTCAGAATTTTTCATTCATATTTTCTGGCTTTGGGAAAATGGTGGATTAACTATGACTAGAAGTAAACGATTTATTGTTGGAACAAGTTATTTGAAAATCATTGAATACCTTTGATTTGTAGCATTGCTAATCTAGTGAGATGTATAGGGACATGGGAAAGTGGCTAGGTTTTCAGAAATATGGTATTCAATGAAGTACTTTCCGCTTGAAAAAAAAAGCTGGCAATATTGTAGATTGGTAATTATTCAAGATGGTGTTAATTTCACGTAGTTCGCGATTTATCATTTTCCTGCTAAATTAAACCTATAGTGAATACTATGATTGGTTTTCAAATACAGATTAATCCTTATAATTTGATGAATGCGCCATTTTTTCAGCGTGCAATTTAAATCATCGGGAGATTTGTACTTTTTAAGAAACCGTGAAATTTTAACACCGTGAAATTAAAACGACGTACAGTATGTCAAAATAAATTTCCTTTATATTATAGAAAAATTCAGGTTTTGATAATACATTACATACGGTAAGATAGCTGTAAAAGACTCTTCATCTGAAAAAACCTACCATTTTAATCATAATTTTACAAAAAGGCGTACATTATTTTACATCACAACCTTTTATAAAAGCAAGAGTTTTGGATTTTTAAAATAAACAAAGTTTATTCTTTTGAATATCAAATAACATGTTTTAGAGTAATTTGTTTAAAGAAAATAATTTACAATAAAATGGAATAATTATTTCATTCCCTAATTTGTAGTATCGATTTTATGACTTCAATTTTTTAACAAATCCAGCTGTTAACGAATATGCATTCAATTTGACCCATGTACAAATTTATGTGTTATTTAAAATATTAATACTGTTACATATTAAGCGATTTAAGAGGGTTGTCCCAAAATAGCTTAGTCAGAACACATAACTAAAAATCTGTTCACTGCCATTTCAATAGTATAGACTTCTATATTTTGTTGCATGAACCTTTGGCAAACCAAAACCAAAAATTTAAATCTGTGCTTTATTTATTTCTTGAGAAAATGAATAAACAGTAACAACCATTTTGCCAGGCGACACAATGTGTGATGTCGAAAATGCACAGTCTTTATGTCGTTGCTAAACCCTCAATATCGTTTTCTATAAAATTTACGTTTAATTTTAGAAAATGTCATGGGATTTTTTTTAACATATACCCAGCTTGCAAATTTACTATATCTTTCTATTTTTGTTTTAAGATATTTCCAAACATGCCCTGCATTTCTTATTGTATAACGTCTGTCTCCCCGACATGCGTCGTTCAGCATTTCATCGTCCACTTCTATCGACGGGGCTTCTTTTTTAGCTTGATGTCATAATATAATAATATAATATAATACTCGTCTGATTATTTCCTTTTTTACTTGACTATATAATCACTAAATACATTTCTAAGCGATTTTTGTAAATTTCTTTTCTTAATAATCTGTTTCAAGTTTTGTAAAAAAAAATATTTACTAATCAAGTCACCAATTTATTACAAATTTATACTTCAACTTGTCTCACAATGCGCTATAAAATCTTTAAAAACTGCGTTATAGCCAAAATATTTCTTGCGTAAATAAAAGAACACTGACCAAATTTGAACGCATTTTTTCTTTGATATTTTTTTCATTCCAAGAGTACTTTTCAATAGGCTAATTTAACTTTTCGTTTTTATTATTGAGCCCCAAGTCAAATGTATGATGTTGTATGTTTTATTTTACGTATTTAATCTCACACAATATTTGATATCGACACATAATTTTAATGCAAATAACTTGAACCCTTTGTGGCACAAGTATCATCTTTCTGTGTCTTCTATTAACTAGATAATGCTGCTTGACTACGAAATTTTTGGACAACCTTCTTATGTAAATATATGTACATTTATGCAAAAAATTTACAATATTGCTTTGATTACGCATCAAGCTTTTCTTATAAGTTTTACCTTATCCAATTAAAGTACGAGGGTTGTCCCAAAATATCGTAGACAAGTTGCGTTTTTTGGTTAATCGAAGACATTTGCATTCAAATTATGTTTTGAAATAATATATTGAGATTAAATTAATAAAAAGAAAGCATGCTTAGATCACAAATTCGACATGCGGTGCAATGTCAAAAATGAAAAGTTGAAATGAACATACTGAAATGAAAACTGCGAGGAAAAATACAATTCGAATGAAAAAAATAAAAATAAAAAAAAAAAAAAAAAACCCACAAAACATTCATTTTTTCAATAATTCTATTATTTACCAAGAAAATGTTTTGGCTATAATAAAACTTTTAAAGATTTTATAGCGCGTTTTGTGACAAGTTGAAGTGTGTACTCGTAATAAAATGACGACGTCACCGTTTAAGGCGGCGCAGCAGTAACTGATAAAATTTTGTAAAGACCTTGGAACAAATTCTAAAGCGGCGTTTAAAGTAATTCAAATAATAAAATCGCCTAGAAATGGATTTTGTGAATTAGTAGTCTAAGAACATTGAAAATATTCGGACGAGTATGGTGATAATAAGTGAAAAAAAGAAAAACGGACCGATAGAAATGGACGTCACATTTCGGTGAAACAAACGTTAGACAACAAGTAATACAGTACAAGTTTGGAGTCAGTAGATCGTTTGTACTAAAACAAATTAAAGAAACAAACAAAAAATATAAATGTATATTGAATGTGCAGCCAGGATACATGTTAAAAGAAAATATTTTCCAAAACATTTTCGGATATAAAACGTAAATTTTATCGTAAACGATGTGGAGGGTTTAGCAACAACGCACAGGATGGAAATTTACGACGTCGCATATCGCACAACCTGGCAAGACTTCTTGTTTCTAATTATTCATTTTCTCAAGAAATAAAGAAAGTACAAATTTGAATTTTTCAGTATCGTTTGCCAAAGGGTCATGGAACAAAACATAGAAGTCTAATGATATTGCAGTAAACATATTTTGAGATATATGTTCTGTCTACTCTATTTTGTGACATCCCTCTTATAAAAAAAGAATTAATTTAAATATCTTTTAAATGAAATAATTGAAGGTAAAATAAGATAACAACTAAAAATACATATACCAATTTACTTTGTAATCAAAACGCTTAATATATATTTATATGAAATGTTGGTGTTTAAATTGAAATTCAATATGCAATTCAAATTAAGTTAAAAGTTGTATTTATAATATTACACTGTTTTAAAGTCAAAGGCACGTTTATCATATACATACTATCAATTGAACTAGGTGGATTCGAAATAAACCGGATCGTTATGATCATCATCATTATAAATAAATTTCATTTGAACGATTTCTATCACCCATAGCTGCATATTTGTAGCTCTAGCTCTGTGGGAATGTGTTGACAGGCATTAGAGCAACAGTTCCTCACACGCAACAAACCCCCTGCAATTTACAGAATACAAAAGTTTGGACATATCAGCCCTATCTATTTTACAACATAATCTATTTAAATATTTGATACCAAAATATTTTCATATATCTACGGAATAAATCACTTTACCTGCTTCGGATTTTCTCTTAAACACCTTCACAAACCCCGAAAAGAGAAATATGTTATGCTCACATCCAAATTAAAAGTGACTTCACTTTTTCTAAACCAAACAACTCTATTTCATTAACAGGGCTGGTGATGGTGTGTGATTGAAATGATTAGGTATTTTGGTATCAAATATTATCACATAATGCTGTAGGAAAAATAATATAAATAGGCAAAAAAAAAAAAAAAACTAGAGCGCTAAATTTGCACGCTTTTTCCTTTATGGGTTTGAAGCTCTACGCTCTGTTTACCCAAAATTTCCCGTTGAGTTACATCTCTGTAGCTATATCATCAATTGAAAATATTTCTATCTTTATAATTGACAATGGAAAGTATTTCTCTTGTGTTCCAAAATAATGAGATCATAATCTATATATGTTGGTAATATAAGCTTAATATATAATTTACTGTGCTCAACTAAATTTTATTGAATAAATGCTTTGTTCTTCATCATTTCAACATATCTTTAAATTAATCTCAAGATTTCATTTCAATTTTCCCCGTAATAATTTTAATTTAATGAGACTTAAATGTTTTAATTAATTCGAATATAAACGAACTTATTACCCAACATATCAACTTGAAAACCATCAATATCTCATTGCAAAAATAAATGAATGCAACATTTAAGTGAAAATCAAGCTAATGCATCATATTTCATTCGAATATAAACCAGTTGTCTTTTCTATTTTTTTCTTTTTTTTTGCATTTTTTCGTCACTAATTGCTCCAGCTAAGTTATAATCCTGACGGCTAGACAGACCAGGAAGTTATTCCATGTACTTTGTACATTTACGAACAAAATTGATTTTACGAAGATTAGATAAAAACTTACACAAGGCAGATTTCGATTCCTTCTCAATATGCGACAAAATTGTGTGTTGATAGATGAAATGAACGACATTTTATTTCCCTTTAAGAAAAGGGATAGGCGATGTGTATATATTTTCAAAGTTTCTATGAATGTGCGTCAACTAGGCCAAACTCGATAATTTAAGGTACCTTACTAAAGATTTATACTTTTTAAGACTCTTCGTCACAAGATGTCAATTTAAATGTTTTGTTAAACTGTTTGTATTAATCGATTTAGTTGTATATCATCAATTAAAGTATATGGCTTGTAAAACGCATATCATGTGTTCGAACCTCACTGGAACTTTTGCTCATATTTAATTAAATTTTTGAAAATTGAATTTTATCCCAAATTGCATATTTTCGCATATTTGGCATATAATTCTGAAACATCATGCTTTGTATCATTATCAAATAATTCTTTGCTGATTTGAGAAACTATTTCAAGGTGTGGTGAGCCATGTTAAATTATGTCAAAGAATTTTCAAACACTACTAGGTAGAAAAATCGTTACGCATTATGGCTGACCAGTGCTGTTGGGGGTGTCAACATATCTGGAAATTTCAAAAGACTTCATGGTCAAGGAAATGAAAATGAACAAATCGCTGACCTTAGTAAAAGGATTGCAGTACATGGACCAAGGTTTTATTATACAAATATTAAATAGATTTCTTGGTAGAGAATATGCATTGTATGATAGAATTCTTTTATCTTAAAACGCGAGAATTTATCAAGAATTTAACGTGATATATGTCTTTTTATTTAACGTGCAATAGTGATTGATCGATGAATCTCCATATTGATAGTCGTGTAGCCGTCAATAGTTACTTATTCCGCAGTCTTGAACTTTAATGCACTGTGTTTGAATTGATTAGGACCAGGATTGAGACCATTAATCACAATTACCATGAGTGAAAAGATCCGCTACAGGTAAGAATTAAAATTTAGTCCAGTTTAACTTTCTTGGAAAGAGAAATAAAAAGTTATCGAAATTTATGATGCACAAAAATGTCCTCAGGAAGTACTTGTTAATATGTCGTAAAATTCTTCTTTTCAAAGCATAACCATCAAAAGCATAGGGTTCTCCTTCAGATACTTGCATATACCAACTCCCCATTTTAAATTGCTAATACAAAATTTTTTTTTTCTCTTTTATACAACTATAAAAGAACTGCATATATATACTGATACAATAAACTAGTCGATCATACTTATTTTTGAAGAAGGGTTTATTCTGATTCGTACATCTCAGAATAAACATTGATATTTAACCTTAAAACACTGCTGTGATGTCATTCCTTTGTTCCAGTAGTCTAAAATTTTACCTGTGACAGTCCGATATTAGTGAGCTTCTTAATATCAGACCGTTGCCAGTGGTTACTGTACGTATATCCTTTAAAATCGGACTGTCTCATGTAAATCAACAATGAAATTTAATGGCAGTGTTTTAAGTACAATATATATCCATTACAAAACAACCATCACCCACATGTGAAACAACACCTGACTTTACGGTTAAAAACAATTAGTCATCAATTATTGTAGGATTATCAGTTCCCCCTCTGTTTAGAATTCACGCATACAGACTTAAGAAGGAATTTCAAAGTATTTTTAGTTATTCTGAAAGCTTTATAAATGTAAAATAAAAATTCTTTGAGTCTTAAACCAGATATAAAAAAAAATAAAATTCATGTACAAAATTTTACAGGACTTGTTTTCGATAGTACTTTGCTAGAAATATATCGATAATACCTAATAGCTTCACTACGTTATTTATTTGAATTTTAATATTAAAAAAACAATGTGATAGTAAAACCAACTTTGTATTAGAAAATTTTAAATTCCATACTCAAAATATACATGTAACATTTTTTTTGTTTTTGGGTTAAATTGTATTTGTTTATGAAAATACAAACGACATGTATATATTCTTTTCAGAAATTCTACGTTGTTAGTATTTATTTTTTAGGTATATGTTTATTTCAAGAAGACGGTTTTTTTTCAAAATGCAAAAGCTTCGAAGTGTTGCGTGGACAAAGCGTCTGGTTGAAGAGTTTTGTTTACAATATCTCAACAGAAATGCACAGCTTCTTATTACTGACCGCCTTCTGGCGGTCGTTAATACATATGATACAGATTTATTTTTTAAATATTCGTTTTTAAAAATTCGTATCACTTAAACTATTTTTGTCGGAAAAATGTACGGTTTATCTTTTTTTTTTCAACAAAGGTTTTTGACTGTAGAACTATCGTTTATTTATTTGTATATCTTTGAACCTGTGCCTTTTTACAAAATCGTTAATATTGATGAAACCATCTAAAGCAAATAAAAACGTTAATTTATTTTCAATAAATAAAAAAGGACAGTAAAACAAATTAACCTATAGCAAATCACAGAAAATTATTCATGTGTACAAAGTTTGATATTCTAGGTTATTGGTTTGAGTTTGAAATATATTGTAATGCAAGACTATAAACTTAATTTGTAGGAAATAATACTTGTAATCAAGATTATCAGTTTCGAAAATGCTTACTCTCTTCAATAAAAAGAAAAGCATTTTAAGTTTTATCTTATAAGAAAAATAATAATACTGTATACAGGGTTATTTTCGCCCCGTGATATTTTCGCTCTCTTTGGACACGGTTATGGTACGCCTTGAATTCGCCAATACAAAGCTCTGTTCAATGAGATATAATTGAGACATTCGAATTTGTCCAGTCTTAAACTCGACCACTAATAACGAGGACGAAAGGGGGACAGGTGTACAGTTGTACTATCCAAAAGTCTCCAAGTACAATTAGAATTTAGGAAGAATGGTTTACCGTTAATTTGTCTAGAAATAATCGTTTGGTTACAAAAAGAAAGATTTTAGTTTGGTTAAATTATACCAAAGAGTAATTAAGTCCATAATAATTTTATGGATATTTCTTACTCACAGACAATTTCTAATTTCAACGTATTTTTCAAAGTTAGGTTTTTTTTAATGGCTATTAGACAAAGTAGCTATTTCTCAAAGACTTTTCTAAAGTTTCTAATTGATAACACAAGGTTAGACTGTTCTTTGGCGCACCATTTTGTAAGATAGTATGTAAGACATTTGAATCAATCTCATCAGTGGTAGACTAATATTTACTGTTAAAACAGGTCCAATTACATGATTGTAAAAGAACCTCTTTTGTAAAGCACAGAGATACTGCTGCTGAACTAAGCAAAAGTAGAACTAATGATGTCAATTTTACTTGGTTGGCTTAGTCAATGAAACGGGGACTTTAATCGAGCGATAGTCGAGTACCCGTTGATTTATTGAAACTGTGCGTACTTTTTTAGGTGGTATGGGACACCTCCAAATTGTGATGTACTTCCAATCGAAATCAACAATTAAATGAACTATAATTTTAACTATATTTTCTTTTCCAAAACTGTTACCTGACAGCGTAGCGCAATGGGTTAGAGCGTTAACTACTAATCTGTAAGTCAAGAGTTCGAATCCCGCTTGGTCTTTTATTATTTTCGCCTTTAGAAAAAGTTTGGTCAAACATTGAAAAATTTGAAATTCTAAAACGGTAAACATTTATCACCATCAATATCGACAGGTGGTCCATATCACCTTAAATCAAATAATGCACCTGTCACATATATCGTATCTTACATTCAAAAAGGGCTGAAATAGGTGGAATAACACAGCATCGTAAAATGGCTGACCTCTGATCGAAACAACATTTCGTTTTATTAAAAGGATTTTATCGACGGCAACATGTAACTTACTCTAAAGCCGAGTTGATAAAGTGCCGGGCTTGTAATTCGTATATCCCGAGTTCGAATCCCGCAGGGCTTTTGTTGTTACTTACTGAATTGAAGTTTTAGATATTCATTTTTTATCACCAAACTGCAAATGTTTCGCTTATTTGACATATGTACAGTTTATTTATCATCATACCTTTCATAATCAAATACTTTACTGTTAATTTGAGTGACTTTTTCCAGGTGTGTTATTCCACCTTAAATGTCCGCTAAAATATCCGTTAGGAAAAGTTTTAGCTTTTTCTATTTCTTGTGACACATTAATGAGCTCCAAATCATCTCATGCAAATCAAATGTGACCTGTTTCATGTTAAGTCATTGTCCCATGCCTGATCAACAATTAAAGATTAATGATTATCAAAACGAACGCCTTGAGATGATTATTGATACGATTAAAATTTTGATTATACAAACATATAATCCCGTAAATAATTGATTAGAAGAAATACAAATTGTTTTCCTCAAGTGCACGTCTGCCTAAGTTCTATTCAAAACAATAATTCGATCTAAAAAATCAAAAAGATCAATTATTAGCCATGGACAACGATTGACAGTGTAACCTACGGAGTCGTGACCAAACAATAGTCGAGGACTTGAGTACTCGTTAACATTCCTAAGAAAAACCATTGCCAGAAGTGCATACACGTGCTGATGGCTTTAACAGAAATATTTTAAACTTATTTTAAGATTTTTAAAAAGTTAATATTTTTAAACTTATGTTGAAAATTTTGAAAAGGCCTCTCCGCTCACACACACAATAATAGAATCAAATTTTATTGTTATTTTTTCATAAAATTTAATTTATCATATAACATGTATAAAAATCCCGATTTATAATAAAACTTTCAGTGTTTTTAATTATATGTTTACTTCTCCTAGGCACCTGATCCAACCTGTATCTTTTTTTAGGTCCGTGTTTGCTCTGCTTTGAATTTGTATTTCGCTATATAGAATTTTGAGACAGTTGACAGTTTGTTATTGTCATTTTTCATGTTGTCTTTAAAAGTTGTTAACACCTATCATCATTGAGGGTTACCTAATGAACATGTGACCTACATGTATATCTATGAAGTTGATAATATTATCAGATGTATCAAACAAATGATTCAAATAAAATCTTTTCTGCAACCAAATCTCTTAACTACATGTATGATCAAAATCAAATAAGAATTGATTGATAAAATGTTAACTATAAAATCAAGTATCAGGAAGTCATTTGTGCTCATTGCTTAGAACAATTATCGGTATTTTTGTAATCCTAATACGTTTGTATTTGATCTATATGTGTGGTTTTATGAGGGGAATTTAATCTGGAGGTCCTTATGCCCTATAAAAGACTTGACGGAATGACAAGCACTTGGTTTTTAATAGAATATTTCAGCAACTAAATAAACGAAATTAAAAGAGTTTATGGTAAATAAAAGGAGGTAAAAACCCACTGAAAATAACTAACATATATCATTTAAGAAATTTCATAAGTTTGATACGTTAAATTTTCGTTGGGTAATGAACAAACAAAGTACACTGTTTAAATAAATCATGCCCACTATAAGATTTCATCAATAAATCATTTAAATGACACAGAAATGAATTATTTTGTTATTTTAAACAAGAAAATTCAAAAACTTAGATAAGAGAACTGATTTCGGATGTTTCATGCAACGTAGTTTAACCTCTTTTTATAATTATGACAGAAAGTAACCATATTCCAAAGAACATAAACCCTCTCGTTATATAAGCCTACAGGGGACCACAAATGTCATTGTTGATTGCCGCTGATGAAAAAAGTTATAAATATGAAAACTTGACAGTTGCACGAAAATGATGTATGAATTTTGTCAAAATTAGGCAGAAATCGCTTCTTTTACTCTTTGATTATTGATATTTAAGTGGCTTGCCGGTAATATATTACCTGCTTAGAGCCAATTTTAGCCCATTTTATACATTACATTTGGGTGATGTAATTTAGTGCCCAAGCATCATGTACTCTTGTAAAATGTAGGTATACAATTATTCATTCAAATTTGCAACTGCGGGATTTAGAATTTTGTTTTGTTCTTGAATGCCATCAAGTTGGAACTGAAATGACATGCCTTGTGCACCAAGTTTCGTACAATTGTTTGTGGCTATAAAACTTTAAACGTATTCTGGCCTCGTTCCAAACACCCAAAGATTGTTATTGGAAGCCCACATCATATTATAAGGTGACTGAGGATAAAAGGTTTGATATTACTACACAAATGAACCGTACCTTATGATAGAATGTTACACCAAACAGTTTCTGGTACAAATAATACAGACAACACGGAACCATTAGAAGTTTTGTGTTGTACTAGGCAAACTGTCGTGTCGTTAGGTAAAATATAATTTAATATTAAGGTGGTATGGGACACTTCCATATTGTGGCGACGTACTTTCGATCAAAATAAACAATAAAATCAAGTATAATTTGATAAATTTTTTCTTTCCCGAAATTGTTACCTAACGGCGTAGCGCAATGGGTTGGAGCGTAACCTACGAATATATAAGTCATGAGCTCGAATCCTGCCGGGGCTTTTATAAATTTTACCTTCCCAAAAAAAATTTAAAACATATTTTTTGGTCAAATATTATAAAATTTGAAAATTTTAAAACGGTGAAAGTATTTTTATTATAATGTACTTTTATCCACATTAATACCGACAGGTGTCCCATACCACCATGAATATTTTGGTATGTGCATACTGTTATGAAGGTTGCATGCATTAAAATAAGTACTTTAATATACTGTAGTAAAGAACAGAAAGTTACATCAAAGTTCAATAACAAAATGTATAGTGATTGAACTTAAAATGGTCCACAAATAATTCACTTTACATTTACATACAGTTTACATTATATTCCATCTATGTATATAATATTAACAAAATCAAAGTGCCTATGAAGAGACTCTTTTTTTTTATTAAAAAAATATATTAATATACTATTAACATACAACGAAGACAGTAAAATTACTTTTTATAAGTGTTTTGAAACTAATGACATATATGATAATGAAGCTGTTAACTTAATACCTGATATGAGAGAGAGAGAGAGAGAGAGAGAGAGAGAGAGAGAGAGAGAGAGAGAGAGGGTAAGTTAATTGTTAAAGGTTTACTTGAAACTAAAAGCTTAATGTGTATCATTTTTCAGTAAGTGAGGTTGAAGCAATACAGGTGATTATTGTCTTGTTATTTTTGTATTTGATTTGCTCAAGAATAATTTGACGATAATATTTCGTACGGAAGTAGGTTATTGGAGAATAGTTTGTCATTGCAAGAAGTGCAAAGTATATCACAGAAATATGAAATGAACATCTATCTTTAATGATCTTTGCATTTTATACATATAAATTCTACTATCTCCCCCCCCCCCACCCACCCCCACGACAAAGCAATATTAACTCGAGAATGGAAAATGAGCTGAATCCATGTACGTAGTTTTACTTATCTCAGATATCTTTCTTTACTTAACCGATCTAGTTTATCAGAGTTTTAGAATGTTTCATATATTTTAGGAGGCTGAATTTTTTTTAACAAAGTATCTGGCAGATCTACTTCAAAATTTTGAAGTGATTGGTAAGCCATAATCTATTATTTAGTAAAAGAAAAGTTCCATATATATTAGCTTTAAAATTTGAATATTTTTATACAGAACTCTTCTTTTTGAGGAGATTAATATAGTATAAAAATGGCTTTTATCATTTAGTCCTTCTATCAACAAAGCTGTTTAAATTACTCATGAATTATTTTGTTGCCCCATTAATTTTTATTTTTCCTTTCGATATGAAGAGAAAAAAAGAAGACTTGTTTTCTTTTAAATTAATAAGTTATATATTATTATTATGATACGTCGTGTGGATTGATATGTTGTAGGTACTAGGGTCTTTTTGACGTTGGCAAAATAGTTTATACCAGTATAAAGTCTTTAAGAAAATCAAGTAGCACGTTTCAAATACAAATAGAATCATTATTGTCATATTAATCATTCGTTTTATACAAGCATCGTGACCCTTGGAAAAGTTTAATATAGTTCTTATATGCTTCTTTTTAAGAACGTTAAGGTAAACTTTGAAAAAAAAAATACTCAAAAATGTTTAATGCATTATCTTATCTTATTCTCAATGCTAATAAAATTAACTAAATGTACTCCATTTTACTTATAATTATAGATAAAATAGCGTGCTAGATATTAAGTTTCTTACAGTATTTTTAAACAATCAATTTGCTTTCAATTTTTTTGCCATTAATTTATTTTGGAAGGTTTCGAAAACACCCACATGAGAAATGTTGAATTCATATACATGTAATAATTTCTAAAGATTGAAATTTATGCACCCACACCTGGATATATTTCTTTGTAAAGAGAGATTTCTCGCTCTGAGATGTTGCAAATGTCATTTGTCAAACAATTATTCATTAAAATCACTGTACGATGCCAGCAGTCATATGCAGTGAAGTTATGTTGAAACATATTTCACTCTCCAAAATAGAACTCAATCATACAAGGTAATTGATTTGTGTTCCTTCCAGTTACAAACGCTGCATAGAAACTCCTGTAACCTGTATAGGGGGCTCCAAGGAGTGTCATAGCATGCAGTTCTTTTAAAAATTACTATGAGGGCTCTAATTGAGACGCTGAATATCAAGACAAATTATGGATTCTTTTGCCCAGATTTCACGAAAAAAATACTCAGCTAACGCATAGTCCATCAAATATTTTACACACTATTTGTATCTGCAAGCTGTATAATCAAACAATGATTTCCTTGGACCGTATTTTTAATGATACCTAAATGATAGGGGACATCGCACGTTGGATCTCATAATTGCTGTTGTTGCAATGCCAGTGTTATTTTGATAGTGAATGCTGCTAGTCTGTAAATGTTGTTTCGCAAGCTAGCTGCCACCGACGCAATTGCTTTTCCTATTAATGAAATCACACAGATACCGGGAAATCGCTGCAAGAAACAAAGAAAACTAGCAATTTTCTGAATTTGTTGCATTTTAACATGCCTAAAAACTCAACATTTTGCTATAAAACAAGGATTAAGTTTTCTTTTCACATTTTAAATATTGTGTGATTCATGCATTCAAAACCATCACTTTTAAAAAAAAAATCACTTTCCAAAAATACCATGTTTATTTTATTTCCTTACAAATTTTAACCGATTAATATTATGAATCATGATCATTTGTATTTCTTTTAACAAAAATATGGTTTCATATTAACAGTTTCGTAAACAAACAGTATATATATATATATATATATATATATATATATATATATATATATATATATATAAAATACACAATGATTTTGAAATTGGTAATGTTAACCGTTTGGTTTTAAAGATTGTTGACGGTTTCTTACTGAAATCGATGTTACCAATTGTAATTTTTACATTCTGGGAAAGCTTAAAAATATATAATTTAAGTACACTGCACTAAGCATATCAGATACAGAACTACAACAAAAGATGTTTATACTCTGTCCCAAGTTTATGCTTCCAACACTTAATATCTCGATAATCAGAAATACCTTTGTGCCCACTTGTAAAACTGAAAAGGTTTGAAACGCCCCCTCAGGTTCAGGTTGTTTCAATACACAATCAAAGATAGAAAGTCTATGGGGATTTTGCATTGCAAACGACATGAAAAGTACCCAGATGATACCGTTGAAAAATAGTGCGAGGTATTCCGGGTAACTTTCATATGGTAAAAGATGTCAACAATTTCCATTATAAATCTCCCTAAGAATTATATTTTTGTGTCTGTTTTTTTTCTGAGTGAAAAATGGTAATGTGTCAATGAAGGTATCTTGAATATTTTCTCTTTCGTCAATTCCAATCGTACTTCTTTCACAGGTATGTCTATTTTTATTTTAAAAAATCGTCAAAATTTGATAGAAAAATAACGCAGGACAGACTATGAAGAAATAGCGACTATCTAATAGGGCTTTCAGCAGAAAATTGAAAAATATTCAAATTATATGAATGCATGAATATAGGTACGATGATGTACATGAATGACTTCATAAATGTATAAAACACGTTGTCCTGTTTATTGCTTTTAAAACGAAACATAAAGTGATTGCAACATACAGTATAAAAAGAAAATCAAAAATATTATGGTGAAAAAACGACGGCTACGCTCCCAATTGGTGTTTGATGTTTGTGTTTAAATATAGAAAGGAAACATGTTTTCCCAATTTTGATTGATGTCTTTGTCTTTTCGTTAATCCATAATTGAAGCATGAACCAAATATAAATCGTTTTTATAGAAAATAAAACGATAGGCAAAAGCAGGGGCAATATGGCTTATATTTCATAAGGGCTTTTTGTTCAGAGCTGTGACATTGCAAACCAGGAAATCTGTAAATTGTTAAGTTTTTACAAGTATTAGGAAAGTAAAAAAAAAATCGTGTTTTTCAATGCCTTGTAGTATGAATTGTATCGTAGATTACCCCTTTTAATAGATTTATTCTTAGTCATCATAGAAAACAAACACACAGCAATCTTCTTTTTAATGCAAAACAGAAGTCACATTTTTTTAAATCTCACCAGGTTCACAATAATATTTTAGCGAGATTTTAAACCCAGTTTCAATAGTTTTCTTAATCTAAATGTTGGATTCAATAACTATAGTACAATTCTGGTAGACGACTCACATACATATACAATATATTTTCACAAGTTGTTTCATTCATTTTGAACTAGATGTTCGATTCAATTACAATCGTGACCATTTTGGTGTAAAAAATCTATGCCTACTAGATAAATAAATTTGATATTGAAAAACTAAGGATAACATATTAAAGGGATATCTTGGCACGGTTTAAGCTCAATATATTTTCAAAAATTTGTCATATTTTTCTATCAAAAAATTAAGGATAATATATTAAAGGAATTTCATGGAACGGTTTAAGCTCAATATCTGTTTTAAATTCGTTTTATTTTTCTATTTTCAATGTCTAGGTTAAATGATTCAAATAGCCTTTTGTGTTCTTTGCTAAAGTTTATATGTTTGAGTAAGAAGCAATACATGAAATTCATATTTGTAAACAAAGCTCGAGTCTCTTGATTTAGTTTGCCTAATTGTTATATTGTTAAATTTTAAATTAAAATATTGCTTTTTTCTGTTTAAAGATTTATTTATGAACATAGTGAAATATTTAATATTAATGGTCATGATCACAAGTCATTTAGGTAATTTTGTTTTTACAATCATTATTTATAAACAAAAAAACATGGCACAAACTTTGTTTTCATAACAAATAGTTATAAATTGTAAGACTTATAACTCTGTATCTTGCTTGTGTCTTGCTTGGGACTTGACTTCTGACATTCAAATTGGTCAAGGATTCGGAACGCCCTAGCTTTACATATTGATAACCAAAACTGATTAATATTAGACTTGTGAAACAGAATTTACAAGTCTTATTTTAATTAGATTGTAGATAACCATTCTCGACATTAAAAAAAAAGAAAAACCATTGTTTTACAAACATCCATAATATGGGCTTTACAATCTTATTACTTTTAATCGTCCAGGGTAATACTGTGAAAAAACGAATTGTTTGAAGATCTACGAACAGAGCACGTCATTTTAATTCATAAAATGGGCTTATCTAGCGTTTTTGATATGAATGGCTACCAACAGTTTGATAGGAAGGATATTCTAGGTGTGTATAAAACTATAGAATTGACCAAATAATCCTCTAAAATAGCTATTAGGATATAAAATACATAATTTGTGAAGGGTCTTGCTGAAGCATGATTTGTTCTTTGACGTCACAGGGAACATGTTTTAGAATCAAAATCGATAAATCATTACCTATGGGTTAACGAAATGTATAATAGAAAGAAAACATGATGTGGTTTATCGTTTTGAAAATGCAATTTGGTTCAATTGAAACACTTAACCATAAAGAACAAACATAATATATAGTTTTTAAACATTTATTTGTATAAAAACAATGTAGCAAAAAGGGAAATTACCTTAGTAAATCCACAAAGATATAAAAAGTCCATTGATAATATCTATGAAAATGTATTCAACATAAATCAATCATTTTGTTTAGCACCAAGTTGAATTATCAAATTATTCTCAAATTTTTCAAACTTCTCTTTGAACACAAACTGGGATCAAGTTATGGAACACAAAGAATTCATACAAAATTTCTCCCGCCGAAAATCAGCTCGTCGTCTGATCTGTTCTAAAAATAAAAAAAAAGGAATATCTTAATATTGAAATCTTTTAGTTTTGCATTCAATAACGTTTTTTTAATTATATCATATATGGTATGATCAATTGAGAACAGAGTACTTTTTAAAAATATATCACGGGCGTAAAATTAATGAGTGTTTGACAACACATTATAACATTCAGTATCAAATAACAAATAACACATATACCTGAAGGTAACTTTTGACATATACATTGATTTCTTATATATTCAATTTCATATTTACGCGTTAGTTGACGAGGGTTATATCGAAGTACAATTCTTAGTGTTAACATTTACTACATGCAGTATTCAGAAAGTATGCCTCAATCGATATACCAGCCAAGTTTCTCCTCTCAATAGTCGATAGAGCTTCGAACAAAAGTCTCATGACGTTTTCATCTTTCCTGACACCATGTAGCCAAATCATTAGTAATCGAAAGCCGTGTTCTTTGTAACTATGGGTACCTGGAATAGTACACTTTTATTAATGTACATAGGTATGGTCATTATTCTGCAACAAATTACTGCAGTCAAACTCATTTATCATTTACAATCAGGCTAGTGTTAACTATATGTAGGTATATTTAATGAGTTTATCGATGTTTTTGAGTAATTGTTTGTAAGAGTGGAAGAATATAAAAAATATATGTGGGTAATTTAACTATATTAAAAAGTCAAAGATATATAATCGTGCTGGGATTTTTCGGCATTTAAGAGTCCATGCACAAGATATTTTATTTCAACATTCAATTGTGAAAACTTTTTAAACACTGTCCTGTCCTCGGTAATGTTTTATAATCGTAAACTTCCAAAACCTATTGTAAATATTTTAGATTTTAATTTGCAAAAAGAAAAAAAAAGATTTAATCGAAGTTTTTACAAAAACAATTTTGTATAACATACGTTAAGCATTATAAACTAGAAAAATTGAAAAAAGGAGTTTAACAACATGAAGCTCAAATCATGCCTAATACTTAAGAACTCATATAAATATACATGTCTATAGACACAATGTTCAACATATGAGAAAATGGACTCCTTGTATAGTTGTACTAAACGGAGCTTCCCGGAGATGTCATTTTGGAGCATATTAAATTTACCATATATAAGAAAGCTTACAAAAAGGTTAAAAAATTACTTTTTTGTTCCTACATGTATAATAAAGAGAAGAAATCAATCCTATATTCATTATTGTTTGTGTTCCACGTAGAAGGACATATCCTTCATGCATTTAATTGTAAAGATTGGATTGCCGTTTTCAAAGTTTGTTTGAAAACTTTTATAGTTCTTCTTCTTAGAATGCTCTTCTCAAAGTTTGCTTGCAAATGACCAGGTTGTTCAAGGAGAAGATTGAAGTCAAAAAGGCTGAACATTTATAAATGTGTAGTCAGGCATCAGGCAATGGGTGTTATGAAAAGATCAGGTGAGCTTCGTAGATTTTCACCTGCTTTTCTGATTACAGTCATTTGGAAATGCAATGAAGTAATACGGTACCTGTGTACTGATGTTCTATGGCCCTTATATGTTCTGATGTAAATTTCCAATAAAGCGCAAGTTTTTTCCAATCCCCAGGTTTTAACTGTTTTGTAGCAAGCTTCCATAATATGTCTTTCATTTGAGCAGCTGATGGGTGGCGAGGTTGACGAAGATAAAGATGTGGATCAAGGTCATCTAATTCTTTTTCATGGTAGTCCTTTTGATACATAATAGGATATTAGAATTGAAAATTCATTTAGAATTCATTTAGAATTCAAAGCTTTTTGATATTATAAAAAAAATGAAACTTTATTGAAGTAAGCTTTACATTTTGAATGTCTAATTTTACTTGTCTACGTTAAAAATGCATATTTTGCAAACCAATACTTTACCCTTGTAACTTCATAGTATCTCTCTGCTTTGATAATCATGTCGACGATTGCAACAAAGCTGCCTCGGGCTGCTAGTTGTAACGGAGTTTTACCTAGCTGTAGAACACATTTAGAATGGTATCAAGTTTAAATAGATGTATAGATGTTTTTTATCAATTACTTCAGCAAAAGAATACCCTATTTGAATCCATAGTATATAGATACCTTTTCCCGCAGGTCAAGGCTAGCATTAGCACCTAATAAAATCTCTACAATGTCTTGGTATCCCGCTTCTACACCGATATGGAGAGCTGTTTGTTGTCTCTTTTTAATACAAAAGAAAACAAAAATGGAACAATTTAAAAAAAAAAACATTTATAGAATAATAAAACATGTAATAAAAGGACACAGCTTACACCGAGCAGTCTGTTTTCTCTTTTTAATACTCAAGTAAACGAGAATGGTATACGTTCGCAAATTTAAAATAAAAACATACACTAGTATAAAGTGTGTTATTAAAGGGCACAGGTTACATGTAAACTGTGTTGTCAAAATATCGATTGCAATTTGTCGCAAATTCCCCTTCGAGAACAAAAATTATCTTAAAGATAAAGCGTTTGACCTCTTTCCTTCTTAAATATGTTACTCAGATTTGAAGGTTAACATTTCTGAAAGCAAAATGTCTGTAGATGTTTCGATGTTGGACTGAACGAATATGGTTTATATTACCAAGGCAGCTGAAACTGATGAACGACCGTATGAAAAAAAACAGAAAACTACCATAAATAAATATTCAAACATATTGTTCAAATTAAAAGAAAAGTGCATTTTTAATGTTGTAATACCAACGGCACAAACGATTTTCATCTTGAAGAATTGATTTAAAGTTACTGTAATTTACTTATCTTTGACCTTGTTATCTTTAGTTTCTTTGTTCATCTAGTAATAGTATCACATATTAATTTCTACCTCAAATCGACAACTTAAATGTTAACCTTTCTGATCGTCTGTGCATGGATAGACGCTTTCTATCCAGATACTCGGGAATTATTGGGAGAGGGCTAAATAAGTTTTAGAACTTGTGCCCAATCCCTTTGTAATCATTTTACAATAAAATAGGTTCAAACCAATTATATTAGCACACTTACACACCTTGTTATTAATATGCGAAAACAATTATACAGTTTGCTGCATTAATAAATATCAGGTTGGAAAAATGTGCACACAACCAGTAAAATTTTTAAATATCATACCTAATTAAAGACCATTTTCAAAGATTTATTGATATAAAAATGTTACCGTACAATTTTCTAGATGATTTCAAAGACCTTTAGTTGGATAAATACACTCACATAGTTTTGAATATCGACTTGGCACTTTTTCTTGATAAGGATTTTGGTTACCTCAGACTGATTACTGAGCGCGGCGAGATGAAGGGGTGTATTTCCCTGCTGAAAGCGAAAATGATATCAAGTTGTACGTACAAGCAACAGATGGATAATTTTCATATGCAATAAATTCATGCCATATTGACGTTTCTTCTTTCCCGGATATTCCTGGTGAGCGAGATGAGAATAATGTCTCTCTAATGTTTTAAAACAACCAAATACTTTGTACTTTTGTCATGCAAATATCGATATGTATAGGGCGCCTCTACAAAGTAATAATTCTAATCAATAGAACCATAACTCTGGAATAACTAAAATATCTTTTTTGTCTTTGTATAGCTATTTAAAATTCATTTATCAATGAATGATTAATGTTTACACGTATTAAGTTCGAACAACTCACAAAGTTGACTACATCTAGCTGTGCCCCGTGCTCAATCAGCATTGTGACGATATCTGAGTGTCCCCGGCTTGTGGCAAAATGAAGAGGGCTCATCTCTTTCTACCAATGGATAATACAAGTTTTCATTTTATAATTACAATTACACTTTTTTTTAAAATTTTTAATATTTGTACTAGCGTTCATTCATATATATATATATATATATATATATATATATATATATATATATATATATATATATATATATTAAGAATGCTTTTATGGGTAAAGAATGGTTTCGAAGTGAAGCATCACTGATCTACATGTAATTTGTAATATTAACTCAAATGCAGTTTATGTCACATGAAAAAAGGTGGACAGTGTTTTATTTAACTTCATTTTACAGAACGATTATAATTTTGTTTTTATTGTTATTGTGAAAAGGGTATGATTGTATCACTAGTAAATGATTTATGATATATTTTCCTGCCACAAATTATTTTTGAATGGATTTGAAGAAAGAACGATTAAAATCAAAAGAAATAAATACTTTGATAGCACCAGATATACCCACATACAATAGAAAACAGACGAAACTAGAAAATGACTAGGGCTGAAAAATACATGCACCAATACATTGTTCAAGATCCGTGTTGAATACCATGGTGTAAATGTCCGATTTATCCCTTTGAATGATTTTACAATCATTTGTCACAATATATCCTAGCCACCACGCCTCGCGTCCTGTAAAGTCCTATGTCTCTATTTGAAAACACTGATCAACTAAATGGTGATTAGTTTTATTGCCCTACCACATCCGACGTTGCTACAAATGTCTCTGTATAATATCTTTTTTCATTGCCAGAAGAAATGTCTTAAATAAACTCAAAATCTGATCCTAATTATTTTCCCATTATATAAATATTCTTCATTCATACACAGTATCATATCCGCAATGAGTCACGAGTCCTGGTGAAACCAATGCATCGCACTTTATTCAAATTAACATAAAATGTTTCAATCAAATGAATTTGAAAAGGAAATACTCCAATCCCAACTCTCTATTATGTTTCAAGAAATGTAAAACAAAACAGGCAAGGGAAATCTTATGCAAATCTGAAGTTAAAGATAGTACAGATTTAAAGAATACCCACTATGTTTTAAAACAATGTAGTTGCGGGTAGGGACTGCGATTATCCATAGCAACGAACTAGAAATGTACAATTTATAGAACGGGTAAGATTGAACGAACGAGTAAGATTGAACGAACGAGTAAGATTGAACAAACCAATTAAACATTTGAGAAAAAATAACAGCTATTTAGAAAAAAAAAACCCATTTCATTTGAAACTATACAATCAAGAAAAAAGGATAAAGATAAATATTCATATTTGCAAATATGTTTCCTTATATGAACCTATGGAATAGTGAAAAAGTTCAATTCTGTGTGAAATTTTCATGACGTCACAATGAAATTCGCACGCGCTTATCGTTTGACGGTTGCATTATTGTAAACATAAAATCACGGATATGTTAATAATTATGACGATTTGCCTTTCTCAAAGGTAAATATAAGTGATAAGCAGCATGTTAAAAAGTTCACCAAGATATGAACTAAATGACATTTATCAGTTAAATTAATTCATGTGCATGTAAAATTATCATTGCACAACTTCATATATCCACAGAATATATTTAAACATTATCACGCTACAACAATTGGGTTACCGTAATAAGCATTACATATTGCATGCTTGAATCCCTGGGTTCACTATTTAAGACTATATTTATATAACATAAAATTTTAATTTAAGAGAGATTCCGCAACATAATATGTTCTATCACCACAGACACCAATATGACCAACCAAGTTCATATCCCAGTGAACTTTTAAACATGCTGTTTATCTCTTATATTTACCTTTGAGAAAGTTTATTTCTTATATGCGTATACTAATAATAATACATGATGTATATTAAGTATAGTTAACGTTCACCACCACCCCATCACAAACTCTTTCGATTATTGGTAAAACAAAAGCAATCCATACCATGTGTGTAGAGTCTAACCATCCATTATGCTTTATAAAAGGAGTCAACAATCTTTGAAACAGCTGATTATTTAATACTGATTTTAATTGAACATTATAACATAAGAATAATGTAATATTTCAAATGTATAAGCTTACGTACAATGGTCTCTGTGTCTGCTTTAGCGTCGAAGTCAAATAGGACTTCTATTACGTTTAGATGCCCCTCTTCCGCCGCAATGTGCATAGCTGTTTTGCCATCCTAGCGATAGAATTAATATAATGGGATTATTCGAAATACTTTAAGCTTATCTAAACAATGGATTAAAGTTAACTTTTAAGATCTTTTTGCCAATGCTAATATTTACAACATAGCCACATTATATATTTGACATTGTGAATACCGTGCCCTAATGCAAAAAGCAAGGCTTCAGCACTGCTCAACACAGAAATATCATTAGAAAAATCTCTTAAAACTTCGTCTTCACAAGAACTAAAATGCTTTAAACTGTTTTATTACTATGAAAGGATCCTGATAAAATGTAGTGTCTAATTTGTTAAACCTATAACCCTAACTACAATAGAATGGCTTCTGAAAGGGAACAAACAAAATGTGAGAACCTTAAAAGATCCTTCAACGCTATAACTTGTGATGTTACCATACAAAGGAAATATATCCAAGAAATGTAGTCCTTACCAGATTTGAATACATTGTTGAACTCAAACAATTATTCATATCTATATAGGTGAAATATTTTCATATGAACAAATTAAAAGCCAAACATGCTTAAAGAAAAAAACAATCTTTTCTACCTTTTAACATGATTTAGTTCCAAACAACGTACTTACGAGCCACATGAAAGGCATACGTATAAATAATTGATAAGTTTGAGGGAAAAGGTTACGTTCATTAGTGTTCAGGGGTTCATTGAATACCAAATTTACATAGGAAAGGAATATATATGAAATAAATAGGCAAAATGAAATCATTTTATGCCCTCGAAATCATTTGGTACATACTTTAATAATACTTGTTTATCTTGATATCATGTCTTAGACTTTTAACCCTCTCAAACTTTGTCTTAACTATACGATGTAAAAACTTAATCATTTCGCCCTCGTAGTTCAAAGCCAATGGCATACAAAGGGTAAGGTTTAAGATTTACTATTTAAGAAGGCGGGATGATCAACAAATTAACCACCAGATCTTCCTCAAATTTGAAGACATGATGTCTTTAGCTAAAAACTATCATTTAGTAAAGAAAATAATTCATATATTTAAGCTTTGAAATTTGAATGTTTTGTTATATATTTATACAGTACTCTTGTTTTTAAGGAGATTAATTAGATAGTGTAAAAATGACAACGACCATCTGGCCCTCTTAATGTACCAAGGTTTGGAGCATCTTGCTTTGAAATATTTACCGCGTCTCTGTCGCTGACCTCGACGCCAAGGTTTAATAATTTTCTGATGACTTCACTCTTGCCAGCTTCGGCAGCCAAATGCAATGCAGTTTTTCCATCCTGAAAAAAAAATTATAATTGTTTTATTCATCTGTTCTTGTAAGGACCTGTAATATATAATGATTGCACTTAAATATAAAGTATTCAAATATTATATTATGAATTTCAATCAAATAACAAATAAAAAAAAATTCTTGAAAACCTTGTCTCTTGCATTTGCATCACAAGACATGTCTATTAAACGCATCACAGCCTCGATATGGCCGGCCTCAGACGCCAAATGTAGGGGAGTTCTACCGGTCTGAAAAATATAAATACATGTAGATGCTTGTTATGTCTCTAAATTACATATAATATATCTCAAATGACATGCGTCCCCCGCCATACGCTATAATCAAACTGATACTGATCTATTATTTTATTATATTTTCATATCTTGATATGATATACTGGTGAATGAAAAACACAATACTTGGATACGAAATTGTATTTATTGAATCACGAATGTAACTGGTGGTTGCTAGGGAGAAATTACCCCTACAAAGGCAAATAAAAAAAAAAACTCACGTTGTTTCCTCCGAGTACCTTTATGTCTAATTCAGTAAGATATCAATACTTCAAAAAAACTAATCAGAACCATTAAAGACTATCCAATATAGATTTATAGTTGTTGCTATGCTCAAGGCTATGAAAAAATATATTTGAGATATGAAAACTTTTCAGGTCTCATTATTTGTGCAAAAATCTAATTATATCTTTATAGCATAGCACTGGGAGCTTACAGTTCAAAAACTAAAACCAACTTGAAACCAAAATCATAATAATTTGTCACATATATCATCAGCAATAAACTGCTTGAAGATATCATTTATTAAAAATGTGAGTTAAAAACATAATAAGATTATTATCTCAACGGAATATGTCAAGGGTTTCACTAAAAATCTAACAGAAGCACTTTTATACGGATTTATGGTAATCCTTCTTCATGACCTTGTAAAGCCTGAGTTGATTAGAGACCATTTGGAGCGTTAAAAGCTAATAACAAATAATTATGATCTTCGGCCATCAAGCAATAGTCACTTATGACAAGTTAATCTACCTTAAAACCACACTTGTAAGCACATTTTAGATAAAAATAAACAAATATTTAGCTGCATGGACCCAGTTTCCCTGATTCAGGGTATGATAATGGCTGACAATTCTATTCTTGTTCCCGCTCTCATTCGCTGTGACACAATGTCATTGTATTGATTAAATTGAAGTGCTTCACTGCGGGACACAGCTGTTTGCGTCATATTTCTCAATTTACCGTCTCATAGCGTCACCAATCTGGCGTGTCTGAGACCTGTAATTCAGCACCACCTCCAACTAAGCTTACTTCTAAAGTCGTTCAAAAGGAGCAACTACTGAAATTGATTAAGTTTTTTTTATTTTAAAGCAGACTTCTAATTTATCCTCTGCAGGGTTTGTACTTTATCACTGTCGATAGGTGTTGTTTTTATGTTTCTTTTTTTTAAATTTGGTTTAATAGTTGTTTTGCTAAATTATCATATTTCATAGCAAATTTGGATGAAACAATATACTTTGTGTTAAGAAAAGTAATTCTAAGGAGGATAATTGAGCTTTTTTTATGCAAAATAAAGGCAAGCAATTCTCAGACGGAACAAAATTCACTCTATTTGCATTGTTTTTAAACTTTAGACATGACTTTCCGTTTTCTGTTGTTTTTTTAGTGGGGGGGGGGGGGGGGGGGGGGTACATCATCTAAGACATATATATTTGAAAAAGGTACATTGCACTATTTACGAGTGAAAATATAACAAACAAAACAATTACTTCACTTCATAATATGTAAATTATTGTGGTTTTTTTTGTAAATGTTATAATATGCTAATCTAAGATTTTCTCTAGCGTAATTAAGATGCTTTGTATAACTGCAAAATAAATTTTGTCTTTGCAAATGGAAAAAGTGCCACAAAAGTATAATAAATGGCACTACTTTAACGAAAATTAATCGGATTTACTTAAACACGTCAGGTTGTAGAACGTTTAAGTGACATAGAGTGTTAGATAAATATTTCTTTTTAAAACGTTTTAACGGAAAAAAATATGGAAGAAATACAATGGTAATCAAATAATGCACTGGAAAAATTTCAAAACATCTGAAAGACCTTCAACACCACTAAATATTTTGTTTTCAAACCTGTTGACCAAAACAAAAAATACGCAAACAAATGCATTTAGAGAGTATCATAAAACTTTTGAATGACCTAGATTACTAGTTAAAATATTTTTTTAAAAAGTTCAATATTTTTGATAGAAAAAAAAAATGGACAAAATATAAAAGCAAAATTATGCAAATTTATCACAGGTTCTGAAACTTTTGAACGACCGCTGAACATAATTTCTTTTTTAAAACTTTTTGACATACAGTAAGTAAAATTATGCTCTGACATTCTTGTGATAAAGGTGTTGTATTACTTCTTTTTATGAGATGATATATGGGGAAAGTCTTATGATTATTTAGGACGGATTCCAAAGTTATTTTGATTCTGTTGTACATCAAGAGACAATAGATTTATACGTTATATGATAAAACTAGTAAATAATATTTTCTTTCATGTTTACCTGTAATTCTACATAATTTTGGCTTTGAAGGAATAAAAATATGATGTACTGTATGACTGTAAGACGGGAATCTGATTGGTTGACAAACCGGCTGTTAATATTTGTGCACCCTGCTTAAGCCGGGGAAAGGGGGATAAAATGACGTACATTTAAACATACAAAATGAATAATTTCCTTGCAATGAAAGTGACGTCATCATGCATAGTGTACTGTAGATAAACAGGCTAATAATAAATCGTGTGTAATAAATTGTAAAACTCAGATTTTTTCAATATTTGTGGGCATCAATTTTCGTGGATAAAGTGAAAGTTTCAAGGATACATAAATTTGTGGACAATGATCCAATAAAAAGTATGTTTTATTAGAAATTGCACTTCGATGAACATTTAATTTCGTGGATCAACAACAAAAATCCATGAACATTCGTATTCAACGAACATTGGTGAAACCACGGTTTATGAAATAAAGTTATTTCCAGTTCCAGTCAAGGATGTACATGGATTTATTGCAGGTTGTATTCCATACACCCCGAAGCCGCATCCGGATAACTAAATAATTCAGTATTCAAGGTACAATTTTGTAAGAAGTATGCACTTTTATTTGCTATAAAAAGGTGCGATTTACCTTTCCTTATTTATATATGAAATAAAACTTACCATTTCTCCTTCGTTGATGTTCATATTTTCTAAGGATTCGAATATAAAGTTCATGACCCCGACATGATTATTTTGTGCTGCACAGTGTAGGATTCCCATGCCTTGCTAAAAGTTGAAAAATATACAATTTATTAATTTTAACAGTAAAGAAAAGTTTAAAAAGAGCGAATAACATAAAACGATGTTTGTATAAAATATAAGACAATAAGTGTTTTTATAATAATCATCACTGAAAGTACATCACGTGACATTGGTCCTTTTCTGACATCGACGCGAAAGCGCGTCCGCGGAATATGATTTTGTACGACTCAGCAGTATAACATATATTGTAAAGACAAAATGCCAATGTGAATAATAAGAATACATCACACTGAAAATAATATTAAGCAAAATAGTCTTCAATCATATTCTGTTAAGCTACAATCTCTATTTTTCGTTTTTAAAAAAATTGCTATCGATAGCCTACTTCATTGTATCTGTTCACTTAAGGCGTTGTAAATAATGTCATTTATTAAGAGTGATTATTATTTAGGTATAGCTGGAACTCGATCTCGCTTTAATAAACGCATTTTAAAAGATTGCAGATTATTTTGACTTCATTTGGTACATTTCCCTTAATGTTTTGTTTAAACCATTTTCTTAACAGCCATAAATGTGCCAATAATACATGTATAACTATTATGGACTTCATTGAACGGTCGGTATGCGGTTATATGGACACATATCAAATGATATCGACCTCAGATTAAAAAAAAGTGATATCGACATCGTAAGTTCGATCGATATCACTTTCTGTGTCTTTGGTCACTTGACACAGGTCCATAAAACCGCATATCGACCTACAATGAAATCCCTAACTGTATAATAATATTGCCTATAAAAATTATATACATTACATATAATACATATAGTACAGGAACAGTTATGCACAAATACAATATATAAGTCAGAATCGCTTAAACTAGGTACAAACTATACACAATTATATACCAACTACTTATCAACATCAAATTGCCAGCTTTGTGTAAAATGATATTACGTTTGTAACCCATCTGTTAAACTTATCAAAATGAATACTAGTAATTAGACTTAGTGTGTTCTGGTTTCCTACCAACACAAAATTACATATGATGACTTTTAAGTTTATTGGAACAATTTTTCCAAAGTCATCAGTTTTGAAAAATTCTCATCTTTTTAATTAAGAAATCGGTAATGTTATCAGTAAAACAATTATTATAACCCTGCGTTTAAAGAAATTCAAAAAAGATGTGCAAAAGACCGTATGACTAGTCAAAACCAGTACACAATCTGCTAGCTTAGATCTAGTGCAGCATACAGTTACTGAGTTTGTGTACGCAGTTACTGAGATTGTGTATGCATTTACAGAGTTTGTGTATGCATTTTCTGAGTTTGTGTATGCATTTACCGAGGTAGTGTATGCATTTACTGAGTTTATGTACGCAGTTACTGAGTTTGTGTATGCATTTACAGAGTTTGTGTACGCAGTTACTGAGTTTGTGTATGCATTTACAGAGTTTGTGTATGCATTTTTTGAGTTTATGTATGCAGTTACTGAGTTTGTGTACGCAGTTACTGAGTTTGTGTATGCATTTACAGAATTTGTGTATGCATTTACCGAGGTAGTGTATGCAGTTACTGAGTTTGTGTACGCAGTTATCAATATACCAAGCAGTCACTTTTTTGCCAAGCGCGACTTCTCAGGCGTTTCCGACAAGTGGAATAACAATGTTTCAGTAAAGGGTCCATGAGAACTCCCCGCGTTTTACATAACATTTCATTTTATGATCCACGTACAGTTACCTTATTTGTGCATAGTGGTGTCGCACCCCCAGTGATTAGCACCTTGATGGCCTCCAAGTGTCCAAACCACGCTGCCCAGAGAACTGGTCGCATGCCATACTAGCAAACACGTAAAATACAATGTTTATTTTCTTAATATAAATTAGCAAATTAGCAAATATCTTTATATCTTTTATAAAAGAGAATTGAAAAAATTCAAAATAATACTATATTTGATTTTTTTTTTATTTTAAAAGTAAATTAGGTAAGGATATCTTTATTTGTTGTGTACAATCTTTTTATACATATAAGAATTTGAAAAAAATAATTTTCAGAGTGAAAAGAAAATTGGCAAAACAACAGAATGTTCTGAACATTAATTTTTGAGATTCAACATGCCTAACATGTACCTTGTCTTTAGATTCTAAGTCCGCGCCATCTTCCACCAGTTTTTCGATGACATCTATGTTACCATTAGCGGCGGCCCAGTGCAATGCTGTGCGGTCTAACTGGAAAAAAAAAACCCTCAGATATGAAATGAATCTACAACAATTGATATTTTTTTTTAGATTTCTAATTTTCTTGAAACTTATGTGAATTACAAAATGAACATGTCGGAAAACTTAAATTTGGTTTTATTTTTCCTTTTTCTTGAGAAATTGTTAACATGTAATATATTTGTTCCCAACATAGTGGTCTCTTTTTATACAAGTTATTGTCTTCATGCTTTAGAATAAGAAAATAGTTATGATCTATTCAAAAAGGAAATACATGTATATATATTATATTATTATATATTATGGTGGGTTTTTTTTTTATTAAAACAGATCAATTTTGATTTTAAGGAATCTTTAACGTTTTATAGATGTAGAAATATAAATTGTCAAATATCTTATAATAGTGATTACTAGTATATACACCGTATTCGATAATTTCAACTATTTGACGACTCTTTAATGGCAGTTCTGGGTCATTTCAGACAGACGGATAAGCTATTTCCTTTTCTATTTAAATGAAAGAACAATTTTAACAAGAGCTTGGATTTTGGGTAGTTGTGTCAAACAGCAATGTTTATTTCATTGCTGGTCGCTTTTGAGCTTAAACTACGCAATCGGTGCATATTTCGCTTGAAACCAGCGTCATTTTGAACTTGTTTTGACGCAAGAAATAGATAGTTACGTCCTACTGAAAGTCCAAGGTCTATTTAAATGGCTGTAAAAGATTCAATTTTTAATTTCAAAATAAAATCTTATAAATCATAATGCGCCCTTATAAAACTACCACTGTCTGGTTAATAGCTACACGTACAATGTACTTTATACCGAGTTCATATTCTATAGGTCAAAGAACGGATTTTGATTCTATCATTTATAAAATGACGCAAACGGGAAATTTTATTACCCTACTGCACCACTGTAATTGCTAGCATTAATGCCATGCACGTAAGATATGCAAAATTCGGAAAAAGTGGGTTTATACGGGACAGACTTTTGTACTTCTTTGTTTTTAGATTCAAATTGCTTTGATTTATGATAAACTTTAATTTAATAGGCTCAGGAATCATAAAAATGAATTAGATTTAGGCCAACATTTACAGAATTCATGATTGTATCATTTTTGTTCGTCCTAATTTGACTGTTGAAATTTATATTCTAATCGCGTATGGATTGAGTGAGAACGACTGCTGACAATGGGGCCTGCTTTTATCAAATTTAGCAAAAACGATACCAGAAAGGTTAAATGAGCATGCAGATTCCAAATTGTCATGATGACCTAAAAATATGGGCATACTCTAAAACCTGGCCTGGCCTGGCCTGGCCCCATTGGCCTGGCCTGGCCTCAAAGTTGGCCTGGCCTCACTTTTGGCCTCAAATTTGGCTTGACCCCAAATTTTGGCCTGGCCTCAAAAATTGGCCTGGCCTCAAATTTGGCCTCTTCTAAAATTTTTGGCCTCAATTTTATTTTTTTATTTTCTTTACACATATGTTGATTGAATTGATTTTTTATTGATTTATGTTTAATACACTTAAAACATCACACTAAATGGCTTTTAGTGTCTTATAGTGATAGTTTTTTTTTTAAACATACATGTATATATGAATACAGGTATGAGTGATTGATTCTGATTTTTTTTTTCAGATTTTGAAACAGTCTGTTTTTAAATTCCAAAGTACTTTAAGAATGTAATACTGCCATTGTATTCCACCATGGCATGTTTTTTTCAATGTACTTAATTAACTTAAACTGCTATCAGGATCGGACAATACCTATATCAAATACTTGTGTGAGAAAAAAATAATGACAGAGACCAATTTGTTTATTCTAACCAACATTAAAGGTCACAACATGTTATGCTGTGTTCAAATTCTGATATCGAAGTTACCCTATAGGGGAAAATTGTTTCCTAAATATACAAACAGCACATGCATGAAACTACTCTAATATAGGGGTGATGATTAATGACCATCACTGAATCAAGTTATCGGAGGATACAATGTTGCAGTCATTCACAAATGACATTAATTAAATTAGACCGTGTGAAATGTTGAACGGCAGTGCAGGCAATTAATCTGACCCCAATAAAGCGACAGAGGAGGCTGGTATCGAATTTGTACTGGGGAGGGAAATTTGGGTTTGATTGGTGTTGACAGGTAATGTAAGCGAACTCAGTCTGGCATTTTTAAAGTGCAGTGCATGTGAGTAGAGATTTGATGTTATGAATCAGTTTACAAATGTTTGAGATATTTATTTATCCTTCAAACAGGTCAGTCTCTTTTAAAATGATGTTTTACTTTATTATTCTGATATCTCTATTCTACTTTTTGAAGTGGGGAAGGGGGTTGCGTCTCTGAATTTTAATGCCGATACCTTCAGTATAATCCATTCCTTGGCAATAAAAGAGCAGTGTTGCACATGCATATCATATGTATTTATGAGTGCAAACTTGAATAAAATCAATTAAAACTCAATCAGCCAGTTCACCTATTATAAAAAATTTTCTCTTAAACATTTAAAAATCAATAAAAAATTAATGAAAACTCTTTGAAAATGTGAGAAAAAATTTTTTTAATATGAGGCCAAAAATTTTTGAAGAGGCCAAATTTGGGGCCAGGCCAAAATTTGAGGCCAGGCCAAAATTTGGGGCCAGGCCAAATTTGAGGCCAAAAATGAGGCCAGGCCAGGCCAATGGGGCCAGGCCAGGCCAGGCCAGGCCAGGTTTTAGAGTATGCCAAAAATATGAATGTTAAGTGGATTTTCGAAAGTAAACGTCGCGTCAAAACAGCAAACATTCGAAGTGGAACAATGAAATTCGCCTGATGTAAATTTCATGCGAACACTTTGTGAAATCTAGCTCGGAACATTTTCATGCGAAGATCGAGTGAGGCAAACTTCAACGTTTATTGTCTTGTTTTTTTAAATTAAGACTTAATTACTCTAATTATACATGTACGTTAATCTTGAGTGAAGAAAATGGTGTATTCAATTCTCAAAAGCTTGATTGCTACAAATTCATGTTGTTCATAGGTCAAGCAGTTCTTGTATTAACGGGCTATAACTGATATACTTGATTACTGAACTTATGTTGTTGATGCGTTAAGAGACTGTTGTATTTTACGGTCTCTGAGACTTGAAAACTGAACTTACGTTGTTCTTGCAGTTGACGTTGACATGATATTCGGACAGAAGTTTTCGGACAGACTCCAGGTCATTTTCTTTGGCAGCTTTGTGAAAATTAATTTCTCCTTTAGTCACTGAAAAAAGCAACATACATGTAAACAATTTAGTAACAACTTATTGCGTATATAAATAAATTGATGAAGTACAGTTGTATTTTGTGTAAAAATGTCTTTAGAAAATATGCAGCAACAGCCAATAATATTGTTTATTACTAGTATTAAAAACTGCTATTTTTATCATTTTTTTTTTCTTGAAATTTGAACTCCAGGGAGGTTCTCTGTGTTAAAGCAAATTATGTATCATCACCAGTCAAGGTTGACGCTTCTCGCTCAGGCCTTAACTTGTTCAGATGATTCAGCTGAAGCATTGCAAAAACATGCTTTAAATTTGAACTTGACTCTGATCAATCAATATATACTAAGAGGTTTTAATTCTTAATTAACTGCCGACTGATACGAAATTCAATTGATATACCGATATGCATCTAGGTTGTCATCTGCTAAGAATAATATCACGAATATCTACATGTACATTGTAATTACAAAGTTTTAATACGTACAAATGTGTCATATTTCATTAAAGAGCTGATCGCTAAGAGATTGGGTCAAAAATTAAGTAAAATGATCACTCAAATGATAAATGAGCTCAATATATCATTGTCTAATATCATAGCATATTGTATCCTTAAACTCATGTCCGTCAGAACAGAAGGCACACTAGCGATATAAAAATGATTGAGAGCATGAACGGATATAGAGTAGCGATATAAAAATGATTGAGAGCATGAACGGATATAGAGTATAACTGATTATTTGGTTAGTCTCCAAACGTAGCAAGAATTAAATGTCAAAAGTCTCAAAGCAGATAAACATAGTGTCATAATACACATGTACAGAGACAATTAGCAGGACCTTGTAATGGATAAATGAATGATTGGCACACTCAGATACTCTTAACTAGATCAACCTTTAAAGAGTACGAGAGAGAGAGAGAGAGAGAGAGAGAGAGAGAGAGAGAGAGAGAGAGAGAGAGAGAGAGGGGGGGGATGCGAAATACATGAAGATTTTAAAGAATACTTGATTACTAGAAAGACAAAATGTATAAAGACGGTTGAATGAAATGACAAAGCTTCATCAAAATCTTAACATGATCAAACTCGCATGCAATAGCATGTAGATAAAACAAGGATATGTGAAAGTGTCATCTTAATCGTTATTTTGGAAACCCAGGCACACGTCACCACTCAAGTATCAAGGAACCAGCCATCAAATTCAATGTCAAATATGTATTGTAAGCAGGGAAAACAAAAACAGAATGGAGCAGTCACCGAAATCAACCATCAATAAATGGCTGTGCATGAAAAAACCTTCTTAAATGACCTATCAGGATCAGAGCTATACCATATTAACTTGTCATTCATCTTTACAAAGGCTGATGACATGGCTGAGCTATATGTACATGGTGCATTCTGAAAAGACTTAATTGCATTTAGCGTCACCAAAAATGCGATCCACAGGAACATCTTATAAAGCGGCGAAAGATAGGAAGAACACCAGTTGCAGAATCTTAAAAAGATATGAGAAACATTGCAAGATTGAGGATAGTTTAGATGTTGGAAAGAGATTGAGACAGAGAACTTTTGTGTTGGGATTCTTGGCACAGAGAACGAACGTCCCTTGGCCGCCATCTTTGAGGGGTAAAGATTTTCATTCTAACATTTGAGGCTTTGTGGTTTGTAACTTTGTAATTAGACACCAAATTACGGTTTGCATCTCATTTTAATCCTAACTTGATAGTATATGGATTGAGTTTCTTTATTCATCGAAAGGAAAAAAGAGAATAGAATTCATTGCAGGACGTCAAAATGTTTGGAAGCATAAAGAATACGTATATTGCGCCCCCCCCCCCCCCCCCCCCCCCCCGTTTTTCATTTGACCTTTGAATTGCTCTCAGAAAAGGACACATTTTCTGTTTGCAAATATTGCAACAGTAACTATTTCAACGCTCTTTATCAACTGCGACTGATAAAATCATTAATAAAGCAAGATTTAGAAACCATTGTTACGAATTATTAATGAATACCATTGTTATATGACAAGATGTTATTCATTATTTGGTGCTGTTTTGCATGAACATCGGGTATTAGTTTTGCAATCAACTTATAATCATTCAGCTAGAGCAGCACAAGCTACACTTGCATGTAAGAATGCTGAAATATGGTTACTTTGTTATGCTTTGTTTTTCATGACATAAACAGAACAATTAATTTGCAACAAGAAACTATTACTTACTTATAACATCCATATTTGAATCTCATTCCGTTACACCTAAAAAATTACCAATTTAGGGCAAAGCTTTAACATAATGCAAAATGTAATCCAAATCCTCGGCATTTTGGAGTACACAGCAGTATGTAAACATGTACAATGTGATAAACCGATCAATATATTTCGTATGTCCGAACGATTTTAGAGCTCGAGTTTTTTTTTTTTTTTTTCAACCTAAAGATCGGTTTGGAACAATAACATTAGTTGCAAGATCCGGTACTTATGTCAATCGTGGTTTGGTATTCTGAACGAGAAAGTTCATCGAGGTCATTAATTATGGATCAGGTGCTGGATTTTGTTACTTTGTCGATTTTGGCGGGAAGCATTGTTGGAGGTGCTTGAAGCAGACGACAGAACTCTCTCGGTGCTACTTGAACGTGGAGGAATCTGATATAAATATGACAGATATTGATTTAAACAAGATCTGATGAAGGATGTTGCGGCCTCCAGAACTGAACACGTTGGTATATCAAATGTCTTTCACTGCAAGATAAATTAACGACTGAAAAAGAAGAATCGTTTGAAATCATCGATATCTTTTCATTGGCTATCAGGTTTCCTATTGGCTTTGTTTCGTTTCAGCAGCCAAAATTTAATCAACATTTATACGGCTGGTAGATGAATGGTTCCATCTGGATAATTGGCGATCAAACTAATTATAAATATGCTAGCACTGCAAAGAGTGGTACATGAAGGTAGCCATTCGTGAGAGTCTAACTCATTTGGAGTTATTCCCCTCATCAATGGGTGCCGACGAAAGGAGTTTTGTTTGAGGCAATTTTATAAATGCAGGACGTAGGCATCGGGGCGGGGCAAGGGGGGGGGGGGTGTTGCCCCCTCTACCCCCCCCCCACCCTACTTTTTTTCGCAGCAAACATTTTTCTTAAATTTACAGATGAAAAATTGAATTACCATGGAATTGCCCCCCCCCCCCCCCACTTTTTTGGGAAAGAAGGAAATGAATAGTGAAATTGAAGCAATACTTCCTATCCCCCCCTTCCCCCCTCCCCAAACGGATTATGATTTTCAAGATTGCAAATACTCTTATACCCCCCCCCTTTTTTTTTTTTAGCTTGTCAAGATTTTTTTTTAATGATCCTGGCCCACCCCCCACACCCCCCCCCCTTTCAAAATCGATGCTACGTGCCTGAAATGCCCATTTTATTGAAAAAATAATTCAGATTTCACGTATCAACTTCTACTATAATATGTACGTGAATATGGGTGAAAAAACTTTGAACTCTCCACCCCAAAAGATGAATAACGATGTCAATTTTTGTATCATCTTAAATGCATACACATGTATTGCAACCGTAAGTACCAATTGAATTTGCGAAATATCCGTATTCATATTAGAAAGTTCCCATTGATACTTAAATAATCTCGTAAAAGGCTAGATTTTGGCAAGCTTTACCGTGTTAAAAAGTTTGATTCATATATCAACTTATTAACTAGTAGCATATGTGACGTTAGAGAAAGCAGTGATGTAATACATGTAAATATCCATTTACCCCCCCCCCCCCCCCCCCCCCCGGTCTCCATATTTTTAGATTGTGTGTACTTTAAATGAATTGAAACTACAAGTATGCAAATTAAATGTTTCATATTCATGTACTTGGCTCTATATTTAAAAGGAGAGAAAGTGAGATAGCGAACGGAAAATCCACAACACAATAAACGAAGCGTTTAAAGGATAATTTGGCGGAAACCTGATAAATTATGAAACCCCATATTTATGATCAGACTGCAATAACCTTGGTTGTTTCGCCATAGTATATGATAGAATTGAGCATTTAATAATTACATGTCATAAATATTTCACGGCACTTTGGCCTATCAAAATGGTCCTTTAACGAGGTACCAAGTGACCATACTGATGCCTTATCACTTTTCGACAAAATTGCGAATTTCTAAAAAATGTCCCCCTATAAAATCTAACGATGCAATATATCAGCGTTGTTTGGCCGAATTGACATCAGCATAGATATGGTACGATACTGATTCATATGGTTGCAGAATAAGGGACGTGTTTCTACTAACATCCCCTCCATTTCAAAAAAATTACGTCAATCCGAATGCTGATATCAATAACATTGTATTATGGGCATGTTCCATAAATTATACAACAATTAAAAAATACAGGAAAGTTATAACAGTTTGAAAATAATTATGTGTAACATTGTATGATATTCAATTTGTTCGTCGATTTTCTGTTAGAAACACATAATTATATGGAATATTCGTCCAAGTATAAATGTGAAGATATACAATGTAACATGTTATAAATTATAATTATG